>WBMV01008148.1:698586-968857 GCA_013396655.1 Campylorhamphus procurvoides
CATTGGTGCAGGGGGGCCGGCCCTCCCCGCCGGGAGGAGGAGGAGGAGGAGGAGGAAGGCTGGAGGCGGGCCCGCGCGGGGCGGTCGCTCCAGTCGGTGCGCGCCGGGCGGCCGGGTCGCTTGTGTGTGCAGTTGCCGCGGAGGGCAGGGATCCGCGATCCGGGAACCGGGCAGGGGCAGCGTTTANTGCTAGAGGAGAACGAGGACTTCGCGACGTTGCCCCCCGCCGCTGCCCCTCCGGAGGCGGCCGCCTGCCGCTGCGGGGACTTCCCGGGACCCGAGGCGGGCTGCCGCCTCCACCCGCCGGGGCCGCCGCCGGTGCCGCCGGTGCCGCCGCCCGTGGCCGGTCTGTCACCGGGACCCGTGGCCGGCCAGCCCCGCAAGAGCAGCTCGTCGCGTCGCAACGCCTGGGGCAACCTGTCCTACGCGGACCTCATCACCAAGGCCATCGAGAGCTCCCCCGAGAAGCGGCTCACGCTGTCCCAGATCTACGAGTGGATGGTCAAGAGCGTCCCCTACTTCAAGGATAAGGGCGACAGCAACAGCTCGGCCGGCTGGAAGGTGAGAGGCGGGGGTTGGGGGGCGTCCCGGCGGAGGGGGTCCCGGGAGGCTCCGCTGCCGCCCAGGCAGGCACAGCCGCAACGCTGCAGACGGTGGGCACGCCGGTCTTCCCGGCCGCACGGTGCCCGCCGCGCAGCCTGCAGTGCTCCGGCTCCGCGCTTTGATTTTAATCTTAAATTTATACTTCTCTCGCCGCCTTTCGCAAGCGAGAACTCCTAAGGGCAAAACAGCCTTGTGCCCATCCCGGCGGTGGGGCGCTGGAGGGGCCGGAGCCGTCCCCCTGCTCTCCGCTCTCCTCCCCCTCCACCCCAGCCCAGCCCAGCCCTGCCCCGCCGAAAGCAAAAGTTCACGCCGTGTCACGGCGCCGTCCCCGGGCAATCCCGGCGGGAGCGCCGCTGCCTCCTGCTGCCCTGGGGCGGCCGGCGGGACCGGGTCTCGACCCCCGTGTGCCGAGGGTGGCCGTGGGAGCGCTGCCCGAACCCGCTCCGTGCCGCCCGCCGCCCCGCAGGCGGCAGCGCTTTGCCGTCGGGCGGCGGAGCGGGCGCAGAGGCGAACAGGGATGGGGAAAGAGCGGAGGCAGGACAAGGGTTGCAGAAATACCGTGTGTTTAATGAGTAAGCCGCAGTATTTGTCCTGATGGCTTTGTTAAAACTTGGGCTGCGGGAGCGTCTTCCTCGAGTTGGGTGGTGAGAGGGAGCTTCCTCCCTCCCGCACAGCGCAGTCCCTGCCGTCGCAGCAGGCTGCTGGGAGCAACCTGCTGCCGGGATTTGTGCTCAGCCCCGCGCCGGCCGGAGCCGAGCAGCCAGCGCTGCCCAGAGCCGGCGGACCCGCTCGCCAGGTCCCCGTAGCCCGGTGGGCACCGGCGGCCCCCGGGACAGTTGTGGGGCCAGCCGGCCAAACCTTCGAGTGGGGCTGTGTGGCCGCGATGGCAGCGCCAGGCCCGTGGTACCCTGCAGCTTTGTATCCCCGTGGGTGATAAAGGCGTAACGCTGCTGTGAACAAATCCTCTCCCTCCGAGGCCTCTGTGGAGAAAGTGTCACCCACCCGTGCCCCTGTGTGCGGCGGGGGCTGCGCCGGGTTTCGTGACACTGTTGCGTGAGAGCATCGTCAGAACGAGCTTTTGCCGTCTGCGTACAGGCAGAGCCTCCTCCGCCCTGCGAGGGATTGAGTGATGGCAGTAAATGCGTGAGGTGCACGCACCTCGTACGGCATCGTTCTGGTGTGTGCCTGACTTAGTTCCAGTGAGGGCTGGCCAAACTCTGTGCTTTGCTTTGTAGTAGTTGTATTATCTGCCTTCTTTTTTTAAAAAAAAAACTGTCCACTCAAGCCCTGTATTTATGTATAGTTTTTAATTGCATCGCTAGGAATGTTTGTTACATCAAATTTTTGTAAATTCCTATTTTTTTTAGAGGTAAGCAACATCCTGCTAAGGAAATGCAAATTAATCTGCAACTTATTTTTAGCTGAAGGCTTTTAAGGCTTTTAAAAGTAGTTTGTTAGTTTCTATTGATGTGTTTGACTAAAAAAAAATTTAAAGCATAATTGTCTGAAGACATCTGTCACGAAAAACTTTAATAGGAGGGAAGTGATTGATAGCTGACAACTTTTAAATAAGGTAACTTGTCACTTGAAAATGCTGGGATTTTTTTCCAGTGGTATTTTAGTCTCCTTAAGTGCCTTTTCAGAATGAGTAGAAGAGAACTAAAAGCCAAACAAACCAAAATAAAAGAACTCCGAAATTCAAGTGAGCAAGTGAGAAACACTGATAGCTGTATAACTTATAGGCACTTCCTATTTTATTGCTGCTTGTCCTGTGGCGCTTCAGCAAGGAAGAGGTCTTGCACACCTCCCTGTGATAGGGCTCTTCCTATGCCCACATATCTCTGCTGTGACAGGGAGAGCTGTTACTGGTATGTGTTTTGGCTGTAGTGCCCTCTGCTAGAGTGCAGTACGTACCCTGCCACTGCTGGCGGGTAAATACAAATGTACTCCTTTCCATAATTAAATAGTCACTGTGTTATGCATCAGACTCGTGTTGCCCTCCTCCCTTCCTTTGGCAGCATCAGCGGGGGCTGTCCTGAAAGTTACATCCTTGGAGATTTTACCATTTAAGCCAAATAAGTGTGGCGTTTCTTGAGCACAGTTTTAAGCTCAGTTACCGGCAGCCGCTGGGCGTCAATGCTATGACTGATCTGGTTGAGACGTGCAGCCCCTTTGCCTTGTTTATCGCCACTTCTCCACGGCTCAGCTTGAGTTAAGGATTATTTTTATTTTTCCCGTTCAGGAGCTGTTGGTTTGTTCGCGGTCTGGGGACCTGCTGTAGGTGCAGGCGTAGGGCTGGGAGCGAAGTCTGAGTCAGCCGAGGGCCCCGCAGAGGAGGAACATCGCTCTGGAGATGAGCACAGATTAGCGACCGACTTTTCTGCTGACAGAGGGAGCGCGGGTTCGTGTTAGAGCCTGGCACTGACTTAGAGCTGGGAGTACACGGTGCACTGCTGTGACGCAGTCTGAGAAAGAGGCGGTGTTTTTTTTCCCCCCTTAAATAAAACTTCGAGACACTTTGTCTCGTTGGGGTTTGCATATTTAGAAATGCAGTGAGGCACCTTTCAAATTAGACATAAAATGTATGAAACATACGAGAACTTAAAAAGAATGTGCACTTTCTGTATAGTGTCGAGGCCGTGTTTCTCTCACCTAGAAGATGAGGGGTAACTGCTCTAATGCTTGTGAATGTGTACTGCTCTGATTTAATACCTGATGACCTGCTTTTTCATTTGTTCACTGAATAAAGAAGTTCAAAGGTGCCAATATTATCTGTTGGGAGCTCAAAATAGCACACAACTCCTTCTGAAAAAAAACCCCTACATTAAAATAAAAATAGCTTTTAAAATAAGGGTAGAAGCTAAAAGTATTAGCATAAAATTAACAGTAGCTTATTTAAGTAGGTAAAATTGCTCTCAGTTATACATACAAAGTAGTTTATCCCAGACTTTCTTGTCACAAACTCTGCTTTATGAACAAACCTCCACTTGAACTCTAAGGGAGCAAAGTCCCCATGAGCCCCCATGGTGTGGCTGCCGTGAATGAAACACTTGAGATGTACTCTGCCAGATCTGCTGCATTGTTGGTTGTGAATGAGTGCTGGTAGTGACTGGTGTTGCTCTGAGAAAGCAGAAGCCAAGAACAAGATGTGTTTCAGAGATAACCAAGAAATTGTTGTGAAAGTTGCATGGAAGAATGAAACTTTTCTCATAGTAGCAGTCAAGTAAAAGCAATATTTTTCCTTACCTGTAACAGTGGGAGACACAGGTCTTAAGACAGAAGGGGAAAGGACTTTACTGCAGATGTAGATAATTCTTCTGTTACTCAAATCTGACAGCTTTTTGGCTAATCATCATATATAAAATAAAACACCTCTGTGATGGGCATATTTCATGATGTCTTTGCTTTATGATGAATGTGGAGATTTATTGTAAAGGAGCTGTCACAGTTAAGCTTTCTTGAATGGTCTTGTCCTTTTAGCCTGTTTTTGAAAACAGGTTCAGATAAAAACCTGTAGCTTTTCCTAAACAGAAAACATGGAGTTTTGGTGTCACTCATCTGGAGGTGGATGTGTTGTTGATTTTTTCACAGTGGGATGTGCAAAGGTCACATGAGCATGTATATCTCCTCGACTTCTAGTCTGGAGGAAAGTTGATCACCTAAATGTGTTTGTGTCCATTGTTGAAGGAATGAGAGTAAATATCCAGCTGAAGAAGGATGAATGTTTGTAAGCGTGAAAGGCTGAGGGCAAAACAGGCGTGGAACAGGTGCTTTGAGTGGCCTTACCATAGGAGTGCTTGGTGGTCAGCACTCTAGTCTGTAGTGAATTGGTCCCTATGCAAAATGAATTCTGGGTTGTGGTATATTTGATTTGACAGCTGCATATTAGGCTGACAAATCAAGGATAATGTTCACTGGAGTTGTTTGAAACTTTTGAATCTAGATCAATGAACAAATTAAACTGTGAAAATTCGTATGATTTATTTAAAGTGAAATGACAACATAGAATCAGAGTCATACAATAGTTTGGACAAGAAGAGACCTTAAATATCTTATTTTTGAAGCTTTTATTATGCTTTTTTTTGTTTCAGGTGGAAATACCAGAATTGAAGTTTGCCTTTAACTGCTGTGTTTTCCCTCCTTACGTGTTACATACCTGTAGGCATTTACCTCTGTCCCTTTAGATGCTTCCTGAAATGATTTGTGGCCTCCATAGCATCATGCAAAACATCTACATGCACATGCAGATATAAGAGTGTTCGTTTGGTTTGCTATTTATGGAGAAATACCTGTCAGGGTAAATGCTGTTACAGTCATACCTTTTTACATATGGCACAAGTAATAGCCATATTACTATGGCTGGAAGCTGTAGTTGAGTCTGCTCTGCTGTGACACCTGGCCTCATCTGGGGCACACTCAGAGAAACAGCCACACCAGTTCCAGCCTCTGCCCACCCTGCTGTGAGATAACTATTTAGTGTCTTGCATACCTGTGTGCTGCCACCAAAATGTCTCTTGTAGCAGCCTACATTGTCTGTGAGTCACCAACTTGCACTTTGTTTAATTTCAGATATGAAAGTTCTGCTTAGTCTTTGCAGGTGCAAGGTGCTCTCCTCACCTGTGCCTGAGTAACTCACGGCGGAGCTGGTTCATAATGTTGATCGAAACAAACCCTTAACTGTTTATTCCTTTTAAACTTAAATTTTGTTTTTTCTGTTATGTTTGTCCTTTGGGCCTCCGCTCTTGCTTGAAGGAGAAAGTCCATTCTGACCTCAAACCTGTGTGTTGCTGCCCTGTTTTTGAGGTGGTGGGTGGAGTTCCCCTGGCCCTGCCCTGCAGGCAGGTCGAGGCCAGGAGGGACTGAGCCACCTCTCAGCAGCCGGGATGCTCAAGATATGCCCACTGCCCAGTGGCTTCTCCTGTCTGGTCCAGTGGGTCCCAGAGTTCATCAGTTGTTTTGAACTTCCCACCAGGGTCTTGAATTATGTCTTAATTAGTTGTCTCTTAATTTTCTTTGTCCATATTCTGTTTGCTGTGATACCTGTTCAGCTACTTATATGAGTATAGGTAAGACTAAACACCAAAACCAAACGTGTGAGTGGCTTTTTATACTAACATAATGAACTAAATTTTCTTGAAGTGCCTGATTTTAACAATCTGAAACACAAAAATGAGGTTACTGCTCTCTTTGACACTGTATTCTTTGTTGCACAGTCAGCTGCTTCCTTATTATCATTATTTTTGTATCATTTACATGGTTTTACCAGTTATTGGTGAAGTTGGTGGTTTTGGGAACTGGAGCTTTTGCTGCCTGGGATGGAAAGGGGAAACAAAGTGGTATAAGGGGATAAAGATTTTTAGGTGAGCTATGTGAGAGTTTTTGTTTTTTTTTTTAAAATACAGCAATCAACAATAAAATAGGCAATATTTTTGGTGTTTGGGTGTTTTAATAAGGTTCCAGAAATTATGGAATCTTGAGATGTCTACTCAGACTTTTTTCAGTTTCCAAAGCATAATGCTACTGAAATATGTGTGTCTCTGTTTACTTAACTGGTGAATATATTGTAAAATGAGTGCTTGGCTTTTGCAGTAAAAATGCAGATACATTTTGCAGCCACAGATTTGTGAAATATGTAGGGTTGTGGCTGCAGAGATTCAACCCTCAGCTCCTTCTGTTTTGGGAGAAAGCTCATATATGAAACAAGCATTCCTAGTGGAAATGATTTTATAACCTTGAGTAATGGAAAATAAAGTAAGACATAGTGAAGATAGCCTGATAAATAGTTTATTTTCTTCTTTCAGAAATATATAAAAAATGGATATATTTACTTTATTGTCAACTGCTGTGAAGAAGGAACTTCATGGATGCTGGCTGCAGCTAGTCATAGTTAAACATATGGTAGTGCATACTAATATTTTAATGAATTTTGTAGCACTTTATTTGTAAGTCTGATTGCTAAAATGAGTTTTAAATATTGGGGAAACACAGCTCTTCATAATGATAGGTTGCACTTCAGAAATTAAGTGTACTGGAAAGAATCACATTTAGAAGAACCACATCTTTGCTGCTCCATTGGGAGCTTCAGCATGAATTGAATTGATCCATGAGGACAAGTGTTATTCACATTTAAGTATTATTTCTAAATACACTTAGTAAACATTAATCATGTGTGTTCATCCGACAAAGGTGCTTTATTCCTGTGCTTTTGTTTGTGATATGCAGATGCCTTAAGTGAGCGGTGCAGCAGCTGTATCATGAGGTTTCTTGGTAGGTCTCCATTCCTAACGGAGAAGGTGGAGGAATAAAAAGAACTAAGTCAGCTGCTTTTACTGGGTTGATGATTATCTTCTAAGAACTTCATTAGGCTTCATGCTTGTTCCAGATTTCGATAGTAGATACTGGTCTTTACCAGATTGCTTAAAATGATATCTAAGGAGGCAAGTATGTTAAGTTTTGAGGCACTTCTGTAATGAATGGTAAAGGTTTAGCAATGCTTTGGTTTGTGGTACCTGGGATCAGAAGTGGCTCTAGCTTTAAAAATATAGTCACTTAAAACCTCCTGGGACTCTGACAGAGATTCAAAATTGCTGGAGGAGCAGAGGGCAGCACTCTGTGTGCTCAGACAACATACTTTCGTTAAAGGTGTCTTGCATCACTGCACAGTATCAGTGATGTTATAGTTCTCTTTGAAAATACATCTCATTCTAGAGTTAATTAAACTTAAAGGTACAGGTCTTCTCTTGTTCTAGTCTTAGAAGTCTATTTTTTGGGAATGCTAGGAATCCATACATCTGGAAATGCATTCAGTCCCATTGCTGTTTCAAGACAGTATGCCAGGTGTGACTGTGATTGCATTTCTAAGTAGCCTGTGTTTCTCTAAGTGCTTTACTGGTCTGTGCAGTCTAGGCTTGTGTTCGTGTGGGCAGGAGGGACTCCTTTTTAATTTTGTCAAGGCTGTTGTCGCAGAAATCTGAGGGGTGTAGGTGCTGGGGCCTGGCACGTGCGGTCTTGAGAGAACATACTGGGGCCGTGGTCTCTGAAACGCTGCATACTCTGATTTATATTTGCACTGACCACCAAAAACGTGCTTCCAAGCAGAGGTGCCCTTAATCCAATATTTGTTGACTAAATTATGTCTTCTAGCTGTGCTTTGTAATATATAAGAATTCTTATTTAATTAGCATCTCAAATTTTTAAAAAATCTATTGTTCAGAGGCTGCTTAGTGCCAGGCCTCCATGCTTTCTCTGCGCCACGATGTGAAATGATGATGTGGGCTACTCTCTGCTTCTTGCATGTTGGTGTCTCCCTCTGAAAATGTTAGGGACGCCCCTCCTGTAATTTATTTACTCCCAGAATGAAATTTTCGTTGTGTGTGGAAATCAGGAAATTAAAACCTTTTTTTTGAATGAAATGAGCGGTGCGTATATGTGAAGGACAGATACATGTGAGCAGTCTTTGTGCTCTCCATGGAAACTGCAGTTTTGAGGAAAGTGGAAGACTCGTAAGGACAGGAGATGCAGAGGACAGCTGCTTGCTGGTGAGGCTGACCTGCACTTTGGTAGCTGCACAGTATTGGCACTGCTCTCTTGTTCCACTGTTGATGCTGCGGAGGAGGAGGGTAGAGAGTGAGCAAAAGCGCTCTGTCTGGGAGGGCCCTACACCACTCCTGGTCACCTGGACCTGGTCTTAAGTTTCCATGCTGGAACTGGCCATGTGTGGATGGGCAGCAGCCGCTAAGTGCAGGTTGTGTCATGGGCTGCCCCATTTGACTGTTCTGCTGGCAGTTCCACCTTCTGGTGGTCTCTGCTATAGTGCTGCTGTGTTATGTGCCTCCTGGCATAGGCAGAACTTCCGGCCATTCTGCTTATATGCTGACCTATTTAAATTTACACAGCAGAGAGTCTTTGATTTTGATTTGTTTTTGGAAAGTGGCGCTCTTGGGCATTGAAATATGGATGGTAATTTTGGAGGAGAAGATCGAAGTGCATGCTTTTTTCTCTCTACATGAATAAGGCGTTTACCCATAATTCAGAATATGAATTCTAATTTTCAATATACTATTGGTGGTCTCACTAGCAATGGGAAGGTAGCGACCTCTTCAGTTTTCTTGTGCTTAACTCCAGAAACTGTGACATGGGTGGGGTTTCACTTACCCATCACTGACTTTTCAAACTACGCAGTTAGATAAGACTGAAGCAACTTGCTATAAATGTGGTGACTTGTTAGACCGCATTTATTGTGCAAATGAGCTTACATCCTGCAAGATCAGCAGAAATGCTTAGTGTTTGCCTGGATGGAAATTAATTAAAATTTGGCGACTGAAATTAAACGAATGAATTTGTAGCCCATTGTGTTATATGAATCTGCCTTTCAGTTCCCACAGTGGGAATTAGCGCAATTGCAAATGTTTTTTTGGCATATGTGAGGTTCAAGTTGGTGCTAAGTTCTGGCATCTGTAGCCTTCTTAGATTTTTACTGCCCTTTAATATGTGTTAAACGTATTTGAAGCCGCTAACAGGAGTAAGGTTACTAGCAATCCAAAAATACACTGTGGTGGTGGTGGTGTAGGCTCATTTGCTTGTAGCTTGCATTTGCTTAAAACTGATTTGAGCTAATTTGATTGTAATTGTTAGAATTAAAAAAAAAAAAAGTACCGGTGCCATACATTTCTTGGATATATATCCAGATTTGAATTTTGATTGCCAAAAACATACTTACAGACTGAGAGATCTTTAGTGTTTGCCAACTAAATTATATCTTAGAGCAATGCTTTGCAATATATAGCAACTCCTAATTAGATATTCAAAAAATGAAGATGCTGTTATTCCGACATGCTTCATGGCAGGCCTCCGCAATTCTCCCCTGTCAGGATGTGAAAGGATTATGTGCTCTATGCTCCTTCTTGCTGTTAATGTGTTGATTTGTCTTTCCAAAAATATTCTCTTCAAATGTGAACTTTCAAATTAAATGTAATTATTTACCACCCCCAAACCCTTTCTCCCAGAAAACCTGGCTCTCTGAAGGCATCCTGGTGGTGCTCTGAGGGAGGAGGGATTATACCTGCTGTTGTTTTCTGTGCCTGGAAAAGTGCAATTAGCAGGTGTCATTTGTAACTTTTTGTTTAGTCCCTCTCTTCTTTCCTTGCCCCTTGACACGCTTCCCCTGCACAGGGTCTGCTCTGTGAGCATCCAAGAGCTGTGGGGCTGGGGGCTATTCCCAACTGTCCCTAGCAGCCATCCTCTCACGTGCAAGCACTGGAAGGTGTGGGAAGGTGTGAGCAGAAGGCTTTTTGGGGAAGCCTAGAGCCTGACTTCTGCCTCGATACTGGCCGGGTGCTGCTGTGCAGATTTCAGTGAGTGTTTGAGCTGCGACCCGGCAGCTGCCTTGTGCAGGAGCTGAGCCTGCCAGTGGAGTCCTGCTGAAACGCTTCTGTCTGCCAGGTGCATTTGTGGGTGCTTTTCTGTTTGCTGCTCAGGTGTGAAGAGGAGGTCAGGGGAAGGAATCATGTTTCCTTTTTGCAGTTGCTGGAGAAGTTTGTATTGATTCACTACATAGATTCCTTAAATCAGTTAAGTATATCCCTTGGCCTCTCTAGAGGATACCATGCTGCTGCCTTTATTCCTTAGTAAGGTCTTTCAATGTCTCTAAAGGTTCAGGTGAGGAAAGCAATGCATGTGCTAAAATAAAAGATTTAAACTGGAAGAGTGTAGGTTTAGATTAGCTATTAGGAAGAAATCTTTACTCTCAAGGTGGTGCAACAGGTTGCCCAGGGAAGTTGTGGATGCCCCATCCCTGGAAGTGTTCAAGATTGGATGGGGCTTGGAGCAACCTGGTCTAGTGGAAGATGTCCCTACCCATGGTGGTGGGTTTGGAACTCGTTGATCTTTGAGATCCCTTTCAAACGAAATCATTCTATGATTCTATGAAATGTTCTTCCAACATAAATGGTTATTGATTAGATTAATTATTATTATTACTAACTTTTTTTTTAGATTAATTATTATTACTACTATTTCCTTTTAAATGAACTTTGTGGTGATGTTGAGGAAGGTTGAGTTGCCAGAGCCAAGTCAGGCTTAGGTATTTGCGGTTACTCTTTGTGTGTGGACACTGCTATTCCTGCCCTGCTTCAGCCCTGCCTCTTTGAGCTGAGCTCTGCTCAGCTGGCAGGTCTGCAGCTCAAACCAGAAGCTATTTGAAATTCAGGATGACAATGTAGCCTCACATGTGGTCTGATCAAATTTTGTTATATAATTTACACATAAATAAAAATGCACTATATATATATTTATCCTGCTAGATATATTTAGATCTTGATTAATATCAAGAAATCTATAGTGAAGGAAGTAACACCAAAAAAGGTGTACTTTTTTTTTTTGTTAGATGTGAAAACTCAGACTGTGACTGTGTGTCTAACTTAGAGCAGATTTACTTTTTCACAGTTTTTATGGTATCTTGTCCCTGCCATCACTGGGATGGCATTAAAGCAGAGCTGGAGGGCAGTTCTGCATTTCAAATGCAGGTGACACGATACTTGTTAACCTCAGAGATGGACAGAGAGGGTTAAACCGGGAGCTTTAATTTTTGGCTCAAGTTGGGGGAATAATTTTTTTGCCTTATTTTGTATATTCTTGATGAATATACACAGCTTCCAAGTAAAACGATGGTGTCAGATCTTTATGGTTGAGGGTTTGCCTTTGCTGCAAGAGCTAAGTGTCTCTCCCAACATTGTGTGAGTGTATATTCTAGCTGATGGAGTTTTAGTGCTGATCTAGAGTCAGGTTCCTGGTACTATTGGTGTGTTGTGTTCTCCTTATGTAAAAGTGTAGTAAATCCAGTAAATGCCTTCTGGAAATACAAATGAGGGTGGGAGTTTAAAGCAGAATTTTAAAGTGCAGCCTGTTGTAATTGATTTTGGGAAAATCAAGAGATACTATCTTAATGCAGACTTTTCCATGCTTGTTAGGAAACTTGAGTCACTCTTGAATAATCCAGTTTGTTCAGTCTATGAAAACCTGATACTGCACTCTTGCCATTTTCTTCTTTACAGTTCTGTGGCAATGACATAGTAATAAGCATTAAAAGGAGAAACCATAATCTTCTGTACTTGCAGCCCAAGCCAACACTAGTCATTCCCTGATGCTATGAAGTCATTCTTAGCTTTGAGGTTTCTAACTAAAACTCTGTTCCAAATGTCTGCTGTGGGTGAGTGGTAGAGGCATTAAGGAGGGAGTCCTGGTCCCCTCCCGCTGCGTCTTGACCCCTCTTCAGACCATCCTTCTGTGGCCAAGGAGACCAGTTCTGCAAAGTCCACACCATCCCTTGACAGCGATCCCTCCTTCCCCTTTCTGGAGCTCTGGAACAAAAATGAAGATGTAAATGAATTTGCAAGGATTGCACAACCCGGTTATGCAACGAGGCTGACGTGGTAGCATATACACATGTAGAAAATGCCTTTTTGAAGAGATGACATTGAGCACAGTTTCACCACCTTCTCTCCAAAGCTGAGGGCAGCTGTGTTACTGGCTTCCCCGCCTGCTTGGTTAACCTGCATATTAAAGCACACCAAATACTCAGCTTCTGTTGACTGAGGGTTATTGTTGATGGAGCAGAAAAATAAATCAGTTCTTTTGGACTGTTTATTTGGGAAGGAGTTTTTTAGCTTGGGGCCCAGAGCCCAGGCAATTACAGTAGTCAGTCCTGGGGCAGTGTCCTGCACTGTAATGAGTTTTTTACTGTCAGCATAATCTGAACCACCTAAGTGTGTGTTTTGTTTCTTTTTTTTCAAATGAGTGATGATGCTGTTTCAGTTGGAGGCATTCTGTGCTAGTCCAACAGGTCACTGGGTGAGTGCTCAGCATTCCTTGCAGTTGGGAACCCAGTTCGTTACTTCCTATGGTTTTTAGTTTGTCTGGAAGAAGACATGCAGCGTGGCTGACTCCTGACTTCTGTGTGAAACGGGGATGGGTGGTGTAGTGCTCTGAGTTTTTAAGGCAGACTGTTTGGTAAGGCTGCCTTGATGCTGAATGCAATGCAGGCATTAGTTTTGTCACTTCTCTGGCAAGTTACCTTGTGTATCATGTGGGCTGGTGGGCATAATTTTTGATGCCTTGGGGCAGGGATAGGTTTCCTGGGGTCCTTTCCATGATTTCCACTGAGCAGACTTGCATACATGGGCTATGGGGCACGTGGAAAGTAGTTCTCCTAGCTAAGATGTGCAGTCTCTAGAAACTGAATCTATCCCGCCTCCCCAGAAATGGCTGGGACCATGGTTGACATGATGTACTGTGGCTCTTGGCCTGACTATAGCTGGTACATTTTTACTTACGCGTGGGAAAATAAACCTTTTTGTCCTGCACTTACTTCCCTTGCTTCTGTATTAATTCCTGGTAGGTAGAACAAATAAGTGATGTTATCTTCATGAGTAGAGCTTATTGCTGATTGAAAGGAAAATTCTGCAAACTAAGCAAGTAGGCTGACCTGACGACTCCTCATGACAACTGCTTACTTTTAGTTAACATTCAGAATATTTTTATCCTAGTTTACTCCTTAGAGACTAATAGAGTGCTGCTAGAGTAATTTTCAGATGAATCATGCCATCTGCCATGCATGCTTTGCTGCTTCAGCAGTAGGGGAGGAGAGGGAATATGTACATACAGTGGTCTGAAACGGCGTGTTTGTATTCTCTGTAAATCTAATTTAGTTTTCAGAGGTTTGTTTTATTTTATTTTTTTTCTTACCAGGCATTTTAGACTTCTTTCTTTGTTTATCAGTTTAACATGGGGCTCTAGTACTGATATGGCTCTCTTGGGTGTTCAGTGCCAAACTTGGCAGAAGTACATTGGACATACTTGATCTGACTTACTAGTAAGTTAAAAGTGGTTCACTGCAAAGTCCTTTTTTTGAAATCACAGTTCAAGTGTGGATCCTTTGGGCTGTCAAACTGAGCCAGCTATAATTTTCACCCCCTCAAAAAAATCAAAGGTAATAATAAAACATTTGTAGAGAAATAAAACTGGTGAGTGTAGCCTGGCAGTGCAGAGGGAAAGGTCACTTGTGGAATGAGTTCTGTGGGGCTGATGTTCAAGACTTGTTCTTCTAGGAGCTGTCCTGAGTGAAGGGAGGACTGTCCCCAGCATGCAGTCATCCTACCTGTGGGAAAGTTCAAACTCGTGTTTGAAATCAAAAATTCCTAACCACATTGGAGCATTGGACATGTCATGTCCCATCTTGTGTTTTGTCCAGAAGCAATTATCTGGGAGACTAGCCAATCTGTTAGTAAAGTTCATGGGTTTGGATTTGGGTTTGGACAGGGCTGGAATCATAATCTTGAGGAGTTTGTACATCAACCCTATTCCATCTTTGAGAACTAGGCTATGATATTAGATAAGGCTTCAGTTATTACCAGGCAAAGTAAAATTCTTCTCTGTGAATGTATTAAAAATCTTCCTTTGCTGTCTTTCCCAAAGATCTAATTTTCTCATAAAATATTTTGGCTGATTAACTTTTTGCACTGAAAAGTACTAATAGATTGTGTGCTTTGTTCACGTCTTTAAACTTTTTACAATAATTTTAACTAATGCGCTTGGTTTTAGTGCCCTGACAACTGTATTAAAGAAACTGAGAGCAAAATACTGAAATGTGGAGCAAACTGTTTTCCTCCCTTTCCATGCATTTCACCCCTGCCCCTCAAGGGAATGGTCCACTGGTAAAGTCCACTTAATCATGTGAGGTCCGTTGAAGGCATGAGAAATAATATGCTCTCTTTTTCAGTCAAGAAAGACAATTTTTAAATGCCAGGAGTTAAAAGCAAGAGTTGCTTGCTTGTGGAGAGGAGTTATTACACCAGATATCGAGCTGACATGCAAGCAGATCTCTGCTACCCTTAGATGAGGATTAGTTTATGCCCTGAAGCAAATGGATTATTAACTCTTGTAATTTTATTTTAGCATGTTTAACAACAGATACTGTTGCTTATAAAACCCATTTAATCCTTTTTTAATCACTGCAAGTCATTTTTCCAACAGTTATCCTGCAGCCATGGGTTCCAGTGGTTAGTTATTTACTGAGCAATGCATAGCGTATTATCTACTTGCCGTGTATTTTTAAATCATTCTTTAATGCCTTAGATTTGAGTTTAAAATTAAAAAAAAAAATAGAAGAAAGGTTAAAAAGTTTGATCTCTACTTCTGTTGCCTTTTCCTCCATACTTATTCCCCAACTCTTCAAATACCTTCAGGAGATCTTTGCTTTGCTCTTTACTCTTTTGACACTTGCTGCTACATCCTCAATTTCCCCTCCGTTTCCCCTGGTCACTGTTGTTGCTGATGTGAAACACCAGTAGATAATCCTAACAGATTTCTATTAGCTTGGGCTTTGCTCTGCACCTCAAGGCATTTATTGATAAATAGTGTCCTTGTATTATGGGATGTATAAACAGGAGCATGTGACTGCCTTCTGCATTGGATTTGAGAGCATAGGAAATAGTGGTGGCAGTGGTGGCATCATGATGCTCTTAAAGGAGGCAGTGCCTTTTCTTAGGTTCCATGGGGAAAGGCTGGCAAGCTTTCAGGTGTGCGAGAGGTTGCATGTGTGAAATAAAAGCTGTCAACATTAAAAACTATATAGTCAAGAAGAAATATTTCCATTTTCAAAGAGATGATGAGAGCAAGAATGTTGTTGGCAGATGTAGAGAAGGGGCACCAGGGGAGATGGAGGCCTGAATGGCTCTTGGAAAGGTAGAAAGATGAAAGCTGTTGGCACTTAGAGAAGTTGGTGGGAGTGGAGGAAGAGAATAACCCACCGTAGTTATTGGCATCATTGCATGATCTTTTAGCCATGTTTCCTGTCTACTCCTGGGGCAAGAGCTGGTGTTTCCTGTGCCTTTAATTGCCAGCCAGCCGCTGTGCCATGCAGTGCAGGTGTCCAGCAGATGAACTGATGCTGCAGCCTGTCCTTCAGTAACCAGGCTAAAGAGAAAACACATGAAACCTCTTAATTTTCAAATTAACTTCCAGGGTGAGACAGAGATAAGAAATAACTGGCACCAAAAATCACCTACCAGTTTAGGTGTCTTTAGCTAGGCACGATGTATAAAAGTAGCAGCAAACAATGGATGTATGAAATACAATGTGCGCCAAGGTCTTCAGTCCTTTTGTGTTACCCCACCTGTTACCCAAGGCAGTGCTGTGGCTGCGGAGATTTCTTCTGAGGTAGAAGTTTCCAAACTGCTCCAGTAGTTTTGCTGAGCAACAGGATTTGTTGCACCACTGAACTTGCAGCTGTAGCCCAGGGTGGTGCTTTGTTTTTTCGAACCAGTTCTTGGGGCAGTATCCCTTTGGGATCCTGCTGGCTGGTGTCCCTGCCTGATGGCAGCACACAAGGCTGGGTACATGGTTGTGAGAGACTTTACTGTGCTGCCCTCTGTAAACTTTTGGGATGACTGGCTTTAGTCCTATCTTCCTTCCCAGCTGAAGGCCAAGGAAACTGGAAAGGAGAATTTTGCTCTTCTGGAGTGTGTATGTTTGGATACATGTGGGTGGCCCATCTGCTCAGAAAGAGGGGTGGAGAGCCTCAGGCCTTTTCAGGTTTTTTGCTCAGTCCTGGCCACTGTGCTGGGATCTTTCAGCATCTTGCAAAAATCTGTCCTCTCCATGCCAGCCACCAGGATGCAATGTAGCAATGCTGCCTTGTGTTGGGGGGTAATTTTGTGCTCTGTCTAGCGCGTGTCTGAAATGAGGGTGCACGTCACAGAATTGTTTAGGTTGGAAAAACCTTTATGTATATGTATATAAGCCACTTTCCTGCACAGCGTGAAAGATCAGGAATGAGAATGAGGCAGTGGTAACATGTATGTCTTTCTGACTGTAGGAGCTTTGCCTCTTAGTTCTGATTAAGACAGTGTTGAGCCCATGAAGATATTTTTTTCCTCTAACATTGTGAGATCTGCTATTACAGGCAATTTTGCCATCAGGGTCGGATGGCATAAAGTGAATACCTGACTGACTTGAAATAATTTGATTAGTCTGTCTTTTGCTGGGAGAATCCCTTGCTCAGGCCTATCCCAGGGATAAATGAATCATTCAGAGCAGAAATTGAAATTGCCAACAAAGGCTGTAAGTTAGTTGCTGGTAAGTGACTGTTAAATGAGCTCTGCTGTAGGACATGTGCCTTTTCCTAGAAATGTTTGTGACATTGACTGAATTATACTGAAATATTAAACTTCCTTCCAAATTTAAGGGAAAAAACCAGAGGCTAGAATATGTTTTTATTGTCAGAAACTTGTGACCAAGGTTATTGCTAGAGCTGCTGATTTGCTTAAGTACCACTTACACCGAATTTTAGTACATGAGGAATAGAAATAGAGTAGCAAAACATATCTGTACTGAATATTCACTCTCCCCATTAACATCTGCTTTTTCCTGCTGTGTAAATCTTGTGTTATGTTCACATAGTATACACCAATAAGAAAAATAGATCTTGCTTCCTGTTAAGATTTGACATTTCATCTTTTACTGGCAACCTACAGGTCATGTGTGTAACTGCTGATGGAAACCCATTGTGTGAGAGTCCAATAAGGTTCTGAGGTTCCTCAGCATCATGGAAGCTTTAAAGTAGGAAATAGAGGTTTCTTCTTTGTCCCTGACTGATTACCTGGTGTGGACACCACAGTCCTCTTTTGAACAACATATGAGGTTGCCTGCAGGTTCCTTCCTAACTGGAAGGCTAATAGTTGCTTTTATTTAAGCCTAGTGGTTCCTATCCATTTGTTGCCTTTTGTGATTCAAAGTATCTGTTGATGTTGCAAGGAAAGCCCCTGGGTACCTGTAGAAGGGAAAAAAGATAGCTGGATATGAAGAGGGTTACGTAGTCTGCATTTAGCTTAGGAGGCTGTTCTGTTTGAGATCGGAAGTCAGTGAAGGGCAGTAGGTTCCTGTTCTAAATGTTCGCAAGGAGAAACTTCATCAGGCACAGTGAATAACTCCCAAGGAAGGAGGCAGCCCTTGTGCATATCCCTAGAGTTCCTTTCAGACTCAAATTAGGAGACACCATTAGTTGAGGGAAAAGGCTTGAAGGATAGCTTCAAGTGTTGACAAAATAACCTCATAAAATTCAAGCCTGTAGT
The DNA here is from genome assembly GCA_013396655.1 of Campylorhamphus procurvoides. NCBI lineage: Eukaryota > Metazoa > Chordata > Aves > Passeriformes > Dendrocolaptidae > Campylorhamphus > Campylorhamphus procurvoides. The sequence continues at coordinate 716,316 of WBMV01008148.1, forward strand.
CTTGAGCACCTGGGCCTAAGATGGTATCTCAGGCCATGTTGTTTCCAGCTCATGTGATGACTCTGCATTTTGGCTCTGTAGCGGACTGGTCCAATTTGCCATGTTGTGCAGACGTTGAAACCTCTGGTTTCTCTTTCTGTACAGGCTGCAGCTTGACTGAGCTCTGGACATCTTCCTCCCCATACCACAGTGGCCATTAAAGGACTGTGAAGAAGGTTCTGTAAGAAGGATTAAAAAAGCAAGTAACTTCTAGTCAGTAGAGAAATCAGTTTTGGTAGCAGGAGTCTCCTCTTCCAAGGATGTAGAAAGGTGACAGTCAGACACAGGGTTTAACTCACACCTAACTCCCTGGTTGCAGCACTGGCTCTTAAAGGCTGAGCACAACCACAGAACTTAACAAACAGCATAGGTGTGCTTTTTTTCAGATAAATTGCAGAACTTCCATGCATGTGGAGTCCAAGAGGGTTCTCATCCTTTTCCATTTTGAAAGCAAGACCAGGGATACAGATACAAGGCATATCTGAACTGCTAGTTCTGTACTTTCTAGAAAGTCTGCAAAGGCTGAATGGTCCTGATGCAGGTACAAAAGCTGTAACATGCCACTAAACTTCACGGTTGCAGACAAATTTTCATGTAGTTGGGAGTAGTAGAATTTTGGAAACCAAAGCAAACAAATGTGTTTTGGTTGTGGTGTTTGTAAGAAAAGGCAAGAGAGGAAATGAGAAGCCTTTGAAATGTGAGTTAAATTGTGAGTGCCATGAGTTGTGTTTTTCTGGTTTTTTGCTTTTAAAATCCTGCTTTCTCTTGCTGAGGCTTAGTTAGGAAAGTTTTACTTTCTGAAGGGAAAACAACGTGTGTCACAAAGAAAAGTAATCTGCTACGTAATGGAAGGGTTTGTTATTGAGAAAAACTACAACCATAAGATCTTACAGGATTTCCTATCAGTTAAAAAAACCCAATCTTCACTTGGAAGCATGAACTCTTCACTAACATTGTAAATGCATATGAGAATAAAACAAAAAGATACAGAATTAAATGAGTGTTATAAACAAGCTACAATTAATAAGGAAGATAACTTGCTATGAATTGTATTTAGGAAAATAAATATTCCCTTTCAGAAAATGAAAATAATAAAAAGAGTTGAAGGAAAAGCTTGCATAATTCAAAGCTTGTATGCTTTTTTCAACTTGTCTACAAGTCTTGTCTTAAGACACATGTATTCTTTTCTGTGATCTTTGGGTCAGAAGAAAGAGATTTTTTTTTCTCTTACTGGTGTAGAATAGAACAGAGCAGACTTTTGCTTTCAGAAGCAGTGCTGTGTAATGTCACTGAACAGATCTGTTCACATCACAAGCCAAAACGGAAATAAATTAAAAAACCCTCCAGAAACACAAGTCCAGAGGCTTAAAATGAAACATTCTTCCTGTATTTTTAAGGGTTGAAGTCCAAAGTGTGAAAGGGATTAAAAATTCTAAATGTATCCGGGGGTATTTATAAATCCTAATTTCTTGCCATTCCAAAAGCTGGGTGTTTTGCTCTTCTTTGTAGTGTTGTCATCAAAGTTGTTTCATTTGTTTAACACTTTTTTGAAGTGTAGCTCTAATGTGAGATGTGGTCCAAAAATACAGAAACTTTACTCAGTTTAGAAAAAACCTGTAACAAGTCACGAGGTGGTAATGAATCCAGCCTCTGTGCTCATCACTGGAATATTCATTATTATGGATGTCATGAAACATCATAGGAAAAAAAAAGGTTCAGTTCAAGAGTTAAATAATCATGCTTGGGATCGCCTGTTTTCCTCCTGGTGCATAGCAGCTTGCTGGCCAGTCCAAACTGTTTCATGGTTGTGATGGACCTCCAAAGGGATGTTGTTTAGAAGGGGCTTAAGGATGCTGTGAAGTTTGGGGGCTTGCAGTATTTGGGGGATGCTAAAGATAAAGTTGGAAAGGGGGTGCAGGTTGTGGGGTTGAGGTTTTGCTCATGGGAAGCTGTGGGGGACGTTTGGGGGGGAGGCGTGTGTTGTGGGTAAATCTGCAGGAAACCATGGCATGATTTGTTGTGCTTGCATAGCTTTAGTGTATCAACCTTTCACATGGTAATATTTTCATTTATTTTGACATGGGTTTTTATTGAGGGCAGCCGAGAGGAGCAATTGCAAGCAAAGACAACCTTGAATGTATCAGGAACCTTCAAAAAATGATTTAAAGCCTCAGAAGAGGTCCAAGAGGAGAGGGGATTTGCCATCCTCACTGGTGGTGGTGGGGCAGCCGAGGAGGCACACAGGGCAGAGGAGAGGGCTGGAGCAGCGTGGGGACTGGTGGTGGAACCTGGAGCTGAATCTGGGACCATGAGTCAAAGTCCCATGACTCCATTGCAAGACCATTAGTCCTTTTAAGTAGCTGCCAAGAATCAGGGTTGATGGATAGCACCAGAACAGAACTCAAATTATTCGGGGTTTTCAGCTAGAAAACAGCATGGGGTGGAAACCAACACTGCAGTGTGTCTCACAGGCAAACTCTGGCATGGCAGAACGTGCATAGGATGAAAATGCCTGTCCTACTGCAGTTGTAGCTCTGAGTCCTGGCCACTGTTACCCACAGGATCTTGGGGCTTTAAAGGTCGTGATAAATCTGAGTTACCAAAGCATGCATAAGAAGAGATGGAAATTGTTCATTTCTTCATTTAAAATGTACATTTAAAAAACTTGCAGTCAAGACTCACCACTTTAAAGGTGACTTTGTACTTTAATCTGCATTTTTGGTACAGTATTGGTCATAAATAACTTAGTAGTTAGTGATTATCAGTTTATTAGCAGTAGTACTCTGGGAATTAGCATTTATTTTTCATACTACAGTCTCAATTTTTAGTTTATATTTTGTTTTTCTACATGAAATGCAAAAAGATGTCAGGATTTTTTTTCATAGAATGAAATATTGGGGAAGTTTTATATTCTTAGTGCATGTTATTTAAATTCGAAGAATTTAGTATTCTTTGTATGTCTAATGTCAATTGCTGTGTCTTTTGAATATGCAGAGTCATAGAACTTGCAATCCTTTCAAACAGATATTTCCCTGGAAACAGCGAGAGCTGTCTTTGTGATATTCACCCCAGCTTTTTTTCCTTTATGATTTGTGCAAATACTGTCTATTTGTGTTTTCTACTATTTTAAGTATTTTTATTTCTTTTTTTGAAAATGGATTCTACTTAAGACTTTTACATATAACTTGCTTATAGATTTTTATATATTGTTCTGTTTTTTTCTGTATTATTCTGTTGTTTTAAGTGTTCTGTGTATGTAGGCCACTCTGTGTGTGTATAAAAATACATGTGCTCCAAATTCGAGCTTGAAAGAGTCATCTTAATCTGTCTATACTTTTTGTCTAAGTCCATAAAATAATGGTGCTTATTTTCTTCTGCTGTTTACTGTTCTTTTAGTTTGAAAAAGGTGTAAGGACTGATTGCAGTACTTACTTGCAGTACTCCTGCTATTATATATATTTGTGTTGGGTAAAGAATGAGTATTTTTAGGGTGCTGGTGTTTCATGAGTCTCTTAATAGCTTTCATGGGGATGTTTTGTGTGGTTTGTGTGTTGTGTTGAGGCAGACCTGGCAGAAGTAGGGCACTGTTTGCTTGCTAGCAATGCAGGAAGCAAGAGATAGCTTTTCCTCTGGGGTTTACAGCTAGGGGTCCTGAGTGTGCAAACGCGTGACTTGAGTTGTGAGCCTATTGTGAATGCTGAGACCTGATTAAAGACAGCTTTTTGGAAGCAAAAGTGCCATCAAGGCTAGAGCCTAGAACTTTACCTCAGCTCAGGCAACCTGTTGTTTACAGGAGCCAAGTGGTGGAATCACTTTGGCAAAGAGGCTATTTGTCACAAATTTCATGTTCTTTGGCTGTTTGTGCAATATTTTTTCTTCTGTATTTTTTCCTAAGGTATTGTTTTTGCAGACCATATTGAAAACATGCTGTTTTTTCTTTTCTAATTTGATTGTAATAAGGGCTTTGTTAATCAAAAATAAGTGCAATAAGACAGAATGACTTGGTTATTTTTACATTTTCCTGTTTAAAAAAAAAAAGCCCCAGTAAGTGAGCCACAATGAGCTGTGATGTATTTCCTCCATCAGGATGGAGAATAAGCCATTTATTATTTCAGCTCTGACTCACAGTGAACCTGCTGACACTGAGACATTTTATAATCATAAGGAACAGGTTAGGGCAGTAACTTGGACGCCAGGCTGGGGATTACCTACTTATTACAGTGTTTTACAACCTGGATACTTTAGGTTTTCTGGCAGAATGTCCTAAACCTCACACTAAACACCATGTTGTTATTGTACAATTACTGCTTGCAGGTCTTGCTGTTGGTGGTGCCAGCTAGACAGATGCCTTCATTATAATTATCTTTTTTACTATATATAAAGATTTCATCCCTTTAATCCATGTAAAATTTACTGCTCTTGAAAGTGACACTAATAGTTATACTTCTCGCCCTTCCTCCTTGTCCTTCGTTGTTACCAAACCAACCAGGGCTGGGCTTGCTCAATCCAGAAATGGGAGATTTCCAAGGAGAGCCTGTGTTCTGTGGAAAGTGGCACTGATGACTCAGTAGACGGTGCTGGTGGTCATTGCACAGTCCCCTGACACAGTCTGTGAGAACAGCAGTGCTAACTTCAGTGTCCTGGCCAAACTCCAGCTGAATAATTACTTTCTGCCTGCCTTGAATTCCTCTGCAGCTTCAGCTGGAGAAGTTGAGCTTCATTTCCCTTCTTGTAAACAATCCTGTAGTGCTGAAGTGAAGTCGCTGCTTTATCACTCCTTAGTGGTAACTGTGTTTTGCTGTCAAGTGAGTGACTTTATCCTTGCACTTGTGTGTAGCCTGAGAAATGCTTGGGTACATTTTTGGATGATAAGTCCTGGCTTTCATTCTTTGCATTTGTAAAAGCATCTATCCCATTGTGTTTGATGCTTGTATAAATAACTTAAATTATATGGACTGGCAATAAAAATAACCAGAATTCGAGTGTTTGACTGGCCAAGTCAACTCCTAAAATGCTCCTTTTACTATGACGTGTGACATCATCTTGTAGTCTACTTTTTCAGCAACAACCTATTTATTGCATTTACTGATGAACCAGGGCATCTGTGAAATTCCTGGGCCTGCGATAGCTAAATGTTGAAAGGTGACTAGGAAAGGAATATTGAGATCCTTATGAGTGGATGAGCTAAGACTCCTCTCATGTAGCTATTTGAGCACAGTAGGTGGTCTCTTGCTTTTTGATAATCATCAGAGTGGACAACCTATGACTGGATGTCTCTAGTCTACTCAATCACAGACAATCACAGAGTAAATCAGAGAAGTAGGAATGTAGGTCAGAAAATCAGGTCTACTTTGAGAGGGTCTTCAAAAATAAGAGTGTAGCCAGTGCCTTGCTTTGGGCGTTGGTGTTCAAGCAGCCTCATCTCACCGTGCTGGGAGGAAGGCAGGCTTGCTCAATGAGAGGGACCAGTCCTGCATGCAGATGGGTAGTGTAATGCCTTCCACATACAGGAGCTCTGCCAATATTTCATTACTCTTTCCTCTAACAGCAGAGTCTTGAGGTTTGGTGCTTGTGAGAGAGGAAGTGACTGGTGATTCTATAGATTGGTTTTTGCTCATTTGTTTTAATCTGATATCTGACTATGTGTTCCCTGAACTGCATTACTGATGGAACCTAGTACTGACTTGGTTTTTTGTAAGTGAGTGACAAATGGAGTGTGATTCAGATGTACCCTTCCACATTTAACACATGCAAAAGTTACTTGCAAAAGACAAACTGCAGGTAGGATGGCTAAAGATCTTGCCCCCTTGATTTTATGTGGAGACATGTGCATAAGAGCTTGAATTGGGTTTTTTATGAGGAAGCTGGAGAAGTTAACCTCATAGTTAAGCTTACACTGAGGATTGCTGTTATCTTAGAGAGGCTGTATAATCTTTTAGTTGCCAGATAGTTAGTACAGGTTTGAGTACAAATACTAAATCAAGATTTAGTGAGTCTTCCTGTGCATATAAAAGCTAATTTTTTTGCCATTTGTTCTCCTGAAGAAGTTAGGCTTTGCATGATCTATTCTTAAATTGCCCTTTAGTTGTATATTCCCACCTTTTCTTGATGAGACAGCTACTCATCACTGTCTTCTTGAAGCTTGCTTCTTAACAGAATTGTGTAGTTAACCATCGAATCCTCTATTCAGCACATCTTTTACTGTTTTGTCTCTTTCCTCCTCTTTCCTTCCTTGCTCAGAAAGTACACCAGTGTTGTTGTGTTTCTGCCGTGCAATACTGTATGTATGGAAAATCTGATATTTGTTGGGGGTCACAGTAATTGGTTGATTAACCAATGCAGTTTGCCCACTTAGCTGGTGGAGAGCGATTTGAGCAAGGGATCACAAAAACTGCTTGGTAGGTTTCCATAGCAAATCTTGCTGCGTGTTTTGTTTTAACGCTGTCTTTAAGGGAGTGTGTGGTACATAATGTGTTGTCAAAATCAGGATGCAAGAAAGCACATGGTTTAAAACTTAGCAGAGCTCCTTGGCAATGGCAAAATTGGAGGTGCAACAGTTCATCTCAGGAGCCCAGGAACTTTCACTACCTGTGCTGAAGCTCTAGTGTGTGTAAGAATAATCTATTTGCATGTAGAGGAAACTAAAGTATGCAACCATACTACCTTTTCTTTTCTTTTCTTTCCTTTTTTTTTTTTTTAATTGGCTTGTCAGCTACCAGTGCTGTGGGTCTGCTTAGGTCTACCAAGATGCAGAGGAAATGCAAGATTCTAGGCTAAAATACTGGCATATATAATCTGAAAAGTCACAGTGTGGGAAGAGGATGTACAAAGTACACAAGCTGAAAGGTGATGTGGGTCCAAGGGAGAATTTATGTTATTGACCCTTTATTCATCATATGGACCATGTTGGTAACCTGTCATTTACTTTAACAAATATTTTGGTTTGTTTTTTTCCCCACTTTGGCCTGAACTTGTGTTGAAGGGAAAGCTGGAAGGCACAGATTTTGAACAGACTTTGATTATGTTGTTTGTGGAACCAAAGAGCTTCTCCCAGAACAGGATTAACTTGGGTTTGGAGATAGAGTTGTAGTCGGTAGATGCTTTCACTGGGGTCATGTGACTGTGTAAGTAGGAAGAGCTGCCTGATGGTTTAGAGTAAGAAATTACCTTTGTATGTGTATCAACAGAGAGAGTATAAGTAGCTGTTCCTTGCGAGTTACAAGGTGGCTTTTTAAAGTAAGGTCACTGTGTTGTCAAAATACTTTGTATTTTCTCTGCTGTTGTTACTTGGTGTGGATGTAGCACTACAGTATGTGTTTGTCACCACAAGCCTTTTTCTAGGCAAGCCAGGTATCCATCTGAGAGAGTTTTCTGCTTGATACTTTCCTTTAAACTTCAAAAGACTCATTCAAATAATTATTTATGAAATAGCAAAGATGTCATTGTACATGTTTTGGCAGAAAAATGAGAGTTGCAGGACTGAATTCTAGGTACTTAAATCCAGGTTAGTAAAGAAACATATAGTGGTTTCATCTCCCCTTAGATGTGCAGTGCTGGATAATTAGGATCTTTGTAATCATAAACCAGGAATGTACAGGTGATTAACTCTACTTTACATGTGCCAAACATCTTTCTGCTACAGTTATTTAGAATTATTACCTTCACACTTACTATCAAAGACTGATTTAAGGCTAAGAATTAATTGAATCCTTCTAAGCCTATATTCCCATCAATTTATCAAGTGGAGTTTATATTAAGCTCAAATATGTGTGCCTCCATCATCACTTGCTCTACAATTAGAATTTTTGTTGAGAAATTCCAGCTGGATATATGTGTATATGTTACTGTATATTTCTAAGGAAAACTTGAGGACATTCATTAGTAAAAATTTGAATTTTCTTCTAGGAACAAGTATTTATTATTGGACCGCTTCTGAATTTGTTCTACATAAACACTTGCTCTCCACCACTTTGAACAACAGGGTCCCATCCCCTTTTTTTTTTTTGAATTTTAAACTGGCTTGATCTGCCTTGTTACAGTATTCCTTTTACCTTCCCTCTGTTATAAAATAAGCACCCTGAAAAAGCTGCTCCCAGAAAGAGGTTCTGCATTGCATTTATGGCTTTTTCTTTACACCTATCAGGAATGGACTTTCTAATGATGGTTTTTACGTAACTGGGATGAAAACACCTCCCTTCATCCTTGAACACCAGCCCTTGTGCATGTCTTGAGGCTGTCGGAGCATACTATGGCATGTGTGAAGCTGGCAGGGCGATGGCTGCCAGCATGGCTTGAACTGGAGGCTGCAAGGACTGACCTGGTGCCCAGATGACTTTGCTTCTCCTTCACACAGGCCTCTGCTGCACTGGGAGGAGCAGCCCTCATTTTTGTGGGAGGGAAGCTGTCTTCAGCAGAATCAGTCATCATTGCAGCCTTGTAGGACTGCGGTAAAGGTCAGACTGTCAGTTCAGGTGGTTTTGCCCCATCCCACTGCCTCCTTTCCCCAAGGCAAAGAAACTCCCTGCCTGGTGCTTCCTTCCCTGCTGCAACAGCCTGAAAATTGCCTGGCTATGGTTAAGAATTGCAGCTGGACAAGGTGGAGGATTAATAGCTTTTGTAGAAGGAATGAGCCTTGGACAGATGATAGAGGATGGGCCTGCTGCAGTGGGAATGCATGTGAATGGATGGAGGAGATCATGCTGCAGGGAGCGGAAAACACCTTTTTGGGGCTGTTCTCAGCTTCCCACCTATGAACCTGGTAATGCCACCAGATTCAATTTTGCCTGCACTGTTGAGAAACCTTGAGCTGGTGCTAGGCAAGTATCAGACAAATGTATTTGTCTGGGTGAGGATTTGATTCCAGAATTTCTAATCGGATCAGGACGTCTGGGTAGGCTTCTTTTCTACAGCAGCGTGTGGGCAGAATGCTGTGCCTCTCCGGTGGGTGATTGAACTTGCCGGGTTTTATGGCTTTGAGACTTTGGCCTCTATCACGTGCATCAGCATGAAAGTGGTGCCAGGCTAGAGCTTCTCAAAGAGGCATTTATGTGGGCAGGCTGAGTTCAAAAAACACCCTTGGAGTCACTGGCTGCAGTAGCACACTAGTGGGGCTGTGAATATAAGGGAAGTTGTTATCAGAAGTATGAGAATATGCATAGCCAAATCCCAGTGTTTCTGCTTTGAATGGCGAAATGGGAGTTTCAAATGAAATGGGGTAGAGAAACATAAGTGAAAATTGCAATTAGAAACTTTGCTATTGCCAGAAGGGGCAGCTTTATATTCAAATCTCAAAACATATAAATAAATGGCGTGAAGTTACAAATGTGGAAAACAGGATAGACACATGACCAAGTGTTTATGAACAACTATCCCATCCCAGACCTGCAGCATAGCATGTGATGTTGTTGTTTCTCCTCCAGCAGAAGGTGAGGGGAGAGTCACCAGAAAGAAGCTAGTGTGACTTGGTTTAGTGTAATCTGAAATTCCTCCACAAGGAGTTTTCTGATTTAGAGCACACAGGACTCTGAATCATCTATAATAAATGTATTTATTTTTCAAAGATAATTTTTTGTTCATTCCCTGTTGCATGATTTCTGTTGTAGTGAGTGTTTAATGGTGTTGGAAACTGCAGCAGCTCTCAAATGCACCCTAGCCCCTTGGAAACTGCAAGTCTGTGTTTTGGTTTGGCAGGTGCTTTTCATTAATGGACTAACCGGTTGCCACTGTTGAAAGTCATCTTGGGAGCGACAGAAGTCCTTCATCTATGGGAGGAGGTGTTGAAATTTTTCCCAACTTGAGGGAGAGAGATGCTTGAATTCCTTGCATGGTGCTCAAATGCTGCGGAGCAGAGCGTGCTGCCAGCTGTGCCGCAGCACAGAGCCATGCACAGTGGGCTTTTCTAAGTCCAAATTCTTGAGATCTTTTGTAAATGCAAACATCCTGCAGCCTGTACTGTACAGACTTTTAAATGGTAAAGAGCAAAATACATTTCCTCCTCCTAAACCCTGTAGCCCTGAGAGGCCTGTTGCCAGTCAGGGCAGGGTCCTGGTCTCGGCATTGTTTCCTGCATGAACCTTTGCCCTCCCTTCTTGGGGCACCATAACTCTGCAGCCAGGCTGTCACAAACTCTCTTCCTGTGATTGTTATCCTGACATCTCCCTTCCAGTTTGTTTTAAAGCACAGTGATAGCGAATGCAGGGAGGAAGGAGTGGGGTGGAGGTCCAATGGTAAAAAGATTTCTTCCCCCTTTACTATTGCTGTCTGTCCAGGGAAAGTTGTGCCTGGCTTTCTCAGCTGCTGGGGCAAGGAGTGATGTACAGGGAGGAGGCAAGCAGTGCCCCATGCCAGGAGGTCCCTGAGATGGAGCTGGGGAAAACAGGAGGTATTTTACCTATCAGGCCTAATGCCAGGATTAAAACCAATTAATCTGAATGTACTTATCACTGCCTGCAGGCTCTGTTTGCTACCTGACTGCAGTAAAATGATAGTTTAGAAGTGAATTTCAGAATATAAAAATGGCCTTTAGGGAATTAGGCCTAAGATCCTTCTCCTCCAGTCTTTTCTCTGCCTGGGATCTATTGTATTTAGAGTTCAAGATCAAGGCGTGCATCTGTCCAGTGAAACACCTTCATGTTCAAGCAAGGGCTTTGAAATTATGTTGTTGAAAGCATGTACTTATAACTTGAAATAGATGGATAACTGGATCACACTGAATTTTCAAGGTGCACATGTATCTTTATGATTATTACATTTATCTCTTTTATTTTTTGTTTATTATTATTTGTCATGTTAGATTAAGTGAATAAGAAAATATTGCTAATGGTGTAGCATTGGGCTCCTAAAATATGATGTAGTATTATTGTTGTTTTTGTGCATAAAATCCATGTCATATTTTGCAAGCTGAAAATCTTTATTAAGAAGGTACTTGCTGTTGTTGAAGCTTCCTGTCATATTTCTTGCTAAGAGAACGAAATCACAAAAGTATTTAACTGTGAATCCCATTGGCCACCTTAAAAATGCAGTAAGGGTCTCTGATCTTTCAGAATAACTTTCACTAAAACCATTACTATTTTCTTAGAAATGATGTCTTCTGTGTACTCTCCCAAGTCCTAGAAGCAAGAAGGCAAAATGAGGCTAACTTGCATGTGCAGACATGTCTGCAAACAGCAATAAGGAAAGAGTTCACTCGTCAGCTGTGAATGGGGCTTGTAAAGGCACATTAAAGTACTGTGGGTTACTTAAGTTAAGCCTTTGGTTAAATACGAAGCTGAAGCAAATGTAATACACACCAAAAAAAAAAAAATTAAAAACACATGCCAGGCAAAAATATTCTAGAATATGTGTGTTGGAATGAGCCTTGGATGAAAGTAAGTTATCTGTTTCTGCTTATTCCTTTGGGAGTGGAGCTGGGAAAAAGGAGGCGTTACCAGCTGTAGTGCAATGTAAGACTGTGCGTTGTCTTATCTTAACATTTAAGGATTATATATATACACATACATATAAGGAAACACATATATATATATATAGCTTATATATACCTATGCATATAATTTAAATATTTAAAAAGCAGTGTTCTTGTTGCTAATTTGTGTATGGTATGTGTGTACTTAAAAAACAGAACCATGTAGAATGGCCAATACACAAATAATGGTGCTGGTGCAAAGGCAGATACTTTAATCGCATGGAACTTTTAGGAAACGTACCTTCTGTGTGCTCAAATCCTGTTTCTGCAACAGTTATTTTCTTGTGGTTTTAAAGGTGGAGCAAATGCGTTGTGCCATTGTCTAAAGATTAAGGTGAATCAGATGTGAGACATTTCTACTGATAATGAGGTCTTTCATTGTTATAGTCTTACTGCTAAGTTTCCATATATACAGTTTCTTTTTAAATAGAAACTTCTGTTTCTCTCATTTTCTCTGTACCATGGGTCATAGTTATTTTGAATCTCCTGGTATGTGGTTTAATAAAGCCCATTTTTGTAGGAAGTGACTGAGTAGGAAGTACTGTTTGAAGGATAAGACTTCTACAGCTGTGGTATACAGGGGATTGTTTTCTTTTCTTACAGGGTTGCCACTAGATTTAATGCACAGCCTGGGAAAACTTCTTCTGGCAATGGCTATGTAACTAACTCTGCTTTAGCAGTGTGAATGGAGTGAAGGTATCCCAAGACCTCATTTAACACATAATACGTTTCCTGTATTCACTTTGGTTGTTAAAGATAGAAGATATTCTGGAAACAGAAAAAATGTATTCATGGAAATTGAGGTAGGAAGAAGTATTTTAGCTGGATCATTAATAGGAGTATGCTATAAATTTTGCAGACAGAATGATCTTTGATGATAGAGCAATGTTCACGTGCAGCTCTTTAAAGGGAACTATGTAGGAAGCAAAGCTTCAGTGTGTGGTGGTGTGAACGAACCTTAGAGCTGTTATGTCCAGAAAACAAACATACATGTTGATTTTGCCCCGAAGCGTGGTTTTTCAAAGATAAACAAGTCCTCTCTCCCATGAACTCCCTATGGTTTCTCAGCATGGTGGGAAGTTGCTGTGGAGTAAATCCTTCCAATTTCTGTCTCCAGATCGATTATGACTTGTAGGAGAAGCCTTAACTGGTAGGTGTAGGTGAATTTGGGAGGAAGACTTATTTCCAGTGTAGTACATGCAGTACACACTCTGCTCAGTCTCCTTTTGTAGCCTGGTTGTCCTGGGCTGTCAGCTTTGTGGGTCACTGACTCGGTTACCCTCTGCTCCTGACACAGTGAGGCCCTTTCTGCTCAAGGTCTCTGGGTGCTACTGCAGTACAAATATTTAATGATAAAACATGCTTATCTCCCGCCAAAAATCTGGCAGCGTCCTTATCGGGATATTATTAAATTGTCAGTTCAACCATATGCCGAGCGTTTTAGGCGAACAAATGTTCAAGCTGGCTCTTGTGCAGTACGTGAAGACTCCAGAGAGAGACAGGTGGCCGTGTTTACACCATCAAGTAATGCCTGGTTCCTTACAAACAGAAAGTTGCATTAAGTGCCTCTTGCTTTATAGCAGATTTAAAAATTTATGGACTTGATATGCTTGAGACCACATTAATTTGATTACACTTAAAGTGTTTAGTGTAGGGTGGTGGAACCTGTGTAGTTTGCATATTAAAGATGTCTCATTGTCCATGAAAAAGAAATGGGAGAAGTAAATTTATCAGACCCTGTCCCCTCTCCCTCCACCAAGTCCCTAGTAATTGATAGAAAAATGCCTTTATCGATAAATTTAATTAGCTCTTTTATTTGCCATTGATAAACACTTGGGAAAATCCTGATACTTTTTTAGATACTCTTTTTCATCTCTTCATCCCCTTTCTCCAGATGACATCACTTATTATTTCACCTTGGTTCTTGGAAGACATGAGCGTTAAGATCCACCAAATAGTTGTCAACCTTTTCATTTTTTCTTCAGTTTGTCTCTTTTTTAGGAGTGAGAAGTAAGGATGTTGTTCTGTCACTGTACTAGAATTTTTTCCCACACTTTTGTTCTTGGAAGGTAGCCTGTCTGGCAAAAAATCAAAATAGTCTGATTTTTGTGAACATGTTTGGAATTTTCTTTCAGAAATCTGTAGTAATACTGCACAGTCTTAGCTCTGCTTCATCAAAATGATAGATTCATTTTACTGTTGAATTTTTTTTGTGTCTGTCTTATGGTCTTTAAAAATAAATTAATAAATTAGTTCACTGTGAAAGCTGTCTACTATGATAGCTATTTGCATTCTTTTCATTAAGAATTGTATTATGTTCTGGGTGACTGCTGCAGCTTGTGGCATTTGATTCCCCTTCCTTTTCCTTGCCCCCACCATTTGTTTTTTTTTAAGGATGGAGTTTGTACCAAACTTCCATAATGATAAACGCGAGAAGAGTGAGATAATATTTCTTCTCTCTTGTCTTCATTTGTTCGTGGTGTTTGAATGCATTGGGAGGTAATGAGCTGAAAATGAATTAGAATTTATACCGAATGTTTTCTTCAGAGAAAGAAATACTTTCAGCATGTTTAATGCAAATAAATTTGAAGAAAGTTGCTGAGGTGTTTTTCTTGATGGATATTACTTTGTAATAATTCTGCCTTTTCTGCCTGTGTAGCTTCTTCAGGAGAGAGAAGTTCACATGCCAAAAAGAGCTTGAAAGTATAAACATGAAGAACATTAATGATTTCAATCTTTGATACAGTTTTAGGTGACCTTCCCTTACTTAAGGCAATAGTTGCTTTGCTAATGACTTAATTGTCTTTATGTATTATTTTCTCTGCAGTCTTTCTTTTGCTGGAATGAAAGCCTCTGACCATAAAGCTGTCCTGCGTGTCCAAAGTGCCACAAACAGTGTCTTCCAGCTGCCACATGCCTTCTAAAACCCTCCCTGCAGGTTGAAGCCAGAAGAGCCGGACACCCCGATTGACAGCACAACGCAGATCCTCTCAGAGTAGCTTTGTGGCTGATGGACATCCTTTGGGGCATAGAGAGAATGAGGAGAGCCCTGCTGGTATTTTGAGCAGAGCTCCTCAGATCCATGCTCATGGCTGTCTGGGCCTATTAAGAGTGATTTAAACTTTTATCTGTACAGTGGCTGAAATACAGCTTGCAGTGACTGTGTCTGAACACTGTTTTCCAAAGCAGAGAAATGGTAATAACACCTTAATCTATCTGCCCTTCAATCCATCCTGTGTTCTAGGGAGAAATCATTGTTTGATGACTGTTTCTGCGGGGAAATTCCTTTGTCTCACTAAAACCTGCCCCAAAGCTGGGTAAATGAAAGCTGTGCTGGGCCAGCTCTGTTTCAAGGGGTAGGTAGACTACACTGGAGCATTAGTGACATGGTTTTGGAAAGCTTGAACAGTGGTGAGTCAGTGTCCAAGATGGTTTGGGAACATGAGGCCCCTTGTAATCTTTCATTTAAGTATTTGAAAATTTTATACTTTTCATAAAATAGAATGCAGTTCCTTTGGAGCTGCTTGCACCAAGTCGTCAGAAGAGCAGAGAGGCAGTACGGATCAAAGTGCTGTTTAAGATGGGGTATGTGGCCAACCTTCCCATGGCAGTGTAAAGTCTACAGGCTATATAAGACCATGAGTGGAGATAGGATAAGGGAGAGACCACAGAATTAGAGGGATCCACTAGGGCTGTACTCAGGACCAGATCCAGCACTGGTTTTGAACATCACCAAGGGTAGAGACTCCACAGCCTCTCTGAGCAGCTTTTACCACTCTTTGACCACTATCACAGTTAAGGTGTTGTTTTTTTTCTTTAAACAGGGAAATGGTGATTCCCTAGGGAAAAGGGGAGATAGTGTCAGAGACCTAATGAGGTGCTGTTATGAAAGCAGATGACTGCTTTCTATTTTGCTGAAGTATCTGAAGCACATTTCAAACAAATTGGAGATCACTGTTGAGAAGTCAGAAGCTGCTCTGTATTCGCACTGTGCCTCTAGCTATGAGAAAAGCATCATGCTTGTGTCCAATCCCAATGTGGTTGCAAGCTCGACACCCCATGTCCCTAACTGGGCCATGCTACATCCTGCCTAACTAACCACCTCCTCCAACCCCCCCTGTCTGTCACATCTGATCTGAGTGTCTTATCTTCACTTTTAGAGCTCCATTAAACCTGTTGCTTTTCCTTCCACTTTTACTTACTCCTGTGATGTTCACACCAGCTTGCAGTTTGCCTGCACTGTCTGTTTCCATTGTCTACCTGATACACCTGTACAAAACATAAATTTTGGTGGTCTCTTGTTGGAGAGAAACTTTGTACAGAACTGCTTCATTATCCTTATTCAAAATCCTATTTCAACTCTTTGTAGAGTTTTAAAGACCTTGGTGACAGGCTTGGCAGCTTGTGTGCTCATGTTACTTCCTTGCCAGATGCATATTCCCTCATTGGTTCAGTGTTATACTGCTTCCATATCACTTGTTGTCTGTGGCTGTATTCTCCTATCTCAGGTTGTAGCATCCTGACTGAGATGCTGTTTTAACTTCTCTGCAGAAGGACTGGTAGAATGAGATGCAATCCCTGTGTTGATGGGATAATCCATAACAAAGAGAATTATGGTGGATGTGTGATGTCGAAACCTGATATCTTAGGTGAACTTGGATGACCATCTCCCTGGTATAGGAAGTCCTGTAGTCCAAAAAGTGCAGTCAGGTTTTAAGTACTAGAGTGAAAACATATAAAAGGGGACAATAGAAAAATCTTAAATAGTCTTGTAAGTTGACCTCTGTTAGATGAAGAGGTCTGAACTCCTGAAACAATCCAGCCTTGATTTGGGTGTGAGGGGAGCAGTTGTGGGGTGATTTATTTTTTGCAAAGCTGCTCTTCATCAGTTTAGGCAGGTTATTGAGGAAGATCAACCAGATGAAGCCCGAAGAAAATAAAATACAGCAAGTTTGGTTGCTGGGAATTTTGGCATAACTCTGTGTGTCTCTACTCCAGTATACTCCATCCCTGGCTTTGGGCAATCCACCACCCAAATCATCCTTGTGCTTGTGGTGGCAAGAAGCTGCCAGTGGTTGGGTTGGAGGCAGGGAGAAGTAATGGAGTTGCTGATGGGTTGATGTGGTCCTATTGGCTTTGGTGACCATGATCAGCTGAATTTGGGCACCGTTGTTGTTACCCTGTCTTTCTGTGATTGTGTTTGTAATGCAAAGCACGCACCAGCTGGCAAGATTAGGCAGCTATGAGTCTGGTGACTGCTGTAGTAAAGTTTCTAGAAGATGCTTTTTCCCCCTTTGAGAGGTGTAATATAGGTAACGTCCCTATATAGAAAAAAGTGACAGGTCTTGTTGCAGTAATGTAGAAAATTAATTTTTGTCTCTTCCTTCTTATAATGTGTCCTCTGGCTGTGGCCTAAAGCAGAAGCATGTTCTTGCCATAATTGATATACTATGGAAGTAAATGACACTGAAATTCAATGAATCAATTGAAAAATAAGGTGATCTTTATAGTTGGACCCATAAAGATGTCTCATCACAGCTGTGCTTAGGAGTTTTGCTAGCGGTAAATTAAACTTCAGGATACATTAGTAATCATAGGGACACAGTGACAGTTAAATGTTGGCTTTGAATATCTGAGCTCTTTTTAAGGACTGCTCTCCATGACAGAAAAACTGAATCGAGGGTTAGTAGTGCTTTATCATTCAGATTACTGTTACACTGATGGCTCTGAAATGCTAGTTTTCATCTACTTAGTATTTTTAGAAGCCTTGAATTTCTAAGAGCTATATTTGTTCTTGTTATTTTTTATTCTTATTGCAATGCCCAGATTCAAAATTAAGAAAGGTGGTTGGGGGTCATTCTTCTGCTGTTAGAAGCTAAGCGTATAGGAGCTCACTTGCTTGTCTCATGCCAGATTATGGAAAACAGATTTCAGGATGAGTGCGAAACACAACCAGTGCGAAACTGGTATTTGCATTCATGTGTGTGCTGCAGGGATCTGCCTTTCTTTGTACTGAAGGAAACCATAGTTTGCCAGTTTTTAACCTCATTCAGTTTTTCAGAACTTCAGTCCCAGGTGAGATAAGAAGGGAGCAGTATGCAAGAACCTTTTTCCCACTTCCCTTGAAATCCAGGGCTTCTGAAGCAGCGTTTGCGTTTCTGTGGGGTCCAGCTGAACAGCAGACTTGTCATTTGATTATGTTTTGTCATTGAATGGCCTTTCCCATGCTTCTCTTCTAAAGAAAAAAATATCAAGTGGAGTTGGGTTGTTTGTTTATCACTGGTCTTTGAGTCCCAGCAAGTTTTCTGGTGCTCACATAGGTAGTTCCCTTATTCCTTATTTGAACTATGCAGAGCTGCATTTTTTCTTTTTCGCATTTAACCTCCATTTTCTTGTTTGCCAAAACTTTGAATTGGCATGTAATACTGCTTGTCCCATGTAAGCAGGTTGTTTCATAGATCCAATGAACACTTACTTAGGTACAGTATTTGTGACAGAGTGCCTTGCTCCGATATGCTTGAATTCAGGCATGTCTCTTGGCAGCAGTAGTCTCTGTGGTCATCTGCAGGTTCTGCCCTGTGATTTGACCTGCTCAAAACAAATTTGTATTGGATGAGCATTAAGTCAAGCCTGCTTGTGCGTGTCTTTTTTGTAAGGTAAATTAGGTAAATTTGCAATGCAGCTTAAGTTTTAAATGTGTTGAAGCAACAATAGTAGTACATGACAATCCAACGTGAGTAAATGTATTTGGTCAAAGTAAGACAAATATGATGGAGAGCCAGCTAAATGCTGGAAAGTGGTTGAATTTCTAAAGTCACCAGCTTGATGGATTATGGAAAGTGGTTGAATTTCTAAAGTCACCAGCTTGATGGATTATTGTTGGCTTTTAGGGGTTCAGAAAGTAAGTTTTGGTCTAATTGCCTTTTGAACTAATTATATGTTGAGAATTATGTATACTCTACATAGCTGCTGTGGTAGAACCAACAGCTTTGATTTTTTTTTTTTGAAAACTTAGGATTGTAAGTTGGAAATTTATGCTATGTGATACGAATGAATAAACTACAATGTGTGGCTTTGTAATTATTGTAACCAAAAATATAGATGTGTTACTGTATCTGCTGATGTTATGAGGTGCTGATTTGTTTTATATTCCTCTTACCACACTCCTTTGGACTCTATTGAGTATGACCAAGCTTTTAGTTAAAATCCTGATTTTTATGCCTAAAAAGTTTTGTCAACTTCATATATAGAGAGAAATGTGGAGGGGAAGAAAGGAAAGGGCAACACTGTTCCCTTATGTGCACCAGATATAATGCTCTCTGTTATCGTGAAATGTCATTATCCCATTCTTGTTTCACTTCTCCTTCCCCCATGTCCATATTACGTTTTTAAAGTCTTTTATGCAAAATACATCAAGCCAGTTGTTTAGTCATCTTAACGGAAAAGTTTGGTCTCGGCTGAGTGCTGAATTTCATAAAATTTGTATTAGGTTTCTCATCTCAGGCTAGAACTTAGTGTGTGCCTGTCTCCTACCAAACATCACTAACTTTGCATAGCCTTTATGAACAGTATTTGTATATATAAAGTTGGCCATTACTAGTGGTGAAGAGTTTGTTGAAGGCTCTAGATTCTAGGGATCAGAAACACATTGACTAAAATATGTCTTTTAAATCAAGGATCCGTTTTCTTACTCTTGTTTGGAAATACCCTTCAATTCCCTATCAGGTCAGTAGCTATGGACAGTAAAAACAAAAGAAATGCTGTAAACATGGTTGTCTGGCTGAGTAAGGTTCTCAAAACCAAGAGCTTTAAAAGCAGTGCATCTCAAAATCCAGGAATCATTAAAAAAAAGATCATTACTGTCCAATGAACTTTGCTTCTGATTCCCCTTATAAAAGGGAATGGGGAGAAGTAACCTGCAAGTTTTAAATTTCTCCATTCCTGTTTGTGAGAGTAGTCTTGGTGTGCTGTGGTGCAGTCATGCTCTGGTGCTCCCCCAACTGAAGCGTGGCATATCTCTGTGCCTCAGTTCACACAGTGTCTGCCCCAGTGCTTTGAGGAGGGTGAGTGTTGTGGAGATCATCCAAGCTGTGCCTTGCCAGGCTGAAAGAGACCGGACCAGCATGCCCACATTCCATCTGCAGGCAGAGATGTCCCTGGCCCTGACTGATAGGATGATCCCTTGCTGGCTGCAGCTCAGACCCCTGTAGATGGTGGCCATGAATTTTGGGGTTGCCCCAATACGCAGGTTCGAGTCCACTGGCAGTGAAATGGCTGACCACCCCCTAACGTGCCATTTTCTGGGTTACACAGATGTTATGTGGATGTTGGACTTGGTGGTTGCATTTCCCCAGTCTTGTGTGTTTAGCTGAAGCTCAGACTTCAGAGGCTTGTGGTTAGCAAGTGTCTTGTGTGTGGCAAGGGTGGGACCCTGGGGAGGGACTACAGTACCGTGCAAAGTGAACATCCAGTTTTTGTTTGAATTTAACTCTTATTTTTGGAACCATGGGTGACTTATTCTTGGAACCCCAATTTTCAGAAACCCATCTGCATGCAACATTGCCAGGATTTCTGGTACAAATATTTTGTCATTTGCTCTTGAGACAATCTGTTGTTTCAGTCCTGGGTGAAGTTTTGTAATATGTTGCTTGAGAGATCATGGAAAAATTTCTAAGTGGTGGTGTAATCTTCTATGTGAAAACACAAGGTTAGAATTTTTTTTTTTTAGGAAAAAAATTAATTATTCAGTTTTATCAGGGGATAAAATCTTTACATTAAAGAAACAAACACGACAAATTCCAAGAGACTAGCACATCTATTTTTTCTGTCTCTTAAACAATTGAGTTAGAAGTGAGCCACCCTTTCTTTTCCAAGAAATATTTGTAGTTCTCACATTTGATGCTCATTTTGCGCCATCCTTTCTCACCTATTTCGCACGCTCAGAGCATTCATTGTGCCTGAAAGCTTGTTTGTTTTGATTTGATTTTTTCCTCTAGTGACAGAGCTCCTTCCCTTTACTAGTACCTCCCTTAGAGTGCGTACAAAATCCTGCCTTTGCTAGGCAGTGATGTAACAGAAGAGTTGCTGAGAATTTTTAAAAGTTGGAGATTTAAAAACAAGGTTTGATCTTTACTTTGAAATGACAATTCTTACTCTTTATCAGATTTGTGTGGTGCTGCACAAGTCTCTCTGTGTATAGAGATAGATGGTACTTTGGTGTGCTGTTTTAATAACAAATGGCAGGATGTTACAAATAAATTTTGTAGGGTACCTAGTCTGAATCATAGAATGGTTTGGTTTAGAAGGGACTCTAAAGATCACCTAGTTTCAACTGCCCCCACCACCACAGGCGGGGACACCTTTCACTAGATGAGGTTGCCCCGAGCTCCATCCAACCTGGCCTTGAACACTTCCAGGGATGGGACATCCACAACTTCTCGGGCAACCTGTTCCAGTGCCACCCTCAGAGTAAAGAATTTTTTTCTAATATGTAATCTAAACCTACTTTCATTCAGTTTGAAGCCATTCCCTCTTGTCCTGTCACTACATGCCCTTGTCAAATAGTCTCTCTCCATCTTTCTTCTAGGCTCCCCTGAATAATGAGTCTTACAACCAACAGTGTTGTGTTGTTAGTGTTGACCGTTCTGGTGTTGCCAACAATGTGATCTCCCCTTGACTGATCATGTAGGGTGCCCAGTAGGATATTGGAGGCTGGTTACTCATGCTGGCAGCATGAGTAGCCACATCAAAAGAGTAACTGCTCTAATTCTGTTTACTGGAATGATTTTTTTTCCTCCTTATTTTTTAGTCTTTGGTTGTTTGAATTGTCCTCTTTTTCTTCCAACCCCAAAAAGTAAAATGGAAAAGTTGACTAATAAGGAGGATGTCAGGAGAATTGGGGTTTTGTCACTGAGGGGAAAAGAAAGGAGAATAAATATACTTGCCATGGTTTATACTGGAGTGTGTATGTTTACCTGTTCTCATAGCTCCCCTCTTTTATTGGCGGTCTCTGAAAAGTTAAATCATCAACCTATTATTTAAGGTTGATTAATGTTGATTATTTAAGATTTCAAATTAATGGAAAACAAAAAAACCCTAGTTTTCCAAAATACTCTTCTGCAAGTGAATCTCACGAACGTTGCAGACAGGCAGATCCAAAACCTTGAAAAGCAGCTTCAAGGAGCTATGGAAGAAAACTCTTATTTGAGTTAGGTCAGCTTTGTGCATCTGGGAAAGCTGTTGCAGATGAGGTTTCTAACTGTAAAGGGAGAACGATCTCCTCCTACTCCAAAGCTGCAGCATGAATCAAGTGGTTGCCAGGTTTATTTTGGCAGAATAAGCATTGTAGGTGGTGGCTGCTGCTAAAGGTGCGCTAAGAAAAGATCTTTTCCATGATGGGCGACTTTAAGTTTGAGAAGTCTTTGCATACTCACAAAATTCACGTAGACCCCTTATGAGTACTGCTCCTTTGATTACTTGCACCTCTTCCCGTTCCTGTAGCTGGGCCTAGGAGTAGGCAAGTGGTGCTCCTTGCTCAGTCACTGCCAAGCAATTCTTTCTCCTAGTGCCTTGCTTCCTCTTGTTTTGCTCTCTGGATACCTTGTGCCTGGCAAGCTTTCAAGCACTGATAGCTCCTTCTTACAGAAGAGGTGGGCAGGTCTGACAGCACGTAGCGTTGCTGGTGTACTTGATTTTCACTTGTCTTTTCCCTGCAAAATAAATAAATAATCGACGTGTGAAGGGGAAAAGCGTGGGAGGAAAAATGTCAGGAAATTCAAAGGTGAAGCTATTTCCTCCCTCAGTAATATTTTTCTTCTACGTGTTGTTTCTTCTCTTCGAACAATGGGGTGAGTTAAGAATGGATTCAAACTATTAGTCTTGCTATTGTTTATTTAAATCCTTTCATGTGTGTGACGGACCTCAGGAAAAACCCACACTTCCATTGTGAGTCCTCTGGGCAACCTCTCTGTAGTATGGTGCCAGTACAACAGGGCTCCACTCTCCTTTGGGTCCTGAGTGCCAGGGAGTTTAATATTAATAGTGAAGCATGTGAGATGGGTGATGTAAAGGTGTAAGCTGTGAAACCTGATAGATCATGCAAGGCTTATTTTTCTTTTAAACAGCAGATACATAACCCACATGCTCAGAATAAGGATTTCAGATGTTAATTACTTAAACGTAAGGTGTTTGTTTAACGTCTTGTGTGTGTTCGTGTGTGTACACAGACTTCCATTGGGGGAAAGGGGTGTTTTGCTGAAACAGGTGAAAGTCAGTCCTGTAGTATAAAACAGGAAGCAGATGGGTACTAATTAAAGCCTTGTTGATGATAAAAGGGTGACTGAGCTTTTGAAGCAGCTGCTTTCCTTATTTTATATATAGCCCGCATGTGCTTTATATAAGAGGCGGCCTCCCCACACTTCATTGTTTTCGTGAAGCTGGAGGAAATGCGTGTGCATGTGCGTGAGTGCTGCCATGGCTGAGGGATGGTGCTTGCAGTGCTTGCTGTTTGCTTCCTTCTCTGCCCCAGAGAAAAAGAACAAGAGAAAAGAACCACAACAAAAAAACCAACAAAAAGCCTGACAAAGGTGCCAGGCACCATTTTGTCTCCCTCCTCTTCTCCTTCCACCTTTCCACACTCAAGCAGGCACAAGACTGGCAGTAGTGCCTGCTTTGAAGTGGTGCTGTAGATAAAAGAGAGCAGCTTACTGTGTGTCATAGGTTTTTGTGTCTCAACTCACTGGGGAGAGCTGCACCTGGAAGGGAAAGTTATTCTTCATGGCTGCTTGGTGTTGGTCTGTCAGGCTTTTGAAAAGTGATTAAGAGAGTCAACAATCAAAAGACGAATGAGGGTGTCAGCCTCTTCTGTGTGTGATTTGCCCTTGTCATTATGGTCTTTAATCTTCACAGGTACTCTTTATACTGGCTTTACTGCCTTTTTGCTTACCTTGGGGCTCGTAGAATGAATAATAAACTCATCATCAAAAAAAAAACCTGCAACAAAAAACCACAACAAAAAAACCAACAAAATTTAAGCATAATGTAGGCAGAGGAAAAAGAGCACTAAACCTGAGCAGATCTTCACATGGGAGAACTGTTATAGAATAGTAGAATATCTTGGGTTGAAAGGGAACTTAATGATCATCTAGTTCCAACCACCCTTAACTATCATCTAGTTCCCACAACCCAGCCATCGGCAGGGATGCCACTCACTAGATTAGGTTGCCCAGGGACTGGCCTTGAACACTTCCAGGTTTCAGGTCATCCACAATTTGTGCAACCTGTTCTTGAGTTCAGTGAAATGCAGATTCAGGGGATGACAGCTGAGGTGTGGAAGAAGAATCTTCTGTATGAGGAGACTGTCATTGCATTGGTCAAGTTTCTTAGCAGGTTGTATTTAGAAGTCAGGATTGTGTTCAGCTGAAGCTCTCACAGGAATGCTCTCTGATTGTCTAGTTGAAGTAGCAGCTTTCCTATTTTAAAGCTGCTGCTGAGGTTATAGGTTCCTGATTTCGTTTGAAGCAGAAACAACTTGAATGGCAGACCCACTACCAGAAGCAGGTGCACCTGCCACTCTGTAAGCCTCTGACTACCTCAGAGGAGCTGGATAACCCAAAGTGTTCAGGAAAGTGTTGCCTGGTTTGGGAGTTGAGACTCCTTCCCTCACTGTCGGTGAGTGACTGGTATCTACTGTGGCTCATTGAGCAGCTATAATGACACTGCTGTACAATACGAGCCATGGTCTTTAATAATATCTCTATCAATGCTGTTAGTGGGGGTTATTGCCATCATGCCGTTTCATTCTTTTGGGAAGACAACCATAAACTGGTAGTTTCTCAACCTGCAACTTTCTCTTATATGGTCCCTGTGTATGAAGAGCTAAATTTTTTTTCCATAGGAATGATCCCAAAAGTCTCTTGCTCCTCATAGCAGGAATGAGAGGAGGCAGCCAGAGTCTTCTCTTTCCCTGTAGCTTGCTAACATTGCTGGTAGGTTTGTGGATGTCCCCTGCTGAACTGTGCACTTCTTCACTCCTGCATTTCTTCCCAACTGCTGGCAGCTGAAAGGAGAACTGCCTGGTCCTGTAGTGCATGGAAGAATGGCAATGTCACCTTCTTCGTTGGACAGTGTGTCTCTTGGAGGATTTTTTCACTCTGAAATCATCTGGGTTGTCTGCATTCCTGATGAAGGGCTCAGTGAATTGTATTGCATCACTACAACCAAAACCATTTGCTGGAGTTTGGCAGGTGCCAAAACCTGGTTTAGGGGAGCTTTCCTTCAGGCACAGACTGCAGAGTTATGAATTCTCTTCTTAAATGTTCTGGTTTTTGCAACCCCTCAGTGTTTGTCAAGAAGCTGTTGGTATTTGAGTGTACTTTGACATCGTACTTGTGTTAATCTTCTTTGGCCTTATCCCTTAAGTCAGCCTTTTGACAAAGTCTGGGGGCCAGGTTTAATCTTAGATGGTTCTTGATGTTTTTTTCTAGAGTCAGCAACTTAAAATTGTCTGTTTTCTTCCTGTGGTGCACGTGTGTTTAATCCAGGATTACAGGAAAGCCAGTGCAAACACAGAGAGGACATTTGACTGCCACTGCCTCGCCTTGGCTACCTTTTGAAGGATTTTAAAAGTGTTTTGGAGCTCCTAAGTATATATGGGCTACAAGCTGAGAATAGCTACGGTAGAAAGGATGTGAATTTGCCAGTAGACTTGATTAAAAAAATTAGAAATCCTTATGGTTAAGACTGTTTGAGGAGTGGGGAGCCTCTGTGACAGTGTAGAGGAGTCATGCAAACTGATGCAAAAGATGTGGTGTGCCTTCAGCTGTGCCAGGAAGCAAGTGCCTTGTCAGTGCTGCTCTCTGGCAAGTTCTTTCATAGGCCTTTAAATCTGCTTTAAACATGTTTCTGTGGTGTTTATTAGCCAACCATACAGCATAGAAATCACTGCAGCTGGGGGATTTGTACAAATCACAGGCTTCTCTTCAATTCTCCTTAGAAGTGAATATCTCTTAATGTTATGGTTGATTAAGCTCAGTCTTGAAAGTTTCCACATTTAAAACCACAAAAATAGACAGAAAGAGGTGAGAACTGAAAAAAAAAATCAATTTAAAATATGACTTATTTTTTAAAAACAGCTGTAGAACACAGAGATTTGTATTTTTTCTTGTCAAAAAATTACTAGGCTACTACTCTCCTTGGAAAATCAAACACGTTGAATATATATATGTGTGTGGGATGGCTGCTGTTGTTTGGCAAACTTTGAGCAAGATAATTCTGCCTTCCTTATCAGATGCCTCAGAAATGCCCGGCGTTGATGAAAGTAGGCAACAGTGGATGAGTGAATGAGGGGCCCTTGAATAATTGACAGAGGAGGAAAAAGGAGGATTGAGCTCCTGGCTGTTTTGCCAGTCTCCATAATTTGAGGAATGTGTTTTTAAGTGGTAGGTCCTGAACTTCATTGATGACTTGAGAATTTAATTGAAAGGAGCGTTTAAGAGGTACTAAATTTTATTAAAATTGTATTTGGTACCTAGATATCCTCAAGGTACTAAGTCCAAATTTCCCTCACTCATTGCACCAAAACTGAGTTTTGGAAGTACCCTTATCTACAAATCCAATCTTGAAAGAAATGTTCTTCTTTTCTTCATCTCCCTCTCCTTGCTAGATAAATGAGGAATTCATAAGACTTCTCTAATGGATGAGAGATGAAAACCCTTCATGAGAACTGAATGCTTGAAATATAAGGTCCAACTTAAACCTATAGAAAAAAACACTTGTGAAATTTTTGAAATGTGGTTCTGTAATTTCTACTGTGTCACTGAGACTGTTTTATATGAAATGTGTGGCATTTGGAATGATGTCTCTTTTTTCTAATCCATAGGGCATGTTCCTAGGAGTCGTGACGGGTTTAGTAATCACATACAGTGCAGACTGTGATCGTGATGAGCAGCGTGGATGGCATGTAGTTCAAAGTCTCTTTTCTAACTCTCTGCCTTAGTGTCAGGGTGAATGTAGGCAAACAGTGCCTTGCTGGGGCTCTGCCTCAGCCAACTGGGTTACCTGCAATGCCTGTGTGCGTGTGAGCTGACTCCAGAAGAGCTTTGTTGGTTTTCCTATGATTTCAAAACCAACCTTCGGCAAATATGTTTACTGTATATTCTGCCTTTTTTTTTAATGTCCTATTTCTTGCTCTTTTTTGTTTGTGTTTTGTTCTGAGCGTGCTTCTGAATCCACATTTACTTGTGAGACTGTTTGAGGTTGCAAAATGGTAAAATTGTGAATTATCTTGCTGTTGTAAGTCAACAGTGGACAGGAAGAAAGCTGAAAATAGTGAATAGGCAGTGTATTGCTGCGTAGGCACTTAATGTTGTTACAGTGTGATATAAGTTAAAATATTGCTTATTTCCTCTTTGCTGTTCAAAACAACCTGAAGCATGTTATGACCAGGATCTAAACAATAACTTAAAAAGTAAAAACAAATGTTTTAACAGAGAAAGGCATGATCTGCCAAATACTCTGTGTAATTTATGATTACATGAATAATCAACAAACAAAATACTTGAAAACACCTGACTTTCTGGGGGAAGACTTCGGTTTCTTTTTAAAACCAAATGAAAATGTGGAAACATTCTCTGTGATATCTTTAAAACTGAAAATACTAAAAAAATAAAGCAAGACTAGCAAGGGCTGTAGTGTCTGCTGGAGTTTGCCAGCAGTTTAACAAACCTGTGAACGTAAACCTATAGACGTATCAATGACAAATAATTATAAAACTTCATAAACAAAATTCACTAGATAAATAGTAGTGGAAAACATGCTTCAGTAAACATGCTTTCTTTTTTCTGTTTCATCCTTGTTTTTGAAGAGGTCTTTATGTTATCCACAGAATAAATAACTTCCTGTGTCTTGATAGCTATTGCAAATGACAGCTCCTACTGCTGACATTCCTGCTATTTTTAATCTGACATAGGTTTATGTCCTGAAATTTTAATTTTTTTATTTATTTTTTGAAATCAGTGCCCCATTCTGACCCGCTCAAGAAAAGAGCTTGTCTGTTTTTGGAGCTGCACAGGAGGCTGTTTTTCCTCTCTCTGAACGTCTGTGGGAGGGAAAACTAAACTGCAGTACTTGAAAGAAGCAAAAACTGTCAGAAGGAGACAAATACTGAGCAAGGCCCCGTAGAGTGTCTTCAGACTTCCTTATTGCAGCCCTTTGAATCAATTAGGGCATTTAACTTTCTGTGTCCACCGTGCTTTGGCCATAGTGCTTTAATGCCTATCTGCAGAAATCTGGAGGGAAGCTCCTCTGCCTTCCTCCTCTTTGGGCAAAAGAATGGGAGGGATGGGAGACCCGTGGCAGGCTTAGCAATTGTGAAGTTGACTATTATAGTCCTTAAATCTGGCTAGCTAGGCCAGCAGGCTCGGGCTGGCCAGTTATGCATGGGATTGTCATTGAGGGGGGATGGGAGCAATGATGGCAAAGTTTGCATCAAGAGAAGACTGTGACCTCCAGGAGGAGGGAGCCTAATCTGAAAGTTGGTAAGAGCTTTTTGAGTTTGAGGGGTTAGTGGAGAGGAGGGGAGGCTTTTCAAAAACAGTCTTTCCTTTTTGGAACTGATGAGTGATAGCAACCTGGACCTGGAGATAGGCACCTAGCTCCCAGAGCTTCCTTGCATCAGGCTCTCTTCAGGGGAATGGGAGAATGAATGAGGTCTGATCTCTGAGCAGCCATGGTGAGGCAGTTTCCTTGCGTATATCAAATGGAGAGAAATAGTAATGAGGGGAGATTAATTAGATCTAGCTGTTAGGAGAAAACTAGCACCCAAAATGCCTAACAGAGCTCATTTTTGTATAAGTGTCCCACTCTGGAAGCTGTCTTACTTTGTGTCCAGCATGGTCCTACATCTCTAGCAGCAGGTGTGTATGTAAAAGATCTCAAGCGGCAGTGGTGCTGCTAATATTCTTTTTCATTGTCCCCATTGTAATATTTTACTGCTTAAAAAAAAAAAAAAAGGTTGTTTAAGTATTGTGGTGAGTGCTGGTGCACCAGAGCTCTTTGGCTTTACTCTGTTAATTCCGTTCTTGTCATTGAAAACATGTTTTTTTCTTTTTTAGTTTTTTAGTTTTTAATTTTCCTGCTTGGGAAGGAGGAAAGCAAATGAATACAGAGCTGAGATACTGTTGCCAGATGACATTCTATGGGAATGTGGAATTGCCAGTATGTAGATTGTAAATAGTCCTTTGATTTAATAAGGGTTAGTTAAGTACAGAGCACAGCCTACAGTAGTGAGGGAATAGCAATGCTTCCAAAATGGGTGTGAGGGAAGAAAATGCCCTTTAGATTTCCCTCCTCTGTGTGCCCATCTTGCTCTGTGAAACAGTACTCTGCCTCCCATAGTGCAAGTATGTCCAGGGTAGCTGTTCAGAGTTGGTGCTACATGTTTTGCAGGATTGGATGACTCTGGCTTTATAATACTGAACAGATGTCATAAAAACCAGTGATGAGCGCCAGCATTTCTTGAAACTGCAGCCTGAAGAACGTCACAGAAAGCAGCATTCGAGAGTAAGATGCTGGAATGAACAGTGCAACCACCTGTCAGGAGTCCTCTGAGTCCCCAGAAAATCAACTAAAATCCCTTAAAGTAAACCATACATTTTGAAAGAGGATGACTGCAAGTAGCCGGACAGTGGAGAGGGGCAATGCACGCTGGCATATAGCCGAAGGCTGTATCAAAATTTGGATGAGGGGTTTTTGTTGGCATTGGAGTAAGTAAATCATGTTACATAAAATCTGCTAGGCTGTGGGAACAAACTTGAATTGGAAAGTGCTCTCCCAAAGATAGCACACTGATTGTCTGACCTACTTCTGTGGTGGAGGAAAATAGACCAAGGCAAACTGTGTTCAAGGAACTGAGGAGAAACACAATACCTTGTCTGTGTGGTACCTCTTTGGGAGGTATCAAGAGGACCATGTAACCTTGGAGTAAGGAACAAGTATAAAACCAGAACATATATGAAAAATGAACAAATGTTGACTGCATAAGGCAGTAGCCTCTACAGATTTGCAGATAGGCAGGAGTTTAAGCAGAACTTAAATATGGTCCTGTTTAAGCTATTTTAATAAAAAGTTAAGAAATCTATTTTTTCCTGCTAATATTTTGTTAACAAGAAAATTATATTTTATTTTCTTTTGATGTATGAGGTAAATAAAGGGTGAATGGACTAGAGGAAAAACAAACAGTAAAACAGTGGCTTTATACACTGGACTGTATTCACATACAAAAGAAACTAAAATAAAAGACAAATCTCTCTCTCTTCTTTCCTCAGTTTCTCTTGGTTAATAAATCAACGTCAGATATTTACAACACTGGGTGAAATCCATAGCATGGTTGTTATTTTTAAGTTGACACTGTCCCCTTACAAATGTGAATCCTTCAGCAACTTAACCACTACATGCACTAAATGGTTCCTAAAGATGCCCCAAACCAAACAAACAATTCCACTCAACTCTGTTTTAGTTTTATTTTTGCAGTTTTGGGGACTATACTAAAATTTTGCTAGTCTATCCTTGGACTTGCTGCAGGCAATATAAAAGCCAAATGCATTGTGAGATGCAGCATAAGATACCATTCAGCCTGTAAATGACAGGCTTTGCCCTTCTTTTTACAAGACTTGCAGTTTCCTCAAGCCAGGGATTTCCTGTGGGGCACAGCTAACCCTGCTGCAGAGGAAGCTTGCTGCTTTCATTGACTCATTGTTTCTGAAAAACTAGTATTCAGTGGTATGCATCTTCATAGAATTTGAGTCCTTTAGTCCTTTGCTTGCTAAAGGAAAAGACTCCCCTGCTAAGCTAATACAGGTGTAATAAGGATAATAATGAGATATATTTCCTTTCTTTCTTTTTTTTTTCTTCAATCTATGCAAAGGCTCAGTCAACAACCTTTTGTATTATTGGAACTGTACATCACCCTTGGTATATTGCTTCCCAAGGTAAGAAATACTGACAGGCTTAATGTTTCTCCTAAACATCTCTCTGCTGCTCTTGTCAGATGAGAGCATGTTGTAGGAGCTGTGGGTGCAGTGCAGGCACCCTTGGCTCTGTCTGCGGAACCATGACTTCAAACTGGCAGCTGCTCCTTCTCTGTGTCTCTAAGGAGAGGTCTGTGGTCAGGCAGTAGGTGTTGCAGGTCAAAAAAGTCCTCAAGCTTCTCCAATGGCGACTAGCCCACAGGCAGCACAGTGAATGGGCAAGTGTCATTGATTTAGCCCACGTCTCCAGCGCATCCTACATTGCTTTAGCTGACTTGGTTTTAACTTATTTTCAACTGTTGTGGATAGCATATTGCTTGTAAATGCTTCAGGTCATGGCAATCATTCCAACCCTTCAGGTTATCAGTGATTTTGTGAAAGCAAGTAGTCTCAATCCATGAAAATGAAGAGATGTGTGGCTCCCTACTAAGTTATCCAACTGAAACCAAACATTTAGGGCTAGGTTTGCTTGTGCCTTTACCTAGACAAGTGGCAAAGGACTGCTTTGGTCATCATGCAGGACTTTTAGAATGTAAAGCTTATGTGACTTCTCAGGCAGGGATCTTTCTAGTCGTTTCACTTACCCTAGTTAAGCTTTTGGAGTAATCATATCTGGGTGTTTTGACTTCTTTTCTCACACCTCTTCTTTTCCTCTTATATTTTTTTTTCTTGAAAGTTCTCTGTGTGTCCACAAAGGCTGATGCAAAAAATGAGCCCTATTTTCAGACTGTGATGTTTTTCACCTCTGTGATTTGCACTGAGACCTTGTCCTATTTCTCACCTTATCGCTTTTTACTGGTGAGAATGTCTTTCCAGTGCCCCTTTAAGATGATCTTCTGGTCTAATTAGTATTGGTATATTTAGCACATATACACACATGTACCTCTTCATTAGAGCTAACAAATGTTAATATAAGGCAGCTTAGTTTTAGAAAGAAAGAAAGGGACTGAGGGGGAAGCTTTCTATAAACAGAGCTGTAGTCTTTGTGATGAATTGGGTGTAATGGTGAAGAGTGGCAGAGGTGAAACAGGCTGTCTGTTAAACAGGAAACGAGTGATTAACATTTTTTGTCCTACTGATTGTAATTATTCCCACTGGCTGAAAAAAAACATACCCCTTAGTCTTCCTTTACTGTAGTCCCATAATAAAATTTTAAGCTATTAGTCATTCTGGCATTGTATGGATGAACCGCTACTTTATTCCTCCAATTTTATTTTTTTTAAAATTTTAATAAACTTTGCTTGTAATTGTGAAACATGTTTTCCTTGCAGTAACCTGCTTGTGCTCTGCATTCCAGGACAACTTTGCCTTAAACTACTATGACTGCTGTGGTCCCTGCATCCCTCTAGAGCTGCATTCCTGGTTACTGTATTAGAGCCCATGGTGAATAATTGTAAGAGGGCTTCCTGCTTGTCATGAATCCGAGCAGCCTTTCTCACAGCTTATGGCACTACAGATAATTCTAATGCTGTTAATCCCTTTGATGAGCACACCTCAGCAGTGGTGCATGGTGCTAATCTTGGCTGTGCTGTCATTCATTCGGTCTGACATTGGCATAACTGCAGGTGTTCCCTCGCTTGCCTTTCTTGAACAAAAGATACAATTTTTTGCACATGAAATGGCCTATATTCTCTGGGACTGCTTTGAAAGTCTAATTATTTCCCTGACCTCTGATGTTTTATTAGTTGAATCCTTTGCCAGCTTTTACATGATGGTGCCTGGGACTGCAGTCAGGGTACCATCATATGCATACATCCTCCTCCTTTGCCATTTTTGCATTACTGACATAACTTCATGGCTGATTGTGAAGGCCAGAGGTCTTAGAGCACTTAAAGAGAGAGGAGAAGAAGCTCCAGTTGTAAGGATATCTTCTCACTGTGTCACTAGTGAACTTGGGAAATGCTGCTTTTTTGTAAGCTATATATATATGTATGCATATATATATGTTCTGTATTTGTGGAAAACAGAAATATTTATTTACAAATCTGGAACCCTAATATTTGTCAAACACTTGTTTTCCATCTACTGGAATAGAAAGGTTGCAGCATTGGTTTTGTAAAGGCAGCATTAAGATTTGTCTGGATCATGAAATGTAGTTATTCCTGCTAGATTTGAACTTTTTTTACCTGATACTTATTTCTTCCCTTATATTTTACACTTCACAACTTTTAAAGTTGTTATAAACGGAAGGTAATAAATGAAGCCATCATTTATCCTGGTGGCTATTTGCCTTTTCTCTATTTTAATAACAGTGTACTGCCTTCTTACTGTTGCCTTTCTGTCACGCTTGAAAACAGATAGATTTTTGACAAACCTGTTGGCCATCCTGGCTTCCTAGATGATTTTACTGGAGTGAGGAAGATCACCCAACAAACCTCATATTTTTATCTTTTCATGTGCATTTTTGTCTGTTGTTTTTCCTAGTCAGTCTCACTTAGTTTCCTTGGCTTTGAAATCCTAGCAAATGTTTATATATTTGATATACACGGTGTTGACGATATATCATACCTATATTGTGGTCATAGAAATAAATGTAGTTATAAAACGTAGTATAGGCACTGATGTATGGGATCATTAGCCTGGTTGTGGCCCTGTCTCTCTTGGAGGTACATAAAACATAAGAGTGGTCATAAGAGGTTTTGGCTGTGGTCATCATATGTGGAACACTATCCAGGTGTGTGCTTGCCGTGTGTGCGTACTTCTCATACTATGTTACCATGTCATTAGAAAATGTCCAAACTGCCATTATGGAAAAGTGCTTCCAAGGAGTCTACCTAGAACGAGGAGGAGGATCTCTGGAGATAGAAACTGGGAATTGCTCAAATGCATATCAGTAGAGTTGCCAGTTCTGACATGTAAGTATGCATAGCCAAGTCTCTTAAACATCAGCGTCTGGAGCTGGGCATGTATTTTCTGTTACTACATACCGTGCTCCAGAGGAGAAAATTCCAGGGATTGTGAAATCCTGTCCAGTGCCTGGTTCCACACACAGGATGCAACCTGGAGGGTGGCCAAGCACCTTCAGTGTTTGAAGCCTTTTAGTTTTTGACAGCTATGAGAAGGAAGTATAAATCTGTGGACTTGAATGCAGAATGTACAGCACTTAATGTCACTGACATGTGGTCACAGGAAGGCCCTCTCTGTGCAGGAGACATGTAGCAACCATATGGTGATAACAAGCAGTCTGTCCTGTTTTTGTACATTCATGCATGAAAGAAGGGGTGCATTGCTGAAATCTTATTAGATAAAAGAGTTTAAGGAAATATCTCCGTGTTTGCAGATGATGTTTCATGGGTGGTGGTCTGGGAAAGACTCTCACTCCATCTGTAATGGAAAACACATAGAAACAGTGCAAGGTCCCTCTAGTAAGACAGGAGTATTTCTTTGCATTTCCAGCTGATACTTCTTAACTGTATAACTGTGCAGGAGAAAAAAACGAAGTGAAAAAAAAAAAGCAACCCCCCCAAGAACAAAGAACTCAAAAAAGCATGACCTGTTTGGGAGGAAATCCTGCTCTTCCACCTTCATGCAGCTGCAGGTGGCAAATTTCCAGCATCGTCTAAATAGAACTTTTTGACCTGAGGTTGTGATATGCTTTCCGTCCATGCTCTTATCAGACAACAGAGAAGGTTTCTGAGCTGTAATTAAAGAATGCCACAACTGGTTGGCAAAATTAGCTATTTCATTAGCTAAGACAGACAGGATTGCCTTACACCAGACTGTTGTAGGTCTGGAGTTACCAACGTTCGTTTTCCTCCGCAGCCTCTTCACCCAGCCCCTGCAAACTTGGCAGCATGGTTGGAAACCACAGCAAAAGGGGTGCAGGCAGACCTGGCTGTTTTGCCAGGCATGGTCTAACTTAGCCTTGGATAGATGCTGCATGGTGCTACTTGCCATGGGTTAGCCCCTGCTGCTGCTGTGTGGCTGTTAATGCTGAACAAACCCTGAGCAAGTGTGCTGGAGAACTTCCTGTCATTTGCACACTTTCTTGGGAGATTTAATGACTTCTTTTTGGAGTGGTGCTTGCCCCCAAGGATCCAAGAGTGGGATGATTTGAACATCTGGACCTGCTGTAAAGTCCCCACACCAAGACCTAGAGACGGGTCTGATATCTTCTGTAACACCATATGGAAATCCTAGGGTCTTTGCGTCTCTGCTGCAAAGTTGCTTCTTTGGTGTTGTCTGCACAGTGAGATTCTGCTGTTTGGGAATCCTGCTGTAAGCTGTCAGTATCAGGACATGTTAATATGGCTGGCTTATGTGCCAAACAGCACTGATCACAGCAATGCCTCTCAACAGCTAGTGCAACTCTTACCTTCTTTCTTACCAGTCTTCAAACCTGACTTTTTTTCTAAGCATGTTCCAATTGCAGTATCCTCCAACTATGAGTTAAATAAATGAGCAGCCTCCCCTCTTCTGCAGAAGCAGCCTTGAGTATTGTGTTCCCGGAAAGTTTCTCATCAACTTTCAAATCTGTTTCAGATACTGTAGTGGAGTGCTGTGATGTCTTCTGAATGAAAACTTAGTGGGCAGTCATTAGACAGTTAATTTTAATAGAAATCCTTGACCTGTGTGTTATGGAAGCAGTGTTGCTCCTATGGCTTCCCAGTTTGTTATGGCTGCATCTGCCTCCACAGACCAGCTCCTGCCTTTGTTACTAGTTAGTTGTGAACCTCTTTCAGAGATGCCATGGCATGCTTTATTGCAATTCTGTCAGCATATGCACCTTGATAGCAAATCCAGTTGTTTTTGGAAAGTGAGTTGACTGTTGCATCCATTCCTTGCTCTCCCATTTGGTGGCTGTCGTGGGTGGCTACGTGGGTGCTGCCTGTGTCTGTGGGTGAGAGTATGATGCTGGGGGAGGTCATGAGCACTTACAGGTGCTTTTACAAATTTTGGGTCTTGTAGCTCTCCGGATACTCACAGATCCACAGTTAGATCCTGCCTGGAGAGGTTTGCAGCAGGGTAAAAGAGAAACTGCAGTAGGAGCTTTGCTCTACTTCCCTCTCCTTTGGGTTCTCCAGGGGTTGGGATGGAGGAAAGATGGCCAGTGTGACTGTATGGTCTTGCTTCAGTAAGTACAGTGTTTTCAAGTTTAACAAAGCAACCGAGTGTTTAGTAAGACACCAAAACAATTTAATAAAAAAAATAATTAAATAACTTAAATTGTGATAGGTATACAATTTTTGTCAGCAGTTATTTCAGTTGAACTTAACTTGTATGTTTTAGTATTAATATCTTGGGTTTAAATACAGTATTAGATATCAGTAGAGCTGTTGGAAATGTTGGAAATGCAGCTGAATGAAATAAATGTGTCAATTCAAAGGAATAATTTTCATGGCCTCATGCCTTTTATTTGCTGGTATGGACTCATCACATTGCACAGAGCAGGTATTTTTGCATATTTTTTGCATATTTGGAATCTTAAGTCAGCAATTTGCAATAAGCATATCCACAGCTCCTGGTCCAAATGCTGAAGTATGGCATGAAGTAAGTTTGTTGCAGAGGTGGATGCTCAGTCCCAGGAAGTGCTCCACAGGTGGCAGCAGCTCTGCTGCCACCATGACCCAGGTTTTGATAAAATTCCAGCACAGTTACTCTCAGTGTGATCTGGCATGCATCACTGTTGCACAGAGACCCGCCTCAAAATACAAACGCTTGCTTTTGGAGTCATTCAGGCCAGGTTTTTGGAGGCTTTGCTTCAAAGTCCAACTGAAAGTCATAGCTGAAGGCATCTTGCAGCGTGCTGGGTCTGGTGGTGCCGCCGCGTGCCCCAGCCACTGACAGCCGCGCCGTTCCTCCGGCTGCCAAGATCCACTGCTGAAACTATACTTTTTTATCAGGTCATGTTTACATCTGGCAAAGATTTGTAGACACAACATCATTAACAGCAGTGCATATTTTCACAAGATTTACCTCTTCAACACTTTTTCCAAGTTAGTAAATCATAGCTTCTCTAATGTCCTGCTGGCTGCGTGAAAAACAGGAATTTATGTAACAAGCTCTGGGCCGCAAACCTTTTCCTGTTAGGAAAATTTTTTTTCATTGCTGGCAGAGTTAGGAGACAGCTCTGTTACTCAAAGAGCGACCTCAAATGTCCTCGGTACAATAATACCAGATTGTAACATTTTTGATGACTAAGGAATAGCAGTGATTTCTTAAATATTTAACACTTGTGTTGCAGAGAAGAGGGAGCTGAGCCTCATCAAGGTGTTTTTCCTTCACAATGTTTTGTGTGTTTGATATGCCTATTTTGATAGTAAACAGTAATCCTGAGCCAACTGGGTATGTTTACAAAATACAGTAAAAAAAAATGAACTGGAGCAGGAGGTTTTTTAATCAAGAGCTGTGCAGAACAACTTTCTTACGACATTTCTAGAGCTGGACTTGTGTCAGCCAGGGATTCGGCCATGGCCCTGGAGTGAAAACAAGGGGCTGTGCCAGGCCAGCCTCACAAGACTTCTTGGCCAGCCCCTGGGGCTGCAGGCAAGTCCCAAGATAGATTTTTGGGCTTACCCTCTTTGTGTGTTAGCTGCACCTGGTGCAAATAAAATTCCAAGGCATTCCCTAACCCTGTGTTGCTAGATCGAGAATGATACTTTGATTGCAGGGTTACCTGCAGTGAAGAGATTCAGTCCTGCTTTATCTTTTGTAGGAGAATAGCTTGCTTTCAAAATTCGGTAAGGAAACACTCAAATCATAGAATCATAATGGAGTCATAGAATGGTTGGAGTTGAAAGGGACCTTAAAGATCTTCTGGTTCTAAACCTTCCTGCCATGGGCTGTAATGCCTTCCACTAGACCAAGTTGCTCCAAGCCCCATCCAGCAGGACTGTAACACCTCCTTGCTCCCCTCATCTACTGAAGGTTTCATCTTTGATCCCAGAGTCACCTGTTGAGCTCTCCAGGTGACCAGTCCCGCTTTGGCTGGTTGGCTTTCTGTGGTCCCAAACATGTCGTGGCTCTTGCAAGGAATTTGAGCCTGTTGCCTCTGATTTGAGCCAGGGCCCACGAGATGACTGTTTTCACCTGGCATGCTTACTTACAATCTTTGCTCCTTTTCTTCTATCAACCAGTTGTATGGGGAAAGATGTTCAACTTTGAGAAAGCAGACATAGAGAAGTGAAGGGAAAGAAAGACATTTCTGAAGATGCTACTGTCACAGGCAGCACTCTGGGCATGGAAATTCAGCAAAAGCAGCCAGAGACCAGAGCAGCGGCTGTGTCCCTCATCCTCTGATTTCCCTCAGACATGCCAAGCTCCATGAGCTGTAGCTGTAGTGGGTGTTGGATGTCAGGTTAAAAACTTATGAGAAGATAGAACGGGAGTTAAAAACTAGGAAATAGGAAATACAGAACAGGGTGTTTGTAGATCTGGCAGCCATTTAATGTTTTGAAATAATTGGTCTACTGGCATTTTGGTGAAGATCAACCTTACACTCATGCTTTCTAGAAACAGCTTTTCCATTTTGGCTTCCCTAGAAGTTTCTTTAGACAAGCTGCTAAAAATTAGTATGAATGGAAGGCAGGTAGTGAATCACTGATTTCTCTGCCATTAAAGTCTAATTTCTGGTTTACACACTTCATGTGTTGTTTTGTGGTTCCCTCCTACTTGTTCTGCATGAATTACAGTCCTAGCACAGACCATCTAGGTGTATCTTCATGTAGAGCATGCTACTGTTCCAACCTTCTACCAATGTCCATAGCTGCCTGTTTCAGCACTCTGTGAACTTATGGCCTTTTGTTAGCAGTTGTGTCAAGATATAGGAAAGCTTTTCTGTTGATACAATGTGTTTTACATGTGCTCAGCAGAAAATGATATGAGGAAAAATGTGTTTATCTACAGCTTGATAATGCACAGATTAGTCTCTTATTAACAGATCAGCTGTGGGCTTCCACTTTGGATTTCTTTTTTTATTCTTTTTTGTGTTTTAGAACAGCACATAAAACATTATTTATTGATGAGGAGGTAACAAAAAGCCTCGGATCATTCTTGGCACAAGATATCTGGTGCCGTCAGGTATTAGAAGAGTCAAGTTTGCATATTTAAAATGTTGATTTTAAAAGAGAAAGATGGTTCTGAGACTGAGGTTTTAATTGCCATTTTGTCTAAGCTGTTTGCTTTCCTTCCTGTCTTATTCGTTAGTCAAGTTGTGATGTTTTTTTATAAAAATTAGAGCTTAATCCTCAATTGATTTTCTGTATGTGTTTTCTCATGTAACACAAGTAATATAAACCTCACTAATGCTCAGTGGCAGTAGTCACAATTTGCATGTTGCATGTTTGCAGTATTTAGGAATGTGCAGGATGACAATCTGCTCCAAGAACCATAGAACTGGATCTAGCATTCCTGAACTTTGAGTAAAATAATAATTTTTAAAAAATCCATAAACGCAGTCAGATTCAACTCATTAGAATGAAGCTGATAATGAAATCCTCAGTTGTCTTCTTGATATTCTGGTTTATTTTGTCTCCTTTGTGAGGAATTTTTATTTCAGAACAGTTCCTTCAGTGTTTTATTTAACTTTCTATAATGTCAGATGACAGATAAATAGACATGGCAACTCTTTTCAAGCTTGTTTCAGCCAGTTCAGTGTGGTGAACTGATAAAAGATGTTTCCAGGCTGGCATGTTTTTTTATTTTATGATTATCCCTGTGTTTCTAACAAAATGAGAGTATATTTACAAAAGTAAATATTAGTATGCCATAAAAGATGCATGTTTTCTCTATTTCTTACATGTTATTCTGTTTTTCAGAATTCAATCCGCCACAACCTGTCTCTGCACAGCAAGTTCATCAGAGTGCAGAATGAGGGAACAGGGAAGAGTTCCTGGTGGATGCTCAATCCTGAAGGAGGAAAGAGTGGCAAATCTCCTAGGAGGCGAGCAGCGTCCATGGATAACAACAGCAAGTTTGCCAAAAGCAGAGGCAGAGCTGCGAAGAAAAAAGCAGCCCTTCAGTCTGGTCAAGAGGGAAATGGTGACAGCCCCGGATCACAGTTCTCAAAGTGGCCTGCAAGTCCCAGCTCTCACAGTAACGATGACTTTGATAACTGGAGTACATTTCGACCTAGAACTAGCTCTAATGCTAGCACAATTAGCGGAAGACTTTCTCCTATTTTACCGGAGCAAGATGATCTTGGAGATGGGGATGTGCACTCCGTGGTGTACCCATCATCAGCCACCAAAATGACTTCTACTCTACCCAGCCTTTCAGAGATGAGTAATTCTGAGAACATGGAAAATCTTTTGGATAATCTTAATCTTTTGTCACCTAATACATCAATGACTGTGTCAACCCAGTCTTCATCTGCTACCCTGATGCAGCAAACACCAGGTTACTCATTTGCATCCTCAACCACAAGTATAGGTTCACCAAATCCAGACTACAGAAAATATA
This sequence comes from Campylorhamphus procurvoides, assembly GCA_013396655.1. Taxonomy (NCBI): domain Eukaryota; kingdom Metazoa; phylum Chordata; class Aves; order Passeriformes; family Dendrocolaptidae; genus Campylorhamphus; species Campylorhamphus procurvoides. The sequence continues at coordinate 756,240 of WBMV01008148.1, forward strand.
CTTATGCTCAAGCTAGCATGAACTCTTTGTCCCAGATTCCTATGCAGACTCTTCAAGACAGTAAATCAAGCTATGGATCGATGAGCCAATATAACTATCCTGCAGGACTCCTGAAGGAGTTACTGACTTCCGATTCTCCGCCCCACAATGATATCTTGGCATCAGTTGACACTGGTGTTTCCCAGCCTGGTGGCAGGGCGCTGGGCCAAAGTGTGCTGATGGTCACTAACTCGGTGATGCCAACTTATGGCAGTCAACCACCCCACAACAAAATGATGAACCCTAATGCTCGCCCTCACCAAGGACATAACCAGCCAACACCTGCAGTTAATGGCCGTGCCTTGTCACACACAGTGAACACCATGTCTCACACATCAGGTCTAAATCGCTTGTCGACAGTGAAGACTTCGTTACAAGTGCCTATGAGTCACCCCATGCAGATGAATGCTATGAATCCGTATGCCCCCGTTAACAGTTGCAACGGCTACGGAAGGGTGGGAATTGTTTCCCTCCACCAGGAGAAGCTTCCCAGTGACTTAGATGACATGTTGATTGAACGGTTGGACTGTGACATGGAGTCGATTATCCGTAATGACCTTATGGATGGAGAAACGTTAGATTTTAACTTTGACAGTGTATTGCCTAACCAAAGTTTTCAGCACAGCGTAAAGACAACCACACACAGTTGGGTGTCAGGCTAGGATGTAGTAGGAGGTAAGCTGTGCCTTTTATAATAAATCTCCACAGCAGCTAAAGGGAAAAGAGATATTAAAATCTGTGACATCTTCTGTGTTGACATGTGAACTGCCTCTGTAACAGTCAGTCCCTTTCCAGTCCTTTGTTAGTTTGAAAATCAGGTTTGCACTGGTGCATTAGGATTGTCCTGTACCAACTTTGGTTACTTCTTGTGGTGCACTTATGTTTTGTTATTGATATTTTAAAGAAAAAAACTTGTTGGTAACTAGCCAATAATGAATACTTTTTTTTTCTCCACTTAAGGTATCTTAAAGATAGTTTGAGCACATTTTAATAGATTTAATCTTCTGGTGTGAATGTTAATTTGTTCTTTTTGTTGTTTTTTCTTTCTTCCTAGGCTATGGTTAAATTCTCCAGACTTGTCTGACAGCAGGAACTGAGAAAAGCAGTACAAAGATGCCCTTCACCTTTCTTTTTAATTTTCTTGACAAAGCTGTGCGCATGCACTGACTTTTTTATTTTTTTTGGGGTCTTTTTTTTCTTCCTTTCGTCAGAGTTGGCAGCAGAGAGAGTGTTTTCCTGTGCAGGATGTTTGCCCAAGGTTTGCAGGTTATGTGCTGCTGTAGATAAGAACTGTGCCATTGGAAATTTCATTACTCTGAAGTGCCAAATTCACTACACCATATAATCACAGCAAAGACTATTACTTACATCATGTCGTGCTTTCGGTTTTGTACAGTATGATCTGTAGAAGAAGAATTGTTTTCTAAGACTATCTGTTTTGGTTCAAGAAAAATTTATAAACTTTTGTAAGAATACTGTGATGATCTCATGCCCTAAGTAAGTTTAACCTTTGTTGATGTTACGTGTGTTTTGATGAATTGAGATAACTGTGGACTTGCCTTGCAGCAGTATGAACTGCATTATTTTACTCAAAATTGCCACACATTTCATATGGGAGTAGAATAGCCTGTTAAATACGATCCTACTAAACTCACTGACTATTCAAAGCAAACAGTAGGTTAAATGCCATTTGGTAAGTTACCTGTATTCATGTAAATTTATACAAGAAGATATTTCATTGTCTGACTGATGAGTTTATTGTTGGGCTTAAGATAATTTTTGGAGGACTTTCCAAGCTATTTTTCTTATAATTAAAATCTACTTTTGTTACATAGGCAACTTAAAATAAATCTGAGACCTGGCAGCATTCATAACCTCTTAATTTTGTACAGTATTTTAACTGGATTGAGTACATGTTTTTATAAATTTCCCTAGCATTTGGAAGTGCTAATAAAGAAAAAGCTTAATAAGGATCTTGAATACAAAACATTTCTGTTTTGACATCCCTTTTTTTGTTGTGTGATGTATAAATATAGACAATTTTATGTTTATGAAGTATTTAATCAGTTTTATATATGCAGTTTTAGAAATGTCATCTGCTTCTATTATCATTTTCACTCTGACTACCACAAAGTGTTAAGTATTCATTGTTAAGATGCTTGTACAATGCTTCACATTTATATTTATTTCATGGAGGTCTCATAATGTTTGTGCACTCAAGAGCAGGACCTTTTTGTGGAAAATTTATAACTGTAGTAAAATTAATGACAAAATTGTCATTTGTCTTAACTAGCACTAGTTGTAGGGTTCATCAGTGTGTCTATTGTAAAACAGTACATTTGAAGAGGTAAAAATGCTACATTTGAGTGGGAAGCTAAAACTTCCATGATACCTTATTGCAGGACAAAACATAATTTTTTTTCTTTTTTTTTAAGTAAGAAAGATAAAGTAAGTGTCAAAGTTATACAAATGCATGAGCTTTAGGATAGGGGAGAGCATTAATGACAGAGATCTTGTTTCTGTGGAAAAACTTGCTCTTGTTGAAGTAGGCACAATGACAGCTACCAGTGCATTTTCACAAGTGGGTCTTAGAATAAATGATTTCTGATTTTTTGTAATTGCATGACGCAGTTTTTATGGATGTGTGGACAGCAGGCCTCACCTGTCTTTTCTTTGGTTGCTACACAACATTTGTGTTATAGAAGTCCTTGGAATTTTTTTTTATGCACTGACAGGATAAACAGCTTTTATGGAGGGGAGAATCAAATATTTTTACCTTGAATTTTCTTTTGTCTACATAGATTGCAAATGGAAAATGTTCTAATTGAAATTTATCTTCCCTGTAGTGATGGTGTGTGGTGCAGAAAGAAATGGGATGTGCCAAGTAAATTAAGTTTTAGTAACAAACCATATATTTAATTATCCTGTTATGACTTTCCTAAGGCTCTGCAATGTATTTATTGATGTGCTAGCTTTTAGCTCTCTCTTAGGCTTAAATCACTACTAATTACAGCTGGTTCTACTTTGTTAGATATAGTATTACAATTGTCAGCAGTTCCAGTGGCTGATGTTAAGCTGTCCTGTGATACAGGATCTCCCCCAGTGTGAAACCAGTCTTTGAACTTGTTTTGCGGAAAATCAAGTGTTCTTAGTGCCAAAGCCTCAGTGAAGCCACCCACTTTCAGAGGCAAATATCTCCAGTAGGGTCTTCACCACCAAATTCATAGTCTCCGAAATGTGATAGCAAATTTTGGCAGTGGAGCAAGTGGGGGGCTGACATATAGGTTTCTGAAGATCCTTCTTTCTGCAGTGTGTGCAAAAATGTTTGCTCCCAAATTGTCATTGATACATATAGGCCAAAATAGTTATAAAATTCATCTCTGCACACAAAGAAAGCAGTACTGAATGCTATACTTTATGGGGATGCAGCTGAACATGCTACATTTAACAATATACCTCCTGTTTATTAGTTATTGCTACTGTATAACTTCCTGTAAACAGATATTTTATTAATTTCCTTTTATAGCTATGAATAACAGAAATGTAGCCATTCCTTAATTACAACAGTCTGTAGGAAGCCCTTTTAATTATTGTTAGAAAACAGTTATAGGTAATCAGAGGTTTGGTTGCGTGGTCAATTTTTTTTTTTTTTTGTGGTGCCATTCTATTATTTTGCAATTGTAATTCTGGAATACTGTGAAGTTTGGTGAAGGAGCATGTTGTCTGCCTTGAAAACAAACATTATGTGACCTCTAGTAATAAATCCTTTTTCAGTAAAAGTACCGAGTTTCTGGAGTAACTTAGTTTGTCAGAATTGTTGTAAATGATTGGTTTGTGAATTGTGCAGATGATCTTACCTATGCAGCCTTGTTTTTGACTTTTCTCTGGTTTGTACTGTTATTAAAAGTTTATTGTATTATAGAGCTGTTCAGATATTTTAAATATAAAGATGTATTGTTTCCATAATATAGCTATATGATATACGTTTAGGTAGTAGATGCATTAATCGGAAAGCTCTGCTTTGATAAACTGACAGTTTGCCTACACTTATAAGCAAAAATCATATTGCTTATTATTGGCTTAAGTCAACAGAGCATCCCTGAGAAGTTAAAATTGGACCAATTATAAAACAGTATAAAATTTGCACTTGTTAAACCACTGGATGTATGTTAGTACTTTTTTATTTTTTTACTGATTTGAAATTCCTATTTTCATTATGAAATTGCTGGGATTCTTAATTTATGACTGATTTTAAATAAGGTATTCTCATTATTATTATTATTTTGGTAATCACAATGTAAGATGCAGCATGGTTTATGCAAGCAAAAAGCAAATTATTTGACATTAAAACTGGCCTCTTTTTTGAAGGTGTTCCACAAACCAGCAATATTGTGAGAGATTGGCATGTACATACTGCTAGTTCTATTTGCGAGTGGTGTGACAGCTCTTCAATGCTTCACTGCTCTGACTTAGTCACATTGCAAAATTAAAATTCATATGTGGATATTTTCAGAAAAAGTGCCTGCTGTACTTCTACAGACACATGAGAACAATCCCTGACAATTTGTTGTATAAAGCCATAAATGTATATAAATTATGTTTAAAAGGTTTTGTGTCCTTTCTTGTATACAGAGAATGAGATTTGTACCAGGATTCTACTTGTGATTAGTAATCCTTCTGCTGAGATGTTGTTGTAGTCACTTTCCTTACCGTGTAATCTTTTTAATGATGATGATCCCATTTGGACAATCCTGATGGCATTAGCAATTTTATACAGAAAAATACCTCATGGTACCAAGTCTTGCCTGGCGAGATAACATATTAATGAGCAAACACTAACAGCAGAATAGTTAACAAATTTTCCATTACTTGGTATAAAGGAATTTTTCTCTCTTGGCATTGCTTCCGGAATTAGAACTGTAGCAGGTACAGGAACCTAACAGGGCTGTGTTACCAGTGTTTTATCACAACCTAGTGTGCTAAAAGTAACTTGTTTACAAGTCTTTGAGACTAAACGCAAGAAGAATCCATGCCCGACTCCTAGGGCTCATGAGACATCTTTATGTAGAGATGTGGTGTTACTGGAAGCTGCATTAGGCGACATCAGACTGTGTTGCCAGTGCTTCAGCAAGCGTAGTTCAGAGAAAATTACAAAAAAGTCCTGAAATCCTTTCAGAATGGGTATTTGTAAGAATAAGCTCTTAATAAAATTGCTATGACATGAGATGGTAATTAGTGTATCAGAATGTTATGTAATACATTATTAAAGGTGAAAAAAAAGGGAATGCTAACATCCATCAAACCACAGGAAAGAATTAGTCTTTGAGTCCAAATTACATGTTAGAACCTAATGCTATTAAATGTGGGAGAGAGTCAGCTCTGGAGAGAGATTTTTCTCTTCCCTCTAATCCCTCTGTTAAAGCAAGACAGTCCACAAAGCCCTCATGGCCCTCTTTTCCTTGATTTTCACCTCTTACCTTCCTCTGCCCCTCCTGGAGTATGTACCTTTTCTCAGAGCGCATGTTTTCTCTGTGGAACATTTGCAATGTACAGGCCAACCTGCCTTGTGCCAGTCCTTTGGCAGCTGTGCTTGATGCTGTGGCGATGGGAGTGCTGCTGATGTGAGTAGAGAGAGCAGGAATGTCTAATTTTTAATTTTTTTTTTAATTTAGATTGTGTTTCAAAACAGAGCTGGAAGAAAGAATGAGAGGCTGCCAAAACAGACAGCCAATAACACCCACGCCACAGTTGTCTTGTGAGGCCCAGATCCCTGTTTGCCTGCAGGTGGGGAGGGAGAGTGGTGGCAGAGAGCAGGCTTTAAATGAATTGCTGGCAAAAAAAAGCCAGTTTGGTCTTAAAGTGAGCAGAGATATACCCAAAGAGCATGAAAGAACGCATTGTACGTAAAAATAGAAATTTTTAAAGACAGCTAAAATAATAATTTCTGCTTATACTTTGCAGTTCCATCTTTATTTTATCTTTGTCCTTCTTTCTTCAGTGCACACTTTGGAAGGGTTTTTTCATGTTAGGGGAAGCTGGGGATATCTTCCCTGACATTTTGAAAAGCCTGACTTCTGGAATGAGAGGATTGTAACATCCAAAGATACTGTTTGGGTGTTCGTGAAGCTGTTGTTGGAAAGCATGCACTTTTAATTGGTACATGACTAGTTACTGCTGTGAAGAGAGATAGTCAAAGCTTGTCTCTTGGGAAAGGACTGGCTAGCAATTTATGCCAACGTGGCAACAAGGGATTTGAATCTGCTGATCAAGCACAGAAACCTCAAAGCATCCCTGGGCTCTGAGTCAGTTCTACATCATTGTAATAAACATGTTTTTGTGCCTAAAACATCAACTACTATGTGACACCAGTTGATAATCTAATTAAAACTACAAATGATATTAGATCTTGCAGCCATTTTTTTGTGCAGCTGGTGTGCAAAGATGTGGTTTGTGAAGATCCTTGGAAGGAATAACTTGCAGTGATCAGAAGCTGTGGTCATGCCCACTGCTGGAATTGCATGCAAATCCCTGTTTGTTGCTTGGCAGTGTTTTGCTTGGAGTAATGTTCTTGCATGTGCCAAAATGATAGCTAAAATGAGGAGGCAGGGACAGCGCCCCATTTATTTTAGATTTTTCTACTTGCTGTCGGACCCTGGGGCATTCAGAAATTTTGCATGTATTGTTTGCAAGTAAACTTCTTGTGTGGGTGTTTATCACTGAGGTGGTGGGAAAAAGGATGAGGGCTTCATGCAGTACAACTGGAGGAGCTTTGCAGAAAGCTTCTGATGGGTATAGTAGGGCTGTAGAGTGAAGAATCAGACAAAGAGCTCATTCATAACTTGGATCCTCAACATTTTACATCCTTCCTGTCTGCTCATCTACAGTTGCTCATGCCATTCTTAAATTAAGAGGTCTTTCCAAGTGAGATGAGTGAGTGTTGGCCTCTTCTCCTAAGTAACAAGAAAGAGGAAATGGCCTCAAGTTGCCCCAGGGAAGGTTTAGCTTGGTTATTAGGAAAAATTTCTTCACCAACTGGGTTGACAAGCATTGGAACAGTCTGTCCAGGGAAGTGGTTGAGTCACCACCTTGGGAAGTATTTAAAAACCATGTAGATGAGTCACTCAGGGACATGGTTTACTGGTGGACTTGGCAATGCTGGGTTCATGGTTGGGCTCAGTGGTCTTGAAGGTCTTTTCCAACACAAGTGATTCTATGATTCTATGGTTGCGTTTCCTTCTCAGTACCCTAGAGTGACACTGCCTGAGCAGGCAATTGCCCAGACATTCCACAAGAGTTTTGCTGGGTTTTCAGGGAACTGTGTTTGGCAGGAATGTCTAAATTGTTTCTAAAATATTCGATCAACTTCAGTCAAGTCAGAGGAGTTCATGGAAAAGCCATTATAGAAACATACATGCATTGGAAAGGGAGCGGGGAAGAGCAATTCTGGGATGATGAAGCATGTAAAGTGGTTGCTTCGAAGGCTGAAGAACTCTGGATTTCTTGGGGGTAAGTGCTAATGCAGCAAATAAAAGAGCTTCCTTTCTGTTGGCTTTTGAAGTTGAGTCCAGTAGCAGCCACAGATGGCACAAAATTCTGGTATGAATTGTTGCTTGAGTTGTTTTGACCAGGTGAAAACAAGTGATGAACTGTGAAATTCTGTGAAAACTGGTATTTCATTTGAAGAGTCCAAATAAGTTACCACTTCCTGCTCCTCCCTCTCTTCCTCCTTCACCCCACCAATTTACAGCACTTGAAAGAAGTGTTCCTGTTTGTTTTATGGGGTTTTTTAAAGTATCTTTCCACCCTGCTCAGAGGAGTTGTACTAGGCAAGGCTGTATGTCCTTTTATCCCCAGCAGCAATGGCTGAGCTATGCTAGGGAAATTCTTTGCCTTTTCCTTCCTCAGACCATACAACAGATCTTTCAATTAATCACCCAAACGAGCCCCAAAGCCAAAGTTGATTCACTTAGCAGATGACTTCAGGAGCCCTTTGAGGTGGGAGGTTTTGTCTGCCTGTGACTCTACTACTGGGGGCCTTCTGAACTGAAAATAGCCTGGGGATGACAGGGAAAGCCCTGGGAAAAGGGCTTGGCTTGGAGCCGTTCGGCTGTCCCACCACTAGCCCTGTCTCACGCAACCTCAGTGTCCTTTAACCCTCACATCCTTGTTGATCTTCAAGGCAAGGCTTTCCGAAGAGGGCTTTCTGAGTAGGGTTTCCACATCCCATTCTGCCACAAGCAAACTCTGCTGGTACAAGCACATCTGTCTGGAAGTTTATTTTCAGCAAAAAATAAGAAGTACAGCCCTCTTGCCTAAATACTCCTTGAGAAGCTGATTGTCTTCATCTCAGTAGTCATGGTAGGTGCAGAAAGTCAAAAGCCTGCTGGTGACTGAGAAGAATGCCAATTAGATGGGGCTAGTATTTACTCCAAAAATAGCATTGAATAATAATACACAATATATTGGATATGGTGGACTACAAAATAACTGCTGGGTGATCTGCTGCTTGAATAGGACTTCATACCAGATAAGTTTAAAAAATTATGTTGGTCTTTGGAGGGGGTGCTAGCACAATCATAGGACCTGTGTTTGACCGCCATGTGGGATAAGTTCACAGAACATGTGACACAGACTCAGTAGCTGTGTGGAGTGATAGGGGGAAACAGTGGCCATGCTCCCACTGGAGGAAGCTGTGCTTCAAAAGTGTGGCTGTCAGCCAGCATGAGAACATGAGTGATCAATGTGACCTGTTCGGATTTTCAGTGGCTTCAGAAATTTTTCTCATTGTAGTTCCTCAAACAACTGGGACATAATGGAAGTCCTCAGTGCCTACACTGATTTAAAGAGTGGTTATCCAAGTGTGAGTAGTACTTAACTTTTTGAAACTAGAGAACCTTGCCATTCCTCAAGGAACTGTGTTGTTCAATGAGTTTGAATGATTAGCAGTTGTAGTTGATAACCTAAGTCGCTGAGGACATGGTTATACAGAACGGTGAAATGTCAGGCTGTGCCAAGAGCTGCGGGAGGGTTTCAGCAGATATGATAAATCAGCAGATGTGATTAAGTTAAATGTGGACTAATGCACAGGGGAGAAGGGAAAAGTGAACTCTGGATGAGATGTTACTACCACCTTGAAAAAGATCTTGGAGTCATTGAAAGTATTTCTTGTAAGTCTCAGCTCACAATTAGCTGTGGACAAAAAACCCCAGTAGAAATAATAGTGAGCCTAGGAGAGTTTATAGCAGAGACTAAATAGGAGAAAAGATGAGGGAGGGTGGGTACAGATGAATGAGGTGATAGGGGTTTGTAAAATTGTGAGTGCTGTGGAGAAGGTGAATAGGAAGTGATTAATCAGTATATCTTGACACAAAATTGGAGTCACCCAATGAAATAATCAGGCAGCAGGTTTAAAACAAACAAGAGGAAGTACTTCTTCACACAGTACATAATTAAAATTTGGAACTCATTGCATGGGATGTGGTGAAGGCCAAAAGTATAAATTGATTAAAAAAATTTATACAAATTAATAGAAGATACACCCATCAATGGCTATTAAGTACAATGGTCTGGATGTGGCCCCTAGCTCAGGAAGTCTCTAAATGTCCAGTTGCTGGAAGCTTGGAGCACGTACCAGGAAAGGGGTTACTCAGTCTGTGGCCTGTCCCTTATGCTCTTTTCTCCTATGCATCCACTGCTGGCCACCATAAGTGACTGAACATTGTTGTAGGAGGACCTTTTGATCTGTCTTCATAGTCTTCATTATGCTGGGAATATGTACAGTCAGAAACAGCTGCCTGACACCTTTAAAAACATCCACAGGTCCCTTTCCAATTCTCTGTCAGTGATCATGGACACTATTGGGAGTCTTACGTTAAACCATTCACTGGGAGGCATCAACTGAGATTATGTTCTCACCATAATAAGCTGTGATGTAATAAATCCAAAATACCTGGTTAGATTTTTAAGCTTTTAGAGCAGAAAACAAATGCCCAGAAATATGTCAGAGGAAGACAGAGCAGGAACAAACAAAACCTCTTCATCTCAAGCAACTTGTCTGTAGCAGCTCTATGGAAACTGCACTCAGGGCAGAGATAGGATAGTGTATTAACAAATCCATCCTTCCTCCCACACCTATGACTAAAGCAATGCTTTTTTTTTTGCTTTTTTTTTTTTTGCTTTTTTTTCTTCTTTTGTTGGCCAGTAAGGGGTTAAAGTAATTCATGTGGGCCTTTCAGATATATTCAATAGTGATACTGGACAGTGAGCCTAGCAATACTGGTCTAGAAGTAATGGTATGTGAGTGGTAGGAGCTTCTCCAGTGCTGATAGCCAAAGTCAGTCAGAAGAGAAATGGGTGTGAAATATGCAGTTTTATTGCTATTTAAATATTTTAATGATGTAGAATGGAATTCCAATGGAGAGGAAAACAGCCTTTTCTTGCCAGATCCATAGTTTGAGCTCTTTGCTTTGGATGTTAACAGAATGGCACCAGGCTTGTTAACTTACAGGAACTGATTAAGAAATGCTGACCTAAAGATGAAGGAGAGGTAAGTCTTACCCTGCTGGGAGCTTAAACCAGTCCATTATAGGACTTCATGTGAAGAGACACTGAGTAGACATTTCAACTGAGTCTTGAATGCCAGCAGCTATAAATACTGTGTGAGAGTGAATTTATGCAGTAACTCACCAGTCAACATGCAGGAAATCACAGACTTACTTCAAGTGTTGAAACTATAATGCTAATGGACTACCATATGCATTGCAAACATAGCTTTCTTTCCTTAGATCTGTGTCCAGAGCTGCTTCGTCTGTGAAGCTTTGAAATGTGAAGTCTGATCAATGCTGACTCTTCTCAAAATATTCAAAAAGAATTTTTAAGAAAGCTGTCACCTCTGTATGTTCCTCTTCAAGACTGAGTGTTTTTTTCTCTAGATTTCCACTGTTTAAAAGAAAGTGGGGATATCTAAATCTCCATAAATGCAAACTGTAAGGTGTTTAAATTAACTTAATATTTGGTACCTCAAGTGACTGAAACCTGGACTTTTTAATGTATTTCAAATTGAATAATAGTGAACCATGCATTTTATAAAACACTGGTTAGGCTTTATTATCAGGCAGATCCATTTCCCCTTCCCTGTCTTCTCTCACCCATCTTTTCCTTGGTGATAGGTTTGGCAATGGTTTGGTGACACCCAAAGCATGGTTGCAATGTCAGAAACTGGGCATCCAGAGTTCTTTCCTGTTTATATTGACATCTACTACTATTTAGTAGCTTCTCTTTAGCCTGCTTTGATTCGCAGTGTTCACAAGGTGTGCAGCACTTTCCAAACATGATGAAAATATTGCTCTTTCTGAAAAAACTTACAACAGACAATTTGTAGTAAAGCAATAGTTTTGTATGACCAGTTCTGAAGTCTTCCATCTCTCTCCACAAAGTTTCCTAGTTTGTCCTGAACTCTGTTTTGACTGCATTAGCCATTAGCAGCTTTAAGATGTGTTAAGGTCATTATGACAACTCAGGAAGCTCTCTGCCACCCACTCCAGAAGCTGTGCAGATACTCTGCGGCTATTAGAAATGCAAAATGAAACACGTAGGCCTACTCCTTCTGGATAAACTTAATCTGGAGGTGATTTGTATCAACCTTTTTCATTCTTTTTTTTTAAAAATTATTTTATTTCTCCTTGGTTTTTTTTCTATTTCTTTTTATTTATTTCCCTCCTCCCCCCCTCTCATGTGCAATGGTCTGGTGGTATTTGCACAGTCAAGTACTGCAGCTTTGCAGAAAAATTATGACTTCTTGCACCTTTGGCCCAGTAAAGGGAACCCACAACATAGGTGACTATGACAGCTCCCTTATTCACTGTGTTACTGTGCATCCTCACATTTGGCTGAGGAAGGCCTCATAATTCTGTAATTTAAGAGGCAATTGCATACCAACATCACAGTTGCCTTTTGTGCACTGGTTAACTGAGTGATGATACAAAGCTGTTCCTGGCAGCCAAGGGGATGAAATCCAGCTGGCAGATCTGCTGGCGCAGGGTCTCAGTCAGTCAGCCCTGCACGCTCTGCGTTCCTGGGGCTGCTGTGCTAATTGCTGGAATGCGATTCCTACCCACGGTGCAAGCGGAGAGCATGAACCCTGGCCAGCAAAGGCTTGCCTAGCCCATTGCCAAGCCCATGGCTGCCCCCAACTCTGTATAGGTAAGTCACTGCTGCATCGCAAGTGCTTGTGAACTGCCCACCCAGAGTCCTGAGCCCTCCTTGCTGATGGCTGCATGAAGGGAAGGGTCCTTGTGGGGCTCACAATGGCACTGATTTTCTGGGGATTTTTTAAGGATTTGGTTTACCCAGTTGGAAAACACTCATCAAAGGCAGGATGTAGGGAGGGTGATCTCTGATTCTGCATGTTCAGGTTCTTAGAGGCTTTAGTGGTGCAGACACAATAAATTGTGCTCAGCAGCTGCAAGAGCAGCCTCTAACTTCAGTGACACTGGAAACCATATGAAAACAGCATCTGTGTTTTCTTGGGGTGCTCTCTGTCTGTTGAAAAAATGACCCATTTCTCTAAGGGACTGTAATTTTTTTTGGGAGGGGCAGTACTTTTTTAAAAATTCCTAAGTGTTATGTTTTTAAAGTCAAGATACATTAACCATATTTGAAAATTATTTGCTTAGTGCTCAGTTGAGAAAGATTCTGATATACCAGTAAGAACATGTTTAACGATTTATTTTGACTATTTTTTTTAAAGCAATACAAAAATATGTCTCTGATCAGTGAATATAAATTAAAAAGAATAGTCTCTATTTTTTCCATTATCTTTTAGGTTATAGACAATACTGAAACACATTTTATCTATACATTTGAACAAGACACATCTTATTTACTAGGTTTGTGTGGAGAAATAACTGACTGGCTTTCATTATGACACAGTCCTAAAGAAATCAAATAATGTGGAACTTAGATTTAAACACACTCCTTGACAGATGAAGAAAATCAAGGGGGAAAGGCTTCTGGGTGCCTGTTTTTTGTTATATTTATATGGTCCTCAGCTCTTTGAAGAGATTTATACTCTTATTTATCAGCATTGTATATGGCAGAATGGGGTCCCATTGGGCTGGGTGTTGGAAAAACCTTTTCCAGGAGGTCATCTCTGATTTGTAACCTCGATGGTCTTTGTTGTGAAAAGGGGAGTGGGATGGGAAAAGGGAAAACAAATGGATTGAATAGAATGCTGGCTTCCAGTGTTATGATCCAAGTCTTTCATATTTGATTTTTATGGGTTTAGTAAGAAAGAAGTAAGGGGAAGGAATACCAAATGACGTGAGCTGCAGAAAGGAAAGGAGGTAAATGAAAGGGGGTTGGGGAGGAGAGGTGAGGGCCAGGCGGAGAAAGAAGTTGCTGGTCAGCGCAGAACACAGAGATGAGGGAAGCAAACAGTCATTTGAACAGTGACAGGGCAAGAGGTACGTGGTCTGAGAGTCCCTGTGGTGCAGAGAGCCAGCAAGAATTGCTGGTTAACATGTTCTCTGTCACACATCCAGGAGGCTTCTCAGCCAGTTTGTGCCATGTGACAGTGAATGCTCTCTCTGCCAAAGCTGATAAAGTAAGTCAAAGCAATGAGCTTAATGGAGGTATTCATAGCTGAAGGAATAACTGTATAATATTATGGAGTGTATTTAAAGTTCTGTGTAAAAGTCTAGACTACATATGGTCCTAGGCTGCTGGGAACCATGAACTGCCAGCTCCTGGAGGAGTTGTTAATGGAATTTTTGTGGCTGATCAGGTATGAACCATAAAAGTGAAAACATTGTCAGTCACTGGAACGGTCTGACATGAGGTAAAGCCATTGCCAATGCAAGCTTGGTGCCACTGGAATTGCAACGAGGTTGATGGCAATGGAAATGGGATTTTTTCAGAACCAAAAGCAGTTTTCAAAAGACAAAATGTTGCCTGAATCCCTAGGGCTACAATCAGGGTTATAACTTGGGCTTTGTTTCCAAGACACCAAATCTGTTCCCAGCTTCTGCTACATACATCTTTGCTTGCTATATCAGCTTCTGAATCTATCACCTACTTGCTCACAGTATTGGGGTGAAGCAGATGCATTTGTGGTGTCTAGGCAAGTAGTTTCAAGAAAATGGTGGGTGCATACACAGCTGCTCTCAAGGCTCTGTGTGGGGCTGGTTTTCTGCCTGTCTTTAGGGAAACTGGAAATGAGATTCATCTAGCCAAGTGCTGAGTTTTGGGATAGGGCTATTAGTTGTCTGTGCAAACTGGCAGTGACCTGCAAAAACAAACAGCTGAGACACACCTTTCAGCTCCATCCAAACCCAACACTGTCTCTGGCTCCACACGTTAGTGACTGTAGAGCCTCAGGGACTGGCTACTTGTCCTGACCCTTTTGCTGACCATGCAGGGTAGCTGCTCAGGGAACTGGCTCAGGGTGCTGAATCAGCCAAAAAATAATTTGCCAGTAAAGAGGTCTTGGAAATTACGGAGTTACCAGCTGTGGCTAAGAGATGGAGCTATGCTAGGTCAGCATTTCCTCCAAAGCAAAGCACAGGGAAACCCAGGCATTACTGTCCAGCCTAAAAGGCAGGTGCTGGGACCTACACCACTGACTGTGCTTGTGAACACAAATGACAGAGAGCACTGGCCAAGCAAGAAAGCTTTCACTTTTGGGAAAGCCCTGAAGGACCATGCTTTAAACATTATTTTGTCTGTGCCAGCTTACATCTGTTTTTATTCTGCAAAGTCAGGCCCATCAGATCAACAGAACTCCAAACAGTGCTTCTGGTCTTGAAACTTTGGAATAATTTCTTCTTTTTTCCTGTTACCAACCTATTTCAGTTGAGAAGGAACTGTCTGGAAGCTAAACAAATGCTAAAGCGGACACCTTAAAACTGCAATACGGTTGTAGGTTTAGCATCTTACATTTTCCAATGAATGCAGTAAAGGCCTGTGTGACTTGGGGTCTAAACTTGCTCCTGGGATGGAAACTCCCCATTGATTCTTCTTTCAATTCTGGTTGAGAAGTTTAGCCCCATTTATGATGCTAGCCACCACATTCCCATCTACTTGAGAGAATTCACAACAGCTGACATGTCCTATCCCCCCACTCTCCCACCCTCTGGTGGCTCCAGTCCACAGTTTAAGCCCCTAGAGAAACTAGCAGAAACCAATATATGCATAATTTGCAGTCTAGAAAGATTGCTAGGAGGCCCTTTACTTTTAGACACGGAGGGATCTGTGCAAAGTGATACTATCTGTATGTAGTCTGATGCTCAAGTTGGCTCTCATAATTATTTTGAAGAAAAGTGTCTTCTTGGGGAAGAAGACAGGCTTTTTGCTTCTCCTGTTTCTTTCCTTTGTTTTTGGACTGTGCAGTGTTGTTAGGGTTTTTGAAGCCTGTGGTTGGTATACAGTAGATTTCACTTCCAGAGAGTTCAGCTTCTCCTTGTAATAGACAAGTGCTCCACAACCAGGTGTAGCAAGCTGCTGTTTCCAGTCCAACATCTTGTTCAAACATGACTTTGTGATAAGGCGTGAGCACGCCCATAACACATGATACTCAGAATAGGTCACTGTTGAGATATTTTGCTGTGCTTTTATTAAACTGGCTGATGTCCTCAGTTTGAACTGTCTGGTTCTAGCAATAAAACTCAGCAGCTGTGAAGTCTATCAGGTGCTGAGGGACCTTTAAGCATAGGTTAAGCCTGATGCCTTTAAGTCTGAGATGTTCAGCGTTGGAGAATTCGTGCTATAAAACTGCATTTGTTGGAAAATTTAAGCTGTTAAATCCACAGTGTTCCAGTTTTAAGGTTTCAGCTTCAGTATTTGTTTAGCTTATAGCCTTCTCACTCTTAGCTGAAATGGGCGGGTAAAATTTAACACATATACACAAAAAAATACTCCAGAGCTTCTATACCATGCCCCTAAACCCACTGGGCTACGTGCCTATTTCACAGGAGATTTTAGGAGGCTGCTTAATGACAGTTTATAAATATTTGGAGTTATTCACATGAAAATACATGTGAACACCTAAATGTTGTTCCTACAGAGGCCATTTACTTAGGCTAGATCTTCCCTCTCACCTTTGTGCACATTTTAAAGAGCAGGTCTGTGTGTACAAGAGCACAGGAAAACGTGAGGAGCCCTTTGGCAATCCCCTGATATTTCTGAGGAACTGAGCTGATAAACACAGCTCAGTTAGCTCACAACAGGTGTTTGAACTAACCTGGAGTTTTGGACTCAGAGCAAACATGGTTTAAAAAATGCCTGAAAAAAATCCTCATCTTGGAATATTTTCTTTTTTGTGTGTGTCACCTGGTACTACAAAAAGTGACCAGACGTCCTCTACTCTAAGCAACTTTGCTCAGTAACACTATCCTCTCGCCATGTGTCAGCTCGACCATTTGTCAGTGAATTGGATTCTTGTTAGGCAGCTGTTCTTATTTGGTTTAACAGTGACCCAACAAATCTGAGCTATATGCTGAACTAAAGAACAGATTTCACTTGATAGTTTGAGAATAGCCATGTCACTTTCTATTTCTTTCCCCATTGTTTTATTATCTTTATTGCTAGGTCTGCCAGGACAGTGAGAGTCCCAGACCCAAACTAGCATGGACAGGTTAAGCTGATTGTTTGCGTCTTGGTCACACATGGAACTGCAATAGCCCTTGGCTCGATTTCAGAAAGCAAAGCTGTGCAACTCTGTGGCAGCTCCACCCCAGACAGAGATGAGGGAATTATTCTCCCTAATTTACAATAGTGAGAGCAAGCGTTCCCTCCCACAAAGTTGCGACACAAGGTGTGAACTGGCCTAGCTAACTCCTGTGTTTCATTTGGCCTCTGCTTCTCACCGAGGTGGAACCTGAAGAGCAGAAAAACAGGAGACAGGTGTGAATGCTGTTAGTAGAGATGCTAGGCTGGCATTTGTAGATATCTTCTTAAAAAATCTCCATTTTTTACCAGTAACATGGACAAACCAAGATGAACTGCTGGCAAGACGTTATGGCTAGTTACTGAGCAAAACAATATAAATCGTCCTTTTTGATGTGTTTCTGCTGTTGCTCATTTCCCTCTGGATTGACAAAAATGGTCCTTGCTTCACAGGGGAACAACAAACAGTATCAACTAACCTTGCCTATTTTTTCATACTCTGTATTTACAAACTGGTGACTCTTCACCACTGTGTTTAAATGGAAACTTCTACTGCTGTGAAGCAGGGCTGTGTGTGGTGACTCTGCTTGGTGAATCAGAGAATCACTGAATTATAGAATGGTTTGGGTTAGAAAGGACTTTAAAGATATGAAGTTCCAAACTCCTTGCCACGGGCAGGGACATCTTCTGCTAGACCAGGTTTCTCAGAGTTTCATCCAGCCTGGCCTTGAACTCTTTCAGTGACAGGGTATCCATAACTTCTCTGGGAAACCTGTCCCAATGTCTCACCACTTTCACAAGGAAAGAATTTCTCCCTAATATCTAATCCAAACCTAACCTCTTCAGTTTAAAGCCATTCCCCTTTATTCTATCACTACATGCCCTTACCAAAAGTCTCTCTTCAGCCTTGTTCTAGCACCCCTCTAGGTACTATAATGTCTGCTATAAGGTCTCCCCTGAGTTTTTCCGGGCTGAACAGCCCAAACTGTTGCCCTGAACATGGGATCATTACCTGGTGTGTAGTGCCAACTCACACACTGAGGCAAGGCATTTCCCTTTTTAATCCTAGTTTTTGCAAAGTAGGGAGCTGGGTGGTAAGCCACAAAAGGCTGGCTCTCTGATCATCAAAACTTTACACTATTTATACATTTTAACAAAGGCATCAGTAGTCATTGCTTACATACTGTATAATGTTTTTATTAACTACTACTCAACTCTTTATTTGTAGTTACAGCTATTGCTTCTCATGCTAATTAATTCTTATGTGCAGTTCTTCCCTCCATTTGAGTTTGGGATCTGTTTTGAGTAGGTGGTCAGTGAGTTGGGGGTCTCAATCTCCCTCTGCCAGAAGCACCATTGCACCAGCTACTGCTCAGTTCTGCTGACTTCACTCCTGGTGGCTCTTGTCCAGACCGCCCATTCATCTTGGGATTGTCTTCCCTTTTCCTTAAAACAAAAGATTAGCCAAGCATACAACATTCACAATGCAATTGCTTAATCATAACTGTCTAGTTACAGCTACTGATTAACAACTGAAAAAACCTGAAAAGTTTGACTGGAACCTCTATTCAAATTTTGATGGGCTTGATATCACAATCATTTCATCCTGTCTTCATAGGAGAGGTGCTCTGTCCCTCTGATCATCTTCATGGCCTTCCTCTGGACTTCCTCCAGCAGGTCCATGTGCTTCTTTTGTTGGGGGCCCCAGAGCTGGATGCAGTGCTCCAGGCAGGGTCTCACTGGAGAGGAGTAGTGGGGGATAATCACCTCCCTTGATCTGTTGATCACTGAAGAAAGTGTCAGAAAGACACCAACAACCTAGACTTAAGTATACTATAGTGAGCAGGTACCTCTAGCTTGCTTGTTGCTGGATCAAGATCCAGACATAAATGTAAAAGTTCTGTGTATGTATACACACAGGTTAAATATTTACATATGTGTACACAAGCACTCACACAATGTTTATTTAAGCCTGCGTAGTATAGCCATTGTTACATGACAATAGGCAGTGAAAGAAGGCTGGTGGTTTAAAAGACATGGAACTGCTCATGTGAGGAATTCAAGCCACCTCTCAAGAAATTTAGCCAAGTGTAGATCAATGGAAGGCCATAAGGAAGCACTGCAACAGCATTGCCTGACTGCCTGCATAATGCAGACCCTTGGCACTTG
Organism: Campylorhamphus procurvoides; assembly: GCA_013396655.1. Classification (NCBI taxonomy): domain Eukaryota; kingdom Metazoa; phylum Chordata; class Aves; order Passeriformes; family Dendrocolaptidae; genus Campylorhamphus; species Campylorhamphus procurvoides. The sequence goes on from WBMV01008148.1 coordinate 775,110, forward strand.
TCACAGCAGCAATGCACCTTCTGACCCTGACTCAGATGCCATAGTCAAAGGAAATTGACTCTGGATACATTGTCCCAGTGCTGTCAAAAGTGAATCTGACTCCTAGTTAGGCTGAGTGGGTTATTTCCCTTCCAGCTGCAGATCTCCACAGAAGGAATATTCAAGCTTTTTTCCCTCCACTCCAGATTCTCTTGCTGGTAAACAAAGAGATATAGGCACTTTTGGGGTATGATGTTTCTCATGCAAAGTTAGATATCTAAAATGGGTGTAGATGAACTGTAAGACCCTATTTTTGCCTGTTGACTATAAAGGGAGTCCAAAGTAACCAACTCTGATGAAGATGCTACATCAGTTGCCTAACCTCTACCTTCAACCTGTGAATATTGTCCTCATATTTGCTTGATAGAGTGGGCATATTTCTACTCACTGATAAAGTTTTATCTCTTAATCTTTTTGAGGGAAAAACTAATGTGATTGGCCGGAATCTTCATAAGGTACATCTTTAAAGCCCATTAGCCATTCATTGAGTTCTTCTCTGATTTCCAGTGTTCCCCTTGACATCAGAGGTGGGTACACTGAAGCAGCTTTAGTACTATGATTCCCAGAATGGATTTAGTACAGATCTGTTCAAACATCAAAGCACTGCATTTGTGTTTTGGCCAAAGTTCAGCTCTGCAAGTTTGCTATCAAATTATAACCCATGATCAGTCAAAGTGAAGGATGACTGAGGGGATTCTCTCCCTATGGAGCAGCCTTAAGACTGTTGCTTGACAACTATTGCTATTGACATTTTGACAATATGGTTTTGATTAAACTTATTGCACATTTTACTGATTTATTCGTCTTCTGTGTTTCTGGTGTAAATGTCCGTGCCCATCAAAATCCTTTATATTTACCATGTCTATTACTGCTATGAAAAACTGCCGTGCTAGGACATCAATTTGATTTGATAGGATTTATTTTCCATAAATATATGGTGATTATCATTATCTATATATAATTCTAAACAGTTCTCAATCCTTTTGCCAATCATTTTGATATTTTACTAGGGTCAGTATCAGAGGGATAGAATGGAGCTGACCTATTTATTTATCCATTAGCCTGGGCTGTTAATATGACATTACAATTTGTCCATGCTCTTCCTCTTTTCTGGTTTTCTTCTACCCTTGAATGCTGTGGGTTTTTGAAGTCCTGATGCATGTCAGTCTTCCACTTGCCTAGTACCTTGCCTAGCAAAGCATTAATATTGTGAGTGTAGCCAAAGAAGTTGTGGTACAAAGGAATATAAGCATTTGGACTGTCTTGATTACCTTATTCAACAAACATTGTTGCTTAAGCATTTTAGTGTTAAGCATTTTCTTCCTTTGGTATCCTGAAAATACCTGGTGGGAACATTGGAAACCAGGCTTTAGGATGTGAGCAGTGATGGTAAGAAAAATTATTGTTTGTCTGCAGATCCATAAAGATGAATAGTTTTGACAAAAATTTAAGCCATATTTGGACTGTCTGTATTATTAAAGTTAGTGGTTCTTAAATTGCAGTTTGTGGATCTTAATGATCCCTAAGACCATGATAAGAACCCTTTGTATTTCACTGGCACACCCGATTTGCCCCTTACAATGTGATGTCTTCACTTCTGTGCACACTGGGAGTAACCCTCCTTTTTCATCCCCTTTGACCACAATCTCCCCTAGTGCAAAGGATCACAGCACACTAATTTCTTCTCCGACATACGTCTCAGACCACCAGATATGATGGACTCTGCTGGTACACTCCTCGTGGCTCTGAAATAGTCCATGGGAAAAAAATGTTCAGGGACCTAGATGTGTGGAAGAGCTGCTTGAGGGTTGTCCTAGGACCTGGGGATGATTTCTTGAGAGGAAAGAGCTGAGTGTTCCTTGGCTGTTTGCAGCCCGGAGACTCCTGCAAAACAGGCTTAATTATTACAGAACAGTCACTCAGAGGCATTGAAAAGCATTGTTGTTAGCTGTAAAAAAAGGGTGTGGACCAAGATGTGCTGCTAGATTTTTTGAAACTTAATTAAGAGGCCATCTACAATGTAAACAGTTCAAATAAATTTGGCAGAGTTGCTGCCAGAAGCTAGATAGTGAAAACCAACCCAGCTTATGCTAGCCCACTGACTACATTAATTTATTGTCTTGAATTTAAATCTTTTGCAAAAGATTTAATGATGTTGTGGATATTGGCTTTTTTAGTTGTGCCTTTGGGTTATATTAGGCTAAAAATATTTTTCAGAGAAAGGAATCAACCTATAGACCTGTCTGACTGGTTGATCTTGGAGACAGCACAACTGTCTAAATGAAAATATCCTTCTAAGGATATTTTTTGATGGAAATTGAGTTGTTTAGTGGGAGGAAATAGATATTATCCGGTGGAAGTTATTGCCAAGGTCCTTCTATTATTCACAGAATCAACATATTCCTAGCTCTAGGGAGAGGTACTCCACGAAGCAGGGTTATAATCCAGGAGTTACTTCTCTGGGAACAATAGGAAATTCAGAAATGTCGAGAAACCTGTAGAGGGAATGGAACATTTGCTCTTCAGGATAGTTGTTTGTGAACAGCTTGGTCGCTCTCTGTGGGAGGATCCAGGCGTGTCTCTGCTGGCAGGATCTAAAGCTCATGTCACCCTGAACACCTACACAGCAGGATGTTCTTGTCAGCTGGGGACTCCAACTCTAGAGCTAAGCCACTGAAGTTGGACCTGTGTTGTGTATGTGAATCAGGTGGACTGTTCCCATGGTTCGGCAGGAAGTTTGAGGGCTAGGAGGGAGAACCTGTGGCTCTGAGTTAAGAACTTGCACTACACGGATCAATTTGAGCTCACACTGTGGAGTGTTGATTGCTACACCAACACCCCAAAACAGATTTTAGCTCTGGTGAAGAGATGATGGAAAAAGCAAACCGGGCAATAGAAAGATCATATGTGGCCTCCAAGGATCTGGTTTGAAGTGTGTGTTGGTTTCTGGAATATAATACTTTGAGATCCTACCTTCACTGAAAGAGCGGCTTAAGACCACCTTGGTGATAATTTTCAAATAGAATATCAACCAATAGTGCATGTTGGGTGAGGCAAAATGAAAAAACCAAACCTAAAACACACAAACACTTTCGAAACTGAGAGCTAGCTGGTGCATTTACTGCTCTGTTGTGAATTTTATGTCTGCCTGTAGATCAGAACAGGAAGCAAGGCTTTGAGAGCTTTTGTCAGAAAACCTCAAAGCTTTTGATGGTATTATAAATGTCAATGCTATAAGAAGGAGGAAAGTACCAGACTCTGTTCTCTACAAGACAATAGGGACTTTATAATATTACAGGAAGCTGCATGTGAGAATTACAGAGAAGTTAAAGTCTGTGGTATTAACACAGTGTGATAACTAAGGTCTCATAACATTCAGTTTATCCTTCTTTCAGTGTATTCCCAGGCACATGCAGTATCACACTGGTAGAACTGTGGACTTGTAATTGAAAAAGCATTTAAAGAGAATTTTCCCCCAAGTTCCAGTCCTCTTAAGTAAAAAGGTTGAAGCAAAATAATCAAAACCAAGCTTTTATGCTTTATTGTACATCAAATAAATTCATCAGTAGAAAGCATTGTCTTTAGCATTTGGTCTTGGAAAAAAAGAAATAGTGATGTTAGAAGGACAGAGAATGGGAAGACAGGGTATATCTGGACCCTGTGCAAGAGGTGAGCTGGTAATCACATCTCAAAGAAGTTTGAATTAAGCAGGAAAGTGAAAACTTCTACCTTGGACCTTGATATGTGCTGAACATAAAAAGTTAAGATTACAATATGCTTGGACACACTGTAGGGAGCTCAGAATAAGAACTGACCCTGAAAATACTTCAGCAATCTTCTACTCCTTGGATGCTGGCCTTGTACCAGCCGTCTAGGATTCTGTCTCAACTGAACTGAAGCAGAACCTATTATAATCCATCCAGCACTAAATTGTCTGCAGATAATTAGATAGTGGAGGAACTGAATTATGAAGTACAAATATACCCATGGGAGAATATATTAAGGAGTCCTGAACAAGTGTTCTATCTTATTCAGCAGCCATTTGTTTTTTTGTTTTTTTCTTTCTTACCATAGATTGTTGTGGGGAAGATTTCTGAATTGATAATATACACTATATTTAAACTTTTGGATTTTTTTTGCCCTATTTTATATCTGTAGACCAATGTTGACAGTGTATAAAGATGAATATGTGAAATGTAACAAAACCCAAAACAAACAAGCAAAAAAACCCAAACAGTTGAGAGAGAGAGAGAATAATAAGTGGTGTGGACTATCAGAGCTGACTGGGTCAATTTCTAGGCGTTATTTTCTTTCTGTGAAATGTTTATTCAATCAAATGAGTAGTAGGGGGAGAGGTTATCCTGTAAACAAGTAACATCTTGCCTTTCTAAAAACATTCTTTTATGAACCCAAGAAGAAGGCTCCCTTTTTCACCTTTTCCAAGCATTATCCTTCCCCACTAGTGAGCACAAGGCTAAGCTGTTACTTACACTTTGTCACAGGAGATGTCTCCTCGGCAGACTCAGTTACCTGCTCTGCCCTGCTTCTTGGACACTTGTCTGTTCTTCTTGCTCCTCCCTAGTGACCAAAGCAATGCCCAGAAAGGGAGTTGCCAACCTTTATGACAACTGTCCCAAAGCTTGCTTGCCTTTGCCTGCTTTTATGGTAATTAGTAGTAGCGCTCTTCCCAGGTCTAACTCCAAAGATTCTGCAGCCAGTAGCAATCCTGTGACTCTTCTGTTTTATGTGTATTATATATCCATCCATACTGCAGTTTAGCTGCAGAAATAAATGGACATCTATCTATCTGTCTGTCTATTTATCTTCATTTATTCCTGCAGCTAAACAGAAGCATATGCATGTCAATGCCTAAGGAGTGGACACAGATGCATCGGAAGGAGATGTGTACAAAACAGAATGCTGCAAGAGAAACAGTCAAAGGGGTAGTTTAGAGTAGTGTAAATTTGAATTCATTTCCCAGCTGGCACTAGTGGGACTTGGTAGTGGGACTTGACGGTGTCTCATTGTACGTGCATGTGTAAGTGCTTCTCTGAACCATGTCTCTTGTTGGTAGGGAAAGAAGAGCCGAGAGTAGAAAAAAGAGCATAATTTTCAAAAACTATTTTGAATCCTTATAAAGCTAGTCTCCTTTTAAGTCCAAGAAATTAAACTTCACAGATATTTTGATGATTTACACTTGTGAATTGAGATTTATCATGTCAGTGACTTTCACTTGCCTAATATTGCTTTCCTCACTGTGCTGAATCTCTGTATCTTTAGTTTTTATTAGTTAGATAAAAATCCTGGTGCCTTGAGTAGGATTTGTGTAGGCAAAGAGCAAGGAAGATTGAAGTCTGGATAATCATTATTATTTCAGCTCTGGTTTCATGCCTTCAGAGGTCATAAAAATCATCCCTTGCCACAGATATTATTTTTCAGACAGAAAAGGAAAGATAAAAGTATTTTTTTTTGTCCTGGACTTAGCAAAAGACTTTCAGGAAGTATGTTTCCTTTTCTTAAAACAAAAACAAGGGGTGATTGAAATGCAGAGGGTAATTTTCATATTTTTCATTTCCCACTGCAACTCAAATGATCATATTTTGGAGCTCCCCAGATCACAGAGGTTTAGATAACATTAAAGATATGCTCAAAATCCAGTTACCCTTGAGTTAAAAGGATGCAAACTGTGTCTAGCAATGGCATTTCCATAGCAGATTTGATTTGGTTTGCTTTTGTAGTGCTGTTGCAAAACAGGCACTCAGAACCACCTCACAAGCAAAACAGGGGCATCAAAAAGACAATATACCTTCCTTCCTGAGGCAGATATTTCAGGAGGTGGGGAAACACAGCTTCCTGTGTTCTCACATGGATTTGGATAATGAAATTTTTGACTGATTCAGAAAAAATAGAGCATTACACAGTTGCTTGAAAATATTACGATGTTATTGTACAATGTGCTGTAGCATTAAACAGCCAGATGTAGTGAAATCTTCTGTGTACATGTCCTAGAAAACAATCATAGCCCGCAGGCTGTGACTGGTCTTTTCACAATGTAATCAGGCTGGGGTGGGAGGAGCTGGAGTTGAATGGCAGAGGGAGAAAAAAAAATGTGTAGTAATAATGAACATAAAGAGGTTAGACATGGCTGGTTCATTTCTTTTCTCCTCTTTTAAAGATGTGATTATAGGTGGGACTGGTAGCTTTGGTTATCATTAAAGTCATGTGATACCTGGCAGCTCAATATTCTGTTTTTAATTATTGCTCACATTCTCAAGGCTCAACTGTGTTGGCTGAATTTTTCAATGTAGTGTGCTGCCATAAGGTAAGTATAACAGGCAAATGAGGCCAGAATGGACATTTTTCCCCAAAGAAGCGTTCAAGGAAAAAAAAAAAAAAACCAAACCAAAACCCCCCCCCCCCCCAATTATCATTATAGGGATTTCTTTTAAAATGCTCTCATTTCCATTCTTCCATCTGCCTTGTAGGGGAGATTCAAAATACTGTAGGAAATTGTTGCTTTTCTGTAAAAAATGGCTCTTTTCCACCCTCTGAAAACCTCTCCAGGTTCATTCAAGTTACAAGTCATGTGAAATTTGCCTTTCGCACAAACTCGAGGTAGAAACTTGCAGGTCTTTTTAGAATGCAAATCTCCTGAAGACACCTTCATCTCTGGCTGTCTTTCAGCCCTGGCAATGTCCTCATGTGCACACTCCATTCCCCTGCAAAACATCTGAATCTGTGATGGGCTGGAAAGCACCTCCTGTGCCTGTGTCTTGAACTGCTGTGGGCAGCTGCTGGAAGTGAGAACAGAATGGAGAACAGCTCTCCTGTGCATGATGCTTTCCTGGTGCCCCAGTGGCATAGAGGAGAAAGGTGTCTTATCCAAATATGGAGAGGTTTATAAGGGCCTCAGCAGGTAAAGGTGGCAAGAGGGAAGAGAAACAGTGTTGGGAGGTTGAATGGGGAGAAATTCAGTTTAAATCAATGAAGGATTTGGCAAAGAGGGAGGTGGATTGGAAGGCAACTAGAATCAGATATGTGGCTGAAGAGGAGGCTGGGACAGACTGAACAAGGAAATGGGAGTCAATGAAGGGAGGGAGACAGTCTAGAATATAGACTAGGATCATTGGGTTGCAGTAGCATGAACTAGGTAGCCGAACATGATGTATTTTGACCCAGGGGTAAGGAATGCAGACCTGCCCTGCAGAGGCATATTGGAAGCATTTGGAGGGAATATTGGCCATTATATTCACACTTGCTTCAAATCCAGAATTCCTGAAGTTTATCAGCTCTCTTGCTACTGGCAGGTCATTTCTGTGCTATCCAGTCTACGTAACTTCAATTCTGTGACAGTTCGTTTAAAGCAGGCTTATACTGTTCAAAAGGAATAAAAGTCCTAAAAAATTTCAGACTTCCAGTATCACGAATTCTAAATGATAATGATGTTATCTGAAAATTCATTGTGTGTAATTCTCAACCCAGCATATACTATACTGTACAAATAGATGGGTCCATCTCCAAACTTCTTTCAGTCCAAAGGCAAGATGAAGTGAGAGGCTAACGCAATAAAATGGACCAGGAAAGTGCATGGCAGCAGTGACTGCAGATGGGGACGACAGAGGTTGCATGGGTGAAATACGGTTTCGGTTTTTTCACCTTCCTGATTTTCTGCAAACCTCTTTATCCCTGAGAGTGCAGCTAAGAGCACTCTCAGGATGGATATGAGTCTTTGAGTGAGAGCAGAAGTTAAAACTTGATGTTTGAGGTCCATTTGGCCCAGGTGCCATGGGAACATTCAGTGCCCAAGGTCCGATGTGTTCTTCTCCATGTGAGTGAGGAGAAGAGTAAGAGGCCTTTCTCTTCGGACAGGATCCTGACCCGAGAAATGTTTGCTCTTTCCCAGGTTCTGCTTAAAAATAACCAGCTTTTTTCCCAAGCATGTGAGAACATGGAGAACCATAACCACTCATACTAATGTGGATTTGGCAGTATGATCTCTGAACACCTGAGGGTTTCTCAGTGCAAGATGGCAACAGTACAGTACTTTGGGAAAACAACAGAAAAGTCAGTCTAACTGGAAATGAATTACTAGACCTCTTGAAATATTTTTATTGCTACTGATGCGTATATGTAAGAGAAATGGGAATTTTTGTCTTTCACTTGATTCATATCAGAGCCTTGCTGGAAAGCAAAACACAACACAGCTGTTATCAAGAGACTTGAGTTCATATTCAGCTGGAACATTTGATGTACCCTGTGTTGAGCAGTGCTGAGACAGCATTGCATCAGTGGCATCACTTGCTGAGCTTGGCATTGCCTCTCGGCATCAGGCCTGACACAGCTTTCGGATAAACAATTTGTCCTGTCTTTGAGAGCATTGCCATGTCATGTTTCTACCTGAACAGAATCAAGACCTTGCTGAAAAACAGCTATTGAACTTGGGTTAATGGCAAAATCATGGAACTTTAAAGCAATTGCAATCAAAAGACTGCCTCTGTAGAAGTCAACCAAGGTAAAGTAAGGCTGCAGCTGTGATTTTCTGGTGGGAAAGTGAGTCTATTTAGGATGAGGTACCTCTAATTTTAATGGGTGGTCCCTGTTTAAATTTTCTTCTCCCATTTCCTTTTTCTCAGTTCAACAGAATTAGAACTGATGTGTAAAGTGCTTATATTACTAGGAACAACAGTAGGAAACCCTTTGTTAACCTTAGTTTCCCATCTAATATTTCTCTGCAGCATCAGCCTGTCTCCAAGGTGACAGGGTTGTTGATAATAACTCTGAATTGCTATGTAACTGTCAGACTGTGCAGCTGTGAAAGAGCAATTTGTTCATTTTGCCTCTGTTCATTTGTTTGTGGTTGGTGGTTTTTTCTTTTTCCCAGAGATTGTGAACTATCTAGAACTTCTCATATCTCTCAAATGTTAAGTAAAGGGCAGACCCAGGTTTCCTACCTAAGGAAGAGTGTATTTTTATCAATGAGTAAATCCAGCAGATTGCTGAGAATCTACCATAAAGCACTGAGAGTCCTGCACTTCTTAGGAAGCCAAGAGAAGGTGAGAACACTCAGTCCCACAGGAGCTATACAGTTAGTTGTAGAATACAAACTTCATCATTTAAGAAGAAATAATAAGATATGTAGGAAACCTACTTAGCAGCACAAACCCCTGAAAATGTCCAGCATCATCCGTGATTCCATTTCTAGACAGCATGGTGATGGGTTTGAGAGTCCACACAGCTCTACAGAACGTACCCAGAAGAAGCTCAGGTATCTGTGTCTGTTAAACTCTCTTGGTAATTACAAGACCCCAAAATGTTTGTTCAGTTTTGCTATTATACATAGCTGCTTTGATGAAAGAAGCACAACAGTTCATGAAGGAAATATTCAACTCAGTGAAATGTCAAGTGTTCTGAAGGCATTTGGTTCAACAATTGTAATCTTCCAGCAGAGTCTGTGTCATTTTCCTCACCACCTACCTATAGCACCTGCTTTCCAAGGCTGTTGGTATGACTTCCATTCTCCTGGCAGCAGGAAGTGTCAAGACTTTGAAACTATAATATTTAATTTCCATTTAGAAATGATAAGAAAGTGGCCTGCTCAAGATGTTTCACCCATTGCTAAGGTATGAAAGCAAAACAGAGGCCCAAAACAAGAACAGATCTTATCTCTATGTCAGAAGAGCTTTTTCACCCTCTGGAAAAGTGGCAGGTGAAAGAGGAGCGAAGTATCTAAATTAAAGCTCTAAATTGTCATTCAAGCTCCATCCAGCTCCATGGAGAGCGTAACTCCCCAGGAGTGACATTTCATTATCTGCTATTTTCAATTTTCTTTTCCATTAAATAGATTTTTGAAGGCTGGAAAACTCAAATGTAGGTGTTGGAACATCAGCAAACTCTTGACAAGGAGAAATAAAATACATAGCATTAAAAGAAAAAGAAGCAAGGTATGAAACATAACAAGATTGAAATATTCTTTAGCTTCATTCCTGAAGGAAAAAAAAGTGAGGCAATTCATAGAAACAGTGACTCAGAGCAGTAACAATTAGTGAAAGAAATAATTGGCTTATGATTAGCCTTTTTTCCTGTGTGTTCTCATGTTTGGGTAAAGTATATTGTTCTTACAAATGTTGAGCGGACATTTATCACATCCTCTGTCATAATTACCAGTGGCAAGTCAAGCCTGAATGAAAACAAATGGAAGAAGTAAGTGTTTATCTCACTGTGAATTCTTTCTGATAATGTCTAATAAAATTCTTTCCATCTTGTACTTGCGGGAACTGAAGGGGCATTTTGACCCTAGAACACACTGAGCATATTACCGCTGTTAATTGGAAAGAGCATCCCCTTTAAGTTCTGTAAGAGTAGAAGAAAGAAGCCAGTTTTATTGCCAGCAACTTTCCACTTCTATTGTTTTCACATATTTTTAAAATTTGAGTTGCACTTAGTTGAATTGTACAATTCAACAAATTGTACAAAGGGTACAACTTCAGTCCCGCTGATCTGTTTGTAGAACAACCACACAAAATGGTATCAAGTTTTATACTGGGGGAGTTAAGCCTTGGTGAATTTCCCCCCAGTATGTACTGTGTCTTTTTCAGAAAGGAAAAGTAAGAGAAGAAAAGTAAGATTCCCTCTGGTGGCACTCAAACTGGGAGGTGTGGAAGCACATTTTGAGGAGTACTCAGTGCCCTGAAAGGTGAGAGGAGCTGAAACCTCTGGCACTACTGCTCATTCACAATCTTTTCTTCTAGTAGTGAATTGTTTTTTTACTGCCTAGCAGTGGAGGAAGGAAACAAACCTGTTTGGCAGAGAAACAGATTAATGCTAATACCATGTGTTTGCACCTAGAGACTAGACTGGACTATGACAAAAAGGTTTCAGAGGGGAAATCTTCAGAAGAGCCTAGTAATGGCCAGTCCTTTTGACCCTTGAGATGGAATGCCTGTGAGTTTCAGTGACAGCTTTATCTTATCAGTCCTGAACTAATCTTTCATTTCTGAAACCAGCTGGCCCTGGGAAACACAAATCTCAAAGAAAAGGACTCCAAAATTGCCTTAAGGAGTTTTCTTACTGACTACTTAACATGTTTGAGGATTTATTTTTTGATATGCTAAGTTTTACCTTAAGAACAATATTTCACATGAGTTTAAAAAATGAGGCACATGAGCACTAGGTAGTGTGTCTGAAAACAATGCATCAATTTGGTTGTTCTTTATGCTGTTGTGTGAGAACCACTGGAGATCACTGTATGGACCACTGAGAGACTGTAGGTGTTTCACTTTGGGGAGATTAGGTGTGTTCATGTGGATGATGTGAGTCTTCCTGAGCTTTCATTAATTCTTCATTGCAGGACTACTCTCCAGAACATGTCTGTTGGACTGGGGGAATGCAGAGACCAGGAAGAAGAAACAATTTCAGAGGAACAGCTCATGGTCTGGGGCAATGAGGCTCAGAGATTGGCTGTTAAAAGCAGTCTGCTTTGAAAGCGGAAGGATGAATTCACAGGCAGGACCAGGAAAGACATTTTACATAGGCAAAATGTGCCAAAAAGGTGAATTATCTCCATCTGCTTTAAAACCTACCAATCAACATAAAACAAGTCACAAATTAAAAGATTTCAATGGCAATGGCCCTGAAGCCAAGTGCCTTAAAATCTCAGGAGCTTAGTTTGGGCTCTTGGAAGTTGAGCACACTAATGATAAAGAGAGGTCTCTTCTCTCCTTAGGATGTCAAGAAATGTAGTTTGTATCCTTTTAGCCTCTAGAAATGCAGATTTCTAGATGCCTTTTTAGTGGGTGAGGTTGTTGAGATGTGGGGATGGGAGGGTTGGGAGCCTGAGAATGTCTGAAACTTCATGGAAATCAAGCCTACGTAGCAAGCCTGGGATTTAGCTGAAAATTTGAGCAGGTTAGGTAGAGATTATATACCCAGAGCATGAACATAAAATCTGAGTCCTGTCCAGCACAGTGGGCTGCTGTGTAGCAGCAGGATCAGGTAGGTCAGGTAGTCTGTGGGTGATTGTGGTTGGACCGCATAAGCGGTCTGTGATAAAAGGAATCACCTCTGAGACTTGGTTGCTTGTCTTGCTGCTTTGGGATCTTTGTATAATCCTACCCCATAACAACATTCTTTGTTTTGGTGGGGTCACTGGTTTCCAGAAATTTGGTGCCAGTAGTATATAAGAACAGTGGGAACATTATTGGAGCTGATTCCAATATTTTTTCTTTAATTGTTTTTTTTTTCTTCTTCTTCTTTTCTACCTCTTCTTTCTTTCACCTGGCTTGAGAACAGCTCAGAGATTCCTCCCCCTGCATTCGTTCATTTGCTCCTGTATTCAGTATTTTGAAGGTGTATTTATGTGACTGCTCATGCAGCTTTGCCAAGTCAAAGACGGCACCCACTTCTGGCCCATACATAAACTCAGGGGGAAATTTACAGATGCACCCCTGGATACTGGTGTGGGAAGGAACCCTTAAGGCTTACAACTAACATTTGGAGAGGGATTCCAACCAAACTCCCAAGCAGTCACGTACACTTGGGGACAAAGTGAGGCTGAGCATAAACTTTTCATCCTTAAAAGTCAACTGCTATTTAGTTTGCTTGCTTTTGGAGAGGTTTTCTCAGCAGATTATTTTAACTGGGAAAAGAAAGCAGTCTTCTGGTTTTAGGCCACAGACACTCTGGAAAAAAAAAGAGAGAACTATTTGATGTTGAACTATGTGAGACTGAGCTCAAAGTAATTTGGGAAGCAACGAGTTTGGCAGTACCAGCCACTGAATCTGTGGAATCACACCAGTTTGAAATGGACAGATCCATATTTCGGAAAATTTATTACATAACAGCTCTTAGTCAGACAACTTTCTGAGATGAATGAATGGAGATTGCTTTCAGGTCACACTGCTTTTTCTTTAATTTTCCAGTCCTTGCTGAGCTGAAAATATAGGTTTTTTCATGCCATATTTCAGTGTTTCCCTCCCACTCTGGGCAGAGGAAGCAAAGAAGAATAGGAAAATAAATAAAATCAAGTAAATTATTCTGGAGGATCAAAAGAGTTTAATTTGATTTTTGGGACAGAAGTCTGAATTGCTTTTTATTTTCTGTGAGTTTATTTTCCTTTCACCCTGGCTCTGAACACAGTGTACTTTCAAGATAACATTGTTCAAAATCTCATGAAATTTACACATAAAGTGTCCTAAATGAAAGGGAATATTTAAGTTTGGAGATAGTTGTAGGGTGTCATGATCTAATTACAATAGCATTTTTGAAGGATAACAAACGTCAAAAGAAATAAACTGGATGTTATGGAAAATAAAAGTAGGGCCAAGAATCTAAGGTTAGCCAGAGAAATTAAACATTGAGGCTTTTCCTCTGGAAGGCTTTAAATCAATTCAGTGTTGGTGAAAAGTGCCAGATTCATAGCAGAGGAAAATGATGCCTTTTATTTATTTACAGGCGAGGCAGGCAAGGGCCAGTGACAGCACCTCTGCTTTAGACTATCACTGTGCTTTGACTCTCAGCTGACCACCAGGAAAAGCAGCTGAAAAGTCCTTCTGTCTCTCTTCCCTTCTGTCCTCTAAGATTGCCAGCAGCCTGACTACACTTTGCTTTTGAAAGTGGTTTTGATCATGTGGATCTATCCATCAGGAGCTACACTGAGAAAAATGATTCCTTGCATTCAATTCCAGGAATAGCTGTCAGAGAGTTTAAAAGAAAAAAAAATCTCTTTTTCTAATTTTTTTTTTATTTGCACAAAAATTTGAATGCCTGTAGATCAAGAGATGGACTCAGGGTAAAGTTTCTCTTTTGGGAGCGCACAGCTCATGATGAGGTTTATTCATGATGCATTTCCACCATGTTTTGGCCGTCACAGGCAAGGAGATCCTCCACAAATATTAGCTGCTCTCCAGTGAGGCAACATGGTGAGGGGACTAGCAAAAGAAAGTGCTGGTTTTCAAACTGGTTGCGAAGAGCAGAGATTTTTGATGACAATAAATGTATCTTTTAGCTCTTCAGAGCAGCTTACTTACATAGCTGGATCTTCACAATTGGCCGATGCAGTAGAATATACACAATTCGTACAGTCTCTGTGGTGGTAAGTTGGAAGATCAGGAACTATTTAATAAAATACAATTTTTTTCATGGGGTTTTGCCTCCTACCGAATGTGGAGCTGGGGCTGAATGAGGGAATTCAGCTTCTGTTGGATGTTCAGTGAGTAGATGAAAAAAGAATCCTTTCACAGGATCCTGGATTTAGTGGTGGGGCTCTGTCACACAGTGAGGAATGCCTAGCTACCTGGAAGCCTCTCTGAAACACGCAGTTCAGAGCATCCTATAGCTCATGCAGAAGACGTTAAGACATCAAGCACATTCCATTTTGGGGGAGATGCTTCAGCCTTGTAGGCTCAGACTTCATATGGCTGGCTGCTAAGAAATCAGGTCAGAGATGTTTAATACTTTCATGCCATTCAGAGTGTTGCAGGCAGCGGAGGAGAAAAAGGCAATGCTTGTCTGCAGCTGCAGATGACACAACTTTGAATCACTGGGGTTAATGGGATCCACTGACTAACTGGGTGTTTCCAAGAGGCAGCTATTTGCCAAGGAAGTGAGGGGAGGGAAGGGAAGGTGTCTGTCAGTTTTTTCTCTCTCTCTCACTCTGCCACGCAGTACCACAGATGCTGCGAAATCTGGCCTGGGATAAGGCTGGGCAGTTGCATAGAGCCAGTCTCTGGCTGTCTAAGGCCTGGGTAATAAAACAAAGGCTGAAAAGGAAATAATGATTTGGTTTGAAAATGAAACACAGATAAGGCATTGCAAGGAAAGTCTGCAGAGAAAAACTAGTACTCAGAGGGCTGTTCTCAAGCGTCTGAAATCACATTTGTAGGAAAGGGACAAAAATAAACAGCAGGGTGAGGAGTCTCCAGGACCTGTTGTGAATGAGGGAAAGAAAGTTGGGGTCAGGTTTTTTGCTGACCACTGTAATTGGTGGAGGGGGTATCCCTTCCCCCCATATGAGCAGCACTCTCGGCTCACAGTCCCTGGCTGCACAACGCCCTGCAGCAACCCTGGCAAACTCCCTGTGACTTGTAGCTTTGGGGAATTGCTTTGCTCTCCTGAGCAGAGCGAAAGCCTTGCTGCAGGCAGCCCCCAGTTCCTGTGGGTGCCCTGATCTGCTTGGGATGTTGCCCCAGGGTGGCTGGTCAGTCAGGGCTGCTGCCGGGAGCAGAAGGGGCTGGTGGCCGGCAGCCTCCCATGGGGGAAGAATTTTCATGCAGAAATGTCACAAGTGGGTCTTTCAGGAGAGAAAGATGGCTCCCTGAAGAATGTGAGAGGAAAACATGAAAGTGTTCCCCCCAGTATCCAATAATAAACTTGAAATGGCCAAAGGAAAAAGTACTTAGCACTCACAAAAAGGTTTGGCTTGCTGGAAAACCCCAGAGACAACAGCACTTGACTGGTTTGTATAGAGACTCAGCACTGGTAAAGGGCTTGCCAGCTTTTATGTGCTGCCCCAGCAATCTAAATTAATTTGAGATCTTTGGGACTGACTCCAAAGGTGATAAAGTCGGTCAGCTTTCATTTCCTCTCATTCTTTGATGTCTCTCCTGAGGCTGCCTTCAATGGAACATAATGAATTGATTTTATTGTTATTCTTGATGATGAGATGACACAGCCCCAGTGGGAATACAACAGAAATCGTGAGGGTTTCTTTTGTATTTTTTTTTTGCTTTGCTATTGCTTGTTTGGGTTTTTGCCTTTTTCTTTCCACCCCAATCAAGATTTCAATAATTTTTACTTATTGGAACTGTGTTTTAGAGAAGTTGCATTGTCTCTGCTGATCTCCATACATGTGCAAGCTGGGGCTTTTTTGAGAGATGTCTATATCTGGGTGGTGTGAATCTTTACCTTGAAACTCTGCAGCTGCTTTTGTGATAAACCCTTCCTCCACTCTTGAAAGAACAATACAGAGAGAGATTATTAGACTCACATTTGTGTGTTACTGTGATGGGCAATATATATTTTTGTTGAGAAAAGAATGATTTGTGCACTGCCTATATATATCAAACAATCAAAAAATAATTGTAAACAACATTTATATACATTTTTTCCAAGCACCTTATAGAAAATTGACATTGTTTTTTCATATTTTTATGTTGCAAGATTATTTAACCAGATCTTTGATCTGGTTAAATAGAAGGTCTAAATCTTTGTCCTTCTGGACACTAGGTTTTCCTTGGGTGACTTTGGCACTAAAGAATATATTACAACCAATGTCACGAGACTGAATCTTTTGACATTAAAGAGCCTGGCAGTTGTTTGACAGCTGAGGTAAAAAGAGTTTTACAGGACTAATTTCACTCTTTTGAATCAGGGTTGTCATCTCTACTGGCAATTTAGTAAGGAAGACTTTTAATCTTCCTGCTGTGAGACAGGATTTCTTTGAGCATACAGAAATGATCCCCTCAGTTTTCTGACTTCCCAAGAGAAAAGAAATGTCTTAAAGTTGCTTTACACTTCTCTGAAATGTGCCTGGGTTATTCCAGTATATACAATAATATCTTTGACTAGTTAGTTTTCTAGTATGTATCCTCTAGTGTTTTAATCATATATCAGGTGATAAGGAATATAGTGATCCTGAAGACTTCTTTTTGTTTTTTGGTTTTTTTTTTAGCTCTTTAATGTGGTAGTAGCCTTGGGTTTTATAAATGTTAATGCTAGTGAAAAAAACCCCAAATCAAAACCTCCAAATCCTACCAAAAATCCCCTTATCCCAAACTAAACCAGTTTCTTTGTGCATCCAGTGCCTAGTTACACACTACTGTTATCTGACCTATTATAAGCTCTGGTATTTGCTGTAATGATTACTCCAAGATTGTCTACACACAGAACAATAAATGAGGGGATTAGTCAATCCATAAATAATTGCTTAAATGATTTAACTATTTAATAAGTATTGAATTATTTAAATGGTTAGGGATTATGTAGCCTGCTCCTCCCACCACATTGCTCTGCAGTAGGATTAATGTAGGTTTCTTACGCCCATGTATCTGCTCAAGCTAATTCTTCATCTGCAACCTCTACAGCCTTTCTTACTTTCTCTGCCTTTAATTCTTGTGAATGCTTTTGGTAGATCTCTGAATGCCTGCGTGCAAAGAACTGTACTCTGTCCTAAAAGGAAAGGAAGCAGCATTGCCCTTGGGAAGGCCTAAATACAGTCGCAGAGGGAGCTGGTGTGAAGTACCTCATATGTTATTAAATGCATACCTAGGTGGGGCCTTCCTGTGTTACAAATCTCCTGGTACTGTAGGTAACCATCCTTTCACAAACTGACTCTGCCGCATCCTGGAACTAATTTCATTTTTAATACCCTTTTCTGCTGAGAGTCTGTTCTAGAGTCTCCCAGTCTCCAGGCTTTGTTCTAAACACCAGTATGATTATATCCAAGCCTCATTTACATGTGAACCCAATTTACGTCTTTGTCCTAACACTGCCTTTCACTCTCAATAACTTTGCTCATTGCCTGGTACTTTCAGTGATATGTACAAAGAAGCATCATAACTTTTCTTTTAAACTGAACTCATATGATGGACTCTTCATATCACTCATTATCTTAGTTTGATTTTGTACTTCTGTTCCTCTTCAAGATGAAGCTAACATTTTTGGGCATGGATGAATGGATTAGACATGAATGCATTAGATTTGTAATCATCAAAAAGCAAAAGAAAAATCCCCATCCACATCAAATATAGGAACTATTAGGAGCAGGAAGAGAACACAGCATCTTTACAACACTGTTTAAAACTGTGACTTGACCATGCCTTGAAATCTGTCCTGTTCTTAGTTTAGAAAGGTTCTACTTAAACTGAGAGTAGGGCAGCAGTGATAATCAGGGATATAGACTGACTGAAGACATGGGGCCTGTTTGGCCTGGAAGAGAGGCCACTTGGGAACATATGACAGAAAATTGCAAAATTTGAGAAAAGGTTGACTGGGATTGACTGTTTCTTGTTTCATCCTGAACAGAAATTAGCAGGCACATTATGAAACTGTTCGGAACTAAGCTCAAAAGGAAAAAAAGGGGAGTAATAAGCCATAAATGTGAGGAAGTCCTTGCAGAAGGACACAGTAGATTCAAGGAATTTACCCTGTATTGTGAGTACATTGAAAATCATTTGGAAGAAAAAAACATTGTGAGTTGCTTAATAGTCTAACGAAGGAAATCCCCTGAGCTGAAAATGTTTTGAGGCTGTGAGTGTCAGAAGGAAGTCTCAGATGTGCTTGTCCTATTCTTATTCTTCCTGTTCTTACTCTGGCCACAGCTGAAGAAATGGTAGTAGGCTAGGAGGACCATTGATCTGAATTAGTACAGCCATTTGTGTGTTATTACCATTCCATGTTGCACCACTGCTTTATGTCATGACAACAACTGTGTCTTCTCTGGAAATGTGTTGGCTGACATATCCTAGGATCACATTTGCTTTTTCTCATAGTTGCATCACCTGGTAACTTAAGTCATGCTATAATTACCTAGTGCTCCCTGCTTCTTCTCCTCCTCAATCATCTCCAATTAATGAGCTCTCAGCTTATGGTATCATTTCTCACTATTATTTCATGAGTTTATGGTCTTGTGTTGAGTAGCTTTGAATGTCATCCGATTTTTCTGTCTCCTGTCACCTTGCTCCTCCAGTTCTTGGCTTTGTAAGCATCTCCTAGAAAACAGGGCCTGTCTCCTTTATACTATGAGCAAATACCAGCAGCACACTTGCTTTGCATATCAGGGTCACTTGCAAAAACATTAAAGAAAATGGAACCAAGACTGCTCCCCGAATATTTCTATTAGTAGTTTCTCTACAGACTGATAGTTCCCCTTTCATCAAAACTCGCTGCAGCCTCTTCTTCACCTACTTCCTTCCTGCTTGAAGTCCTGTTATTTGGGCCCTGATTTTGCACAGCTTGTGCATATGAAGCATCTTCTGGGCAGGGTCTGAGTCTTTAAATACAGGTAGCACTGGTTTAACCTTGCTCTGCCAAAATCAGCTGTTTCCCCATGCTTTTCACTTCAGTGATGATGGTGATGGGCCAGCATTAATATAACAAAAAAACTCAACCAAACAAAAAAGGCACTCAGGCCTTTTTTTGAAAGAGCCATTCTACTTTCGCAGCCAAATGTTTGTTTTCTTTAATGGAAAACATAGAAAACTGCATTAGTTTCAAATTTTGGTGTTCACTTCTCTCCCATTTAGAAAGAAGGACACAGTGACATTTATCAGCTTTGGTCAAAACTTCATTTGTCTCTGAACTGTGTTTGCTTATGTAACAGTAATTGGTGGGCTGTGGTTCATGTCAGAAGGTTTTGCTATCATTCCATGTAACGTGAGGTAAATTACAGGGATGCTGCTATATTTCTGCAAGTTAAAAGATATTTTTGAGACTGCATGACCCTCAAAAGAAGGATTATTAGGACCTGATTATTTTGCAGATGAAGATGAGGACTGCTGAAGATGCACTTGCGTGTTGAAGATGATTGTTCCAGGGACCTGATTTCACTGAGTAGGGAACACCTCCTGCACTTGAATATCCATTTCCTTCCTTCTAGCCTTTTGGATACTTCTCTATGTTGTGAGAGATATTTGAAATTGTCTAATAGGTCTGTTTGTAGGTCCTGTGCAGTTACTTCTGTGTACAAGGAGTAGTGCTACTTGGGCACCAGCACTTTATGGGTTTGTGTCAGAGGAACGTAGCAGTGTAGGCACTTCCAGATGGTAAGCCAGGTTTTTCCAGATTCTCATTTCCAGGTACCTCTCCTGTGCGGTTGCTCCTACCTCAATTGCAACCCATCTATAGGACTTCATTTCTCAATCACCAAGACTGGACTAATAAGTATATTTAATATATAGTAGCCAGTGTCTGTCTCAGCAGAATGTTCTCTGTTTCCTGAAAATCAGTGTTGTAAAAGAAGAAAGTTGGCAGACCTAGGATCTGCCATCCAGGTGCTCACTCCCCCAGTCCTTATTTACAGAACCTGGCCAAAGTAAAATTGTCTTTCTATGAAGTTGCTAAGAGAAGTACTGCAGGGCAGGTCAAGTGCTGGAGTCAGACAGCAAATAGAATTCTTTAAAATTTCATCATGTGTCAGCTGCTTTTTTGGCAGGATCATGTAACGTAACTGTAGCTTTAAGAAGTGTACTCAGTGGATGGGTGGTTAAAGAGGTGACTGTTCCAGAAACTTGTCTGCATGCACAAGCAGAGCTGCAGGATGGCTGCCCTCCCAGCCAGCCCCTCACTGTCTTGTTGGCACTTCTCTCTCTAGGGACTCAACAGCATGGCCCCAGGGAAAACTAAATTACTTGGAACTTATCAAGAGGTTGCTTGGTTACTTAATCATTATAATGGCTCACTTGTAATTTCCTCCAACCTGTGGTATGTGTGTGTGTGTTTTACAGAGTCTTGAACAATGATATGCACATTGATCATAATTGGATAGACTTCCCATTGGCATAAATAGCCAGAATGTCACAGGTCTTAGGATAGGCACCTTCTAGTAGCAGTGCAGGGTCTATAGTTTAAACCACCTCCCTACAGAGAAAGGGAATTTTCTACTGTGTACACTCAGTAATCAATTGCCCTGTGGCTGTTCGTTGAATGAATACAAACACATCCCTTTGAGATCATTTGCATTTAATTTGTAGAATAGAAACTGTTTAGTTACATTATCTGTCTTTGTTGGTGTGCATGGCAAGAACTGTAATCTTACTGTCTCCAGTTTAAAAACAACTGTTTGGAACACTTGGTGATAGTGACACTGATTTCTAAGCAAGTTAAGAAACAGCATTTTTTCCTCCCATGTCATCTGGTCAAGGATGATTTACAATTATGCTTTCAGTGAGTGGATGAGAAAGAATTTTATTTTCCTTCTCTACTCACAGCAATGACTTTTCCTCATTGCTAAAGGAAGTTCCGGCATGGTGGCAATGTCTTTTTGTAGTGTTACAATCCTGCAGCTAATACTTAGCACTTATCTCATGCTTTTGGGTCTGTAGATTTTCAAAGAGGGTAAATATTTTCACCTCTAGAAATGAGGCTGACAGAGACCTAGCCAAGTGAAGTGATTTTTGCTGGAGAGAAAACATGTTCTTCCTGATGTTTATGCAGTTGCCATCACCTCCAGCTCATTGTGAATCACAGCTCAACTCCTAAGTGGATTGAAGTGGATGAAGCTCAGCACCTCACAGGGAAGCTGTATCTAATGAAAACCAGCTTTGCGAGCAGGAACAAAACTAAATCCTACATGTAAGGTAGTACATAAGGTTTACACATCAAGACAATTAGGAATTAAGCAGAGAATTTTAGGAACAGATGCAATTGGTCAACATGCTTGAGTTATAATCAGAGAAACAAGTACGCACACTGCCCTGATTAAGATATTTTCAAGGGCATCTCCTGTCCCGTCCTGTCCTGTCCTCTCCTCTCCTCTAGATATCAGAAGGTCTGGGTGAATCTGGACTCATGCTACTTGTGAAGGGTAATTCCTGCTATTTATTGCCTGATGAAGTTGAAGGGCTGGGGTCCTGGTTTTTAGTGGTCTACTATGTAATAAGTGCCCCTCAGCATTTCCCTTTATCTAGAACAGTCTTCTCTTCCCTCTGTAATCCACTGAGATACAAGGGCGATTCTTTATGTAACACCATGGTGGCTGTGAAGGGCCTCCCCAAAACTGTGATCCTTACGTATGTATATTTCAAGCAAAGAAGAGGGTATGGGATTTCTTGCAGGCCTGCTACTCCAAGTCTCCCTGGAACTTTCTCTTTCCAGGCTCAACAGCCCAAACTCTCTCAGCCTGTCTTCAAAGGAGAGGTGTTCCATCCCTCTGATCATCTTCATGGTCTTCTTCCAGACTTCTTCCAACAGGTCCGTGTTCTTGTGCTGAGGGTCCCAGAGCAGGATGCAATACTCCTGGTGGAGCCTCATGAGAGCAAAGTAGAGGTGCAGAATCACCTCCCTCAACCTGCCTGCCTCACTGTATTTGATGCAGCCCAGGATACTGTTGGTTTTCTGGGCTGCAAGTATGCACTGTTGGCTCACATTGAGTTTCTTACCAACCAACACCCCCAAGTCATTCTCCTCAGGGCTGTTCTCAATCCATTCCCTACCCAGCCTGTTTTTGTGCTTGGGATTGTCCCCCTCCAGGTGCAAAACCTTGCGCTTGGCCTTACTGAACTTCATGAGTTTCACAGAGGCCCAGCTCTCAAGCCTGCCCACTTCCCTCTGGGTAACATTTCTTCCCTCCAACAGGTCAGCTGTACCACACCACACACCTCAGATTAATTTGCAAACTCTCTGAGGGTGTACTCAATCCCGCTGTCCATGTTGCCAACAAAATATGCCTCAGTATTCAAGATATAGCTCCACCATGATCCTGTTTTCCTTGTGCTAAAGATACTTTGCATAGGCCTGGAGGCATGGGGTTCCTTGGATTCAAGGCGTTCATATAGCAGCATGCAGTATGTTGCACAGCTTTGCGTGGTCTTTTTTGGCTCTACCTCCCTGTTGGACATGTCTGTGTGACCTGAGAGCACAAAATAAGAGAACAGTGCTTGCTTGCAAGGGTTCCCACTTGGTGTAGCAACAGAAATGCTCACTTTGCTCCTCACACCCTCTCTGGGGAACCTCCAGGGATTGGGTAAGTAGGTGGTCACCAGGGAACGAGGACTGGAGGATGCCAGCAGTGTCATAACAGGGAAGTACAGCACAGCCAGGGAGACCTTCTTGCTCTGAACAATGGCATTTGATATCATCATCAGTCGGTAAATAACTGTGGTTTCTGCTCCTTTGCTTCCATTTAACCCATTGTCTGAGAGAGGTGAAAACTGGGCTTAGAAGTAGATAAAAGGATTTCATCCTCTCCACTGATGGTATTGTAACCAAGCCAAATTCTCTGCTGTCCCTGGGTGAAATATAGTGTCCCTTGATGTGTCCCACTATAGAACAAGTTCCTTATTCTTTCAGCTAGTTAGAAGAGCATGCTGGGTTTGCTCTTCTTTTGAAAAAGACAGGATAAGAGAAAGAAAAAGCCTCATGCCCATTCACAGTGCTGCCAAATAATCTTGCTAGCTTAGATTTTGCTTAGTAAAACAAATTACTGTGCTCTGCAGCCCTGGCCTTGAAGGTGGGAACCTGACCCACTGTGCCTTGATATCATTAAAGCACCATTTTATTAAATACTTGCAGTAATAACACAAATTAGGCACACCATCTTTTCTGCAGAGTACAGGGTTAGCTGGGGAAAAAATATTAGCAATTGAAAGTAAAGAATGAGCTTTGTAATGAATGAGATGAAACTACTCAAGGCAGTTGTAAGAATCATTGTTCCAGATTAGGTCTATGACAAGTCAACACTAGGATTGTTAATTCCTATTGGATCTATGCAGCAAAAGGCCTGTGTGTGCAGAAGAGAAAATGCCCTTCACATTTCCTAGTTATGCAAAGGAAGTATTTTATGGAAAGCTTCATTTAATCAAGATTGTATTTGATTATTTCAGATCACTTATCAGGGCTAATTGGTAGAAAATCTGCAGTTTCAGGTGCTGAAAAATGTGCATATGGACACACTCACCAGAGAATAGCTCCTGGCTGATGCTATTAATACTGATTCTGCTGGTGTGTTCCTTCGAAGAGAAAGTCTTGAATCACAGGAACAGATAGTATAAGCTCTTCACCAGTGCAGATGGGTGTTAGGCCTGACCAGGTCAAGTGAATCACAGCTCTTTTCTGTGTCTTTGTTTCGTAGTATGTAAAATGTGACAAATACTTTTCTGTGCAGGAAAGAGTGCTGTTGCTCATACCAGCAGGAAATGCCTGTTTTCTTGACAGTTAAATCCACCCAGCTGAGGCTGTTCTGGGGTGATTCTCACAGAGCTGCTATGACGTGCAGATGGGTGAGGTGGAAAATCTCCCTCAGTCATGGGATCTCTGCTTTTTCATCAGTTGTACAAAGGCACTGCAGACACACCTCCAAGTGCTGGAAACAGGCCTGTCCATGCTACTATCACTGCAAGGAGTGGAGTTTTGTGCATGTGTAGCTGCAATTGTATTCTGCCCAAAATATGTGGTACTTCTTTTTCCTACTATCACATCTACCCTAGACATTTATATTTCCATATAAATAGAACAAAGTTTCTCACTACCTAACTACCTACCTACCTACCTACCTAACTAACTAACTAACTGACTAACACAAATCTTAAAAGTCAAAGCAGTAACTCGAAATAAGTCACTGGGATCTGCACTTTATTTTTCACCCCAGATGGCACCTGCAGACCATGCCCTTCCTGGGTAAGAGTCAAGAAGTCTTCATAACCCAGCACATCAGCTACCCGCTCATCCGTTCTGCACACTATTAGTGTGTTTCTGAAAAACACATTGTACAGGTGTTTTGTATGGAGACAGTAGGGAGGGTCTGGCTGTAGGCTGCAAGCAGCAGTCACGAGATGGGTTTGCCCACAGTGCTGAGGTTTGTGACGGTGAGGTTAGCAGTCTTGCAACCTCACCTCTAGGTTATGAAAGGTTTTGCACAGTAACTTGTTGTATGAGTTGGCATTGGAGCTGATATTCACACAGATAGATACCACACACAGAAGCAGGTCCTTCACCAGATGTACTTCTTTTGTAACAATCTCATCTCTACTGCTTTTCCCAAGCATGGGTTTGGCACCTCAAAGCACTTTTGTTTCAGCATCATGCTGTTCTCTGACTAGACCTTGTAATTTATCAGCATCAAACAGCTGAGACCATAATGGGGCCATTTACTAATTTTCTCTTATTTGCTGCATCTCTTTTTGTTCCTGACAGCAGCAAAGGTGTTTCCCTTGCATATATTTCCCCCGACAGACTTGGGATATTTATATTCTCAGGAGATACAGACCATCAACAACACATGGAAACATATCTTTTAAGTGTCCCATATGATGCTTCTCACAATGCCCCGTGCAGGAAATTCTGTTTCTACTAGATGATCACGGTAGCAAAATTTTCTGCTGCAGGCTGCTCTTGTGCCCTCATTGCCTGAAATTCTGAGGCAGTTGCTGGGCCAATTGATGGGCAGTAGCACAGAACTGTGAAACAAGATCTGCACTAGGCTTCTTCTCTTTTGTTATTTCATAGGGATACAAAGCAGGAATAATTTCTTAAGGGGGTGATCCCAGTGCTATCAAAGCTGCAAGAGTGTGGACCACTCTGGCAGAAATTTTTTGGTAGTACAATCTCTCTCTTGTGTCAGGTGCAGATGTTAGACCACTTTCTGGTAAAGAGGTTCCTCCCACAGTCCCTCCCAGCATCACAGTTTGAGGGTTTTCAGGTCTGCTGGCAGCAAGGGGAGGAAATGCACTTGTTGCTCTGCCGGCTTCCCTGGAGCCTGCAGACCTGGTCCCCAGACTGCACATTAGGATCTTGGTCCTCCAAAACTGGCCAAAGGACCACCCCAGGACCTCAGCAACTGCTCCTGCTCACACAGGGTCTGTGTTTCAGCTCCTTTTAGCTCCCTGTTAGCAGCATATCTGCTTTTCAGAGACATGCCAATAGTGGCATGAGGAGAGCTTGTCTTTCCAGTAGCTGCCCTAGGTGAGATGAAACTGGTCTTGTCATGCAGGGACAGCTGGGAACTGTGCCATAAACCATCTTGGCAACCAGCAACATTTGCTCCTGAGCTCCTAGGATGCAACATAAGGAGAGGCAAAGGCATGATCTTTACATTGCTCCACTGCCAGGGTGCTGGGCAATCTGTATTTATAACGTACTTATCCTCTCCAATTCCAGCTCCCTGAAGTAATCTGGAAAGTTTACTGTTGCTGGGGAGCCTTTTGCTTTATCTGTGGTGCTGCTGTGGGTTGGGGAGCAGCAGTAACTTAGGAGTCCTGGATATCACAGAGATATAGGGCTGTGCCTTACGCATGGTTGGGACACAGTGCTGCTCGGAGCTGGGATGGTTCTTCATGTGACCATAACCTTCCACAAGTCCACAAGTACCACGTTTGGGCTCAGGTACCTGTTTTACAAGTGGGTAGGAGATCTCTTTCTGTGACCTGTACCTAGCAGAAAGAGCCCACCAGTGAGGAAAAATTTGTAATATACAGGATAAATTTCAATGTATGGGATACAGTTCAACCATAGTTTTGTCCACAATCATTTAGTACCACAAGACTTCTTCATATATTATTTTTATGTGAGGTCAGAATCAAACTACAAAGATTAAGGAAGGGAAGTAGCGGACAGAAATGGAGGTCTATTATGTTGACTGTCCCAATCATACTGAGGAAATTTGGCCCTTTTGTGACAAGTGGTAACTTTAATCTGCCCTAGCAGAAGAATTTGGTCACTATTTTTTATTAACAGTGTGAGTAGTGTGGGGTCTGGGCCAAATATGGTCTTTTAATTGGCCTGCCTCATGGGAGCAATAAGGGACCATGTCACAAATCAGAGGCAAAAAAGGATGCTTTCCACAAACTGTTGATGTGAGGCATAGACTGAGATCTTCTTTCTGACTTGGAAATGAACACCTCCAGCTGATGGGATGGAAGAAAGGGAGGACATAGGTCATTCGGCTAACAGACTATTTTGTACTGAGCTTCCACAGGAATATTATTCGCCATGATCGCTAGGCTTTACCATAATCTTGCTGTAGGAGTGAATGAGTATGTTTATGCTAAGATGCTTAGCATATTCTAGAAGCTCTTTATAAAGATCATTATCTATAATTAGGTAAGTCTGTGTAACTGTTATTGCTCTTGTGCTAAAAATTTCTGCAAATGGAGATGAGGAGGGACAAGATTCTAATTTAGACATCAGATAATTGGGCTTAATTTGCTTAAGAGAACTACTAGTCATGGCCGCTTGAAACAGTAAGTCATAAGCTCAGAAATAAAATGCCTTTCTAAAAGTATTTAGTGTCACTGTTTGTATTTGTGTCAATATTTCCACTAGAGATAAGTGGTTTTGTTAATGAAACATGAAAATACCAGTCAGTGCACTGCTGAATGTGATGGTCCTGATTTTGCCTTTTCTCACAGATGTCTGAAGTTGTCAGTTCCTAAACTTGAGTCGGTTCTGCTGAACTATGCTGAAGTTCACTGGTCCCTTTCACAGTGATCAGATTTTGGGGCAGGGTCTAGAGGTGCATTTGCTGCCCCTGTAATCACAAGTGTAGTAGTGATGGATTCTGATGTAACTAATAAAGGTATCTATGAAGCTAATGCTGTTCTCTAAAGACTGAACTTCACCTCTCTGCAAAAGCCTGGCCCTAGGTCTAGATTTTACCATCAGTTTTGTGAAAGACTTGCTGCCTTTATATGCTTTTGGAAAGGAATTGCTAGGTCACTGTAACCATCCACAGTATCATTTGCTGCATTGCATTGGTACCCAGTTGCCCTTACATTTCTTAATCCTGCTCTGGGACCAGCACTGCTCCTATATGGGGTGGCTACCACAAATGAAGAGTGTTTGTGTTACAATATGTGTGATGGAGAGTACTCAGGACTACATGGACTGTGGGCTTCAGTACAGCCCAAATTTACTGTAGACATCTTCATGAAGGTCAGTTTTGCCCTTGCTCTATGTATCCCAGGTCTGCAGCCTGGTCAATGCCTTTTGGAGGGTCCTGAAAGAATGGACCCAGCTCCCATGCTTTCAAAGCAACTATATTCAAATATCTGTACCGCATTCTCAGTTTTGTCACTGAAAATGTAGCTGGTTCTTCCGTGCTTTTTGTTTTACTCTGATGAGACTGGAGATGGAAATTGACTGCTTCTTAGTTGATGTGTGAAATAAATAAAAAAATTATCTATGCTGCTTATTCAGATCTGTCAATGTGTAATATTTGCAGCTTAGTGTTATACTCTGAGTCCTGTGAGGACTAAATAGTTGCTCAGTTTCTTGGGTTCCTCTGCTGAAGCCTAACAGCTGAAGCATGTGGGCAGTACAGGCTGATGGGTTTCATGGACAGGCCAGCAGCAGACGCCAGTGACCCCCAGGGATACTGGTCTGCTGCATGCTGAATCCTCTGCAAGCTATGTGACAAGGACATGTTTCCATGTGAGACTGTTCCAAGGACAAGACCTATAAGGACTTAAGCTATGTCACTGAATAAGCAGGCAAGGCATGGCATGAAAGCCATGGATGTCGGAGAACAGTACTTGATGTGGTGCCTTTCCCACGTTACCACAGTTATGCATGAGGACCTGAATCTAAAGTTATTTCAACAAAGTTCTCTTGGTGTCTTGAAAATTATGGCTACCAAATCCAGAAAATCAAACTCTGAGCATGCACACAGGATGGGTGGTGCACTGGCTCATCTCATTGGGGCAGATTGTTTCCAGTCAAATCTAAAGCGTGTGCTCAAACCGTGTCTTTGAAGGTGAAGGATATTTGTCCAGAAGGCAGAAAGAATGGAACCTTGACAGTCAAAAACTTCTTCCATTAGGTTCAAATTCTTTTCTTTGATCTATATAACAAGGTGAACTATTGTCTGTGGAGAATTATGGTGTGAGGCTTTCTTAATCTTGTCTGAACACTGTACAAATGGCTTATGAGGAAGATCTGATCCTCGATCTCTTGTACCTCAGGTGAAAGCTCCGTTGAGCAGATTATGAAGCCAATTACCAATTGATATGGGTAAGGGAAGAAGAAGTGAAATAGCTCTACCTAAAAGCCCAGCCCAGAATGTCTGAAAGCTTAAGAGATGTGTTTGGTCTGCTCCAGCTCAGGTAGAAAAATCTCAGATTCTTACTTACCAGGTAAGTAACCAAGGAGATTAATGTGAAAATATAGTTTTTAAAATACTGTCTTCTGAGAATATATTCAGCATGCATATTCATGCTAGCTCTTGCCCCCGCCCCAGCCCCCTATAAATTTTAATGCTTTATCTAATTGCATTCAAATTAAGCAAATGGAAAGAAGTCTCACAGATACCGGATTTATTCAATGGTCCTTTACCCTGTATATCCTGGAGACCATGCGTGGCTCCTTAAGGCATTTGTTTGCTCCACAAGAACAGACTGATAGGCTTAGGTGGAAGTCACGAGAGAGCAGCTGGGCAGCTGGTGAGGGGGAATACTAAGTGCTCAGCAGACATGCGCTGCTTATCCATTCAGCCTCTTAGACTGTGTCTGCCCTGATATTACTGTGTTTATGTTTCGTCTTGTCGACTTCTACAAAAGATATCCCAGGTGTAAAGTAATACAAACGCAGGATGGGTGCAAGAGGACCAGGGTGAGGTAGTGTGGAAGCTACTGGTAGGATGGAAGCTAAACTATTAGATAACAGAAACAACCCTTATATACTTTAAGCACCATGTCTTTCCTTTGTGTTTTTGTTAGCTTAAGTGAATCCCAAACTGTCTGAATTCCAGAATGTCTTCCTTTAGACAATCCACATTCCTTGAGCATTACATGTACTTGGGAGTGAGGATTCCACCAGAGACTGGGGTGTTGTGGGCTCAGGTATCACAAAAATAAGCATTGAATACCTTTGAGGACTGAGTCTGAAATGAATGGCAGAATGACGGATGTGAACACAAACATTTAATCTAGAAAAGATTCTGCTCATCCTTTTTCTTCTTTGCAGCAATGATTTTGTTATGAGGACTTAATGTCCTGATTAAGTGTGGCTGTGGCAGGGAACGTTTCATCAGCCAACCTCAGCTATTGCAGTCCAACAGAGAAATGATTGAAAACATAACTGTCCACTCCAGAACCACTCTGTGTTAGCATCATCTGTGGAGAAGAGATACACAACTGAGTATCCTTCTGCAATAGTCATTATTGGCTTATTGACTTGATTATTCTCCTTGGATATATATTCACTCAACAGATCACAGCAACCCCAAAGAGATTAATTACATGTATTTTTAAATTCCCTAAGTGCACATTTGCATAACTAGCATTTTTAAATATTCATAAATACATATTTGCTTGATAGATTGTAGCAGCATCATTTGCAGCTTCAAAAGGGACCTTCACTTAATCAAACCAGAAATGTTAATAATTTCCTGAGGCTTAGACATATGATCAGCATATTGTAACACAATAAATACATTGAGTATCAGCTAGGGCACGGTAAATGAGTGCATGCTCCTACCCTTTGGCACATGGGAGGAAATCTGACCCAGCTTAACCCTCTTACTGTGGTTTAGACAGGCTTTCTTTGCGTTTATTACAGGCAGAGAGCAGACTTATACCTAACTGTTATGGATTGGCCCGTTTGGGTTAAGTGGATCCTACATTGTTGCTAGGTCCACTTTCCCAGTGATAAAAGCCTTGCAGGCATGCCACTGTGGACATTCCCAGAAAGGGAAGGGTGTGTGTCTGCATGGCACTCCACACCCTCAGCCACATTGAGTATGTTCATAGTGTTAAACAGAAAAGGCCTGAAAAGAATGGTGGGCACCAAAGCCACGATTGATTCTTCAGCTTGACTTGTTCCCTGGCTCTCTTTTGAAATCTTCCATGGAGCTGAGTCCAAGATACAGGTCCATCAGAGTCCTGGGAACAGCTCATATGGTCCACCAGGAGAGGACAAGGTGTGCATGCCTTCACCCTGTGCTGTCATCTGGTGCTATCTCCGAGGGCTGTGTGTCCTCAAACATGCCCACACACCTTCTTGTCCCCCCAGGAGAATGCAACAGGGACTCTCAGCACAATGACAGCATACACTTGGGCCAGAGCCAAGTCCTCATCACTTCAGAAAATTTCATTTAAGAAATGCATGAAAAATAGTAATACTTGAACACTGGAGCATAGTCCCCAGGCAAATCATCATGGCACCAAGTCTGCCAAGAGTTCAAGGACCATCTGGGAGACACTTCTAGTCATATGATTTAACTTTAAGTAGTCCTGTGAGGAACAAGGTCTTGGACTCAATGATCCTTATGTGTCCTTTCCAACTTGAGATATTCTATGATTCTGTGGGTCTGATACTGCTATAGGGAACCACAGTGACAGATCCAGGGCCATAGGCTATATGACATAAGACAGAGCCTCTCTGCCATCGAGGGCTTAGTCCCAAAGAACCATGAATGTGGGCTGGTCTGTACATCCCCCCACAGGCAATGCTGCTGAAGCCAGAGCAGCTTGTATCTCAGACACTGACTGATGTGCAGTTCCTCATTCCCCACTCAGCCTGGCTGATTCTTTTTTTAATTCTGGTTTGCAGGGAAATAGTCCTGATTATCTCCAATTCAACTGAAAGAGGAGTGTAATTTTTATTCATGCAAGCAGATTGTGACCAGGTGTTACAACTAGAAGGGCTTCCCCCCACTCTGCCTTCTCTTTCTCATTCCCTATGAAGAGTCTTTGCTGCATCAAAGCAGGAAACCTCAAAGGAGGGTGATAAGGAAATTAACTCCTTCTGGGTCTGCCTATGAGGTTGTGAGTCAGATGTGAAGTGTGGTCCCTCATCAAGCAACAGACAAGAAAAAATAAAGAGGACTTTTTTTTCCCACCAGAGTTTTGAGCTCAAGTTCAGGAAAAGAGGAGTGTTAATTCAAAACACAAGAAATGTTAAAGTTGGCACTTACACATTACAGCTCATAACCCAGAGGTGAAGAAAATGGGGCTATGAGGAAGAAGTGAGAAATTCCATTTGTGATGTGGGTCTGGTGGATGCAGGGTGCAGAGAGAAGGCAGAGGCACAGTGGTTCTGGGAGAGGGAAGGAATAACCCAGAAAGAGGAAAGGAGGATTATATGATTCACATGCAACAGCATTCCTGAACTCAGAAAGAGGAACTCTAGTGTCTAAGCAGTTGGTGCCATACCCATAGGTGCATTTTGGGGTCAGTAGTGACTGAGTGCTCGTACATCTGCTGTGTTGCCCTTGCTGTAGTAGCTGCCAGCTCATGGACTGTTTGCCTGGGAGGACGAAGGCTGTGAAGGGGTAAACAATGACCTGAACTTGTACATGATCCCTCCTTGCTGGACCACATCGCTGAAATCCTGTTCTGCTGAGTCAGTGTGGAACACATGTGTTTTGGTTTTCTGCTGGGTGATATTGCATAAAGTGTGACATCTACACCAAATCAGATGCTCCCTGGCTTGGCAAGTGGGAAGCAAGGCTTTGAAAACAAAGCCTACTTGGCAGATTGCCCCAAAGCTGACCTTATGTCCCAGTGCTTGTATTTTGAAACAGTTTCATAGCATTGCATTTTAGCAGAAGTGATCTCCTGAGCTCCTTCAGGGTAATTTAGTTGGAGGTCCAAAGTTTTGGGGGCTCAGTAGTTGACAGTTATTGAGAATTATTGTGGTTTGGTCCCTTTGGAATAAGAGCCAAAATGCAATTACAAGTATATAATTTTATTTAAAAATGGATACTCCATTATGACTGGATACCAGCCTCTGCCCATTAGGGCATCCCTTGTAGCTAGTCATTTATTTTGGAAACACACAAATTCCAGCCAGTCAAAACAGTAGTTTGATTACTGACAAATAAAACTTTTTATAGTACAAGGAAGCCAATCTTAACTATTGTATCTGCTTGAATATATTTTTCTCAGGAACCTACTGGCCTTTCAAACTTCACAGAGCAGAATGGTGGAAGATCCCAACTCCTCAAAATTTATGACATTTGTATTTCATTGCTGAGAGATCCTTTCTGTAAGGATAGAGCCACCTTTAAGTTTAATTTGAGCTGTAAAGAAAAACTACCCCTGCAGTTTTGGTTGAGTCAAGATTGTTGTGGCAATGAATGATTAACATGAATCCCTGATTCAGTGGCACTGAAATAAGCCCCTGACATCAAACAAGAAAGAAATCTCACATGGTACAAGCTTATCTGACCTGTCTTCATTGAGGAGCAAAAGGAAAATGGAATACTGAAGTGGATTTTTCTTTGTATGGGCTTCATATCTGTAGGAATGGAATCTGGAGGCTAAGAGTTACCAGACCCATTAATTAATCTCTGAGTTCCTATTTGACTGGTTTCCCTTTGGATGTACCTTTTATAATTTGCTTGTATCTTAACTTGCAGTGGACCATAGAGCTCTGACCAACCTCAGACTGTCAGATCTGCAGCTGGGCTGGTTTTCACCAAGAATTTAGAAAAATAACAATGTCTGTAGTTCAGCATACCTTTTTGAGGAAATTATTACTTTTGGCTACTCTAAACCCTTCTAAGTTCCTGCGTGATCAGATTTATTTTTATAATTAGCAAGCAATCATGGCACAAGATTAAAGTGTGTATACTTTTTCTTTCTAAAATGAATTTTTAACTAGCTCATTTTCGCATAAGGAACTGGTTTTGGATGACATTATGGTGGAAAGGAAAAAGAGAGACATTGACATTAGTGCCAGGGCAGTTTCTGTTGTTCAATATATGGAAAAGAGGCCAATTGACAGCTCGAGGCTTATCGGTTAGTTATGTTATATTTAATTAGATTTTCAATCAATAAAATTCACTATCCCTGTCAAAGCATAATTTATAGTTCTGTTCATCACTGAGAAATTGAATGTACAGATTCGTAATACAATGCTTATCTCAATTGCCAGTCATGCCCAAACTGAGATTAAAGAATTAGATTTTTTTTAATTCTTACAGACTGAATAGTTTGGGACAAAAAATTCTCTGGAGAAATGAGGACATCCTGCTTTCCCTGCATTCATATCTAGTTGCTATTCCTTTTTGTGCTTCGAAGAGGAGACTGGTTTGAGATGAAGGATGGAGATGACAGGTAAAGTGCTCCCAGACTTACAATGCCTGAGGGGTGAAAGGCTCAGTTAGGTGCTTGCTGCCCAGCCAGACAGGGGCTGCTCCTTCAGGGTTGCAGGAGAGAGTGGCTCTCCTGCTTTCTCCCAGGCAACACTGCTCCAGGGCAAGACAGCAGCTGCCCTCCTGGAAGCCCCCTCTGCAAGATAACACCAGAGCTGCTGCAGCCTAAAATATCCGCCTCAGGTCGGGGACAGTGAAAACAAGGTAGTCTAACAGGCAACTGAAAAACCACGGGCTGAACCATAACCAGCCCTGACTGTCCTTGGTAGTCTGGAAGGGTTGAGTTTAAAGGATTAGGGGATGCTGCCACAGTGTCTCCTGGACACAGCCTCAGTGCTGCAAGATGAAGGGGTCTAACAGGGACTCTTGCTTGCAGACAACCCTAAGCTTTTTTTAATGATCATGTCTGCAATGTGCAAACACTAGCAAAATGCTGACTAAGTTCCTACTGCCAGAAAATGAGAGGTTTGATTTAAAACCTAGGATGCTTTATTTTGGGACAGTCTTGACTTCAGCTTTTCACATCTTTGGTGAGGAATCCACAGGGAAAGTTACATGCAGACATGCCTATGTGCACAAACCCACAAAGGGCCAGAAAGCAGACCCTCAGCTAGGTCTTCCTTTAGTTTTGCTCTAGGACCTATCCTGTTGACAAATTCTAATCACAGTTACAGATATGATCACCTGGCCTGCCAAGATGGGGACTCTAAGACCAAAATCAGATGTATCTCCTTGGGATGCTCCATGCCTTTGTGATTACAGCTGTCTTGTAGGAGAATCGATCTGAAATGCCCTCAGGCTAGAGGAGGGGTTGCCATGGGGTTCTGGTGTCCACAAGGAGTACCCTGGTCAGGGGTTTTTTGCACTGCCTTTCTCCAGCTGAGTCTTGAGGGTACAGGATTGTCATGTTGTCAATGTCCTGGAGAATCTCAAAGTAGTGAAAAGCCCTTTCTGCCTTCTGGAGTCAAGGTCTAAACTGTCATAGAGGTTATTCCTTAGAACAGCTTACAGGCCTCCCCACTCTTTCATAGGTTCATGTGTCCCCCAGATGCCATCATACACTGCACAAGGCACGAAATTGCCTAGCTAAGATACCCTGCTGCATTCCACTGTGCTGTAAACTCTGATGGCATCCTTATCTAATTTTTCCTTCTTAAAGGAAGCATATAATTTAGGAACCTGGGTGCTCCGAAGTTCTATCAGCAATGGTGGAAGAGTGAGATCTCTGAAAGCAACACAAGGCTTAGGTGGGCTGGAAATATCTGTCTCCCTCCACAGACTAATCAGGTCACTAAGGGTGAAGAGGCACATCAATTATGTGCCTGAGTCAGAGAGAGTGAAGTCAAGCATAAGCCCCCTGGAAGTCCAGAGTGGGACCACTGAAAACCACTGCACTGTTCATCTGCTATCACATCTGTAATGTTTCATGTGCCATCTGCTTCATTATTGGCGTTGTAGGGTTTTCTTGTACATAGTGTCTCCGCATGTGTTTGAGCCTCCACACTAGCACAGAACTTGCTGATTTTCTTGCCAGATAAAGGAAGAAAAAACTAGGTGGCTCAGCAGGATCTCTCAGGCATCATTTGGATGGGGACCAAGTGAATGCTAGGATCTGAATAGAATAAAATTTTAATAGAGGGTTTGTGATTGAGATTTGGGGTTTCTGCTTGGTTTTTTTTATCTATTTCCTTTTCTATTTTAACCCTCATTATCTGGTTTCCATGGAAAACTTTTTCAATAGGGCAGGAGAACAGCTTCAATATTTTTCTTACAAAAGTTAATGAAGAAATAAGATGCATCTCTGTCTCTTTCTTTTTAAAGTCAAGAATCTCAAGCATGGAAAACTGAATTAGCTAAAATGGATTGGTTTCTCCTGGCCTTCATTTTCCGTCTTGAAATGTGCAGAGCAAGTAAGAGCTGCTAGTCAGAACACCATTGAAAATGCCCTTAAACAACTGCTCTATTTTTTTGCTTTAGAAGAGCCATGTATGAAATAAGCACACATTCACAAGGCTGCCTGTCACTAAAGAGGTTTGATTACGTTGCAGAGAGTGCCAGTTTAAATTGCAAACTCAGTAGGCCTTCTTGGAAGCTTCTTTTTTTCTGTTCATTGGCAAAACAACTTGGAATATATATTTGGCTTAATCCAGCCTAATCTGATCTGTTTCACAATGCCATCTGGATCTCATCACGGGCTGGATGCTCTCAGTATTTGATCCAAGCAATTTTTTCCCCCTTAATGGCTATTCTTTCAGAATTAAGTATTTTGGAGAAAAGTTGTTCCCAGTTCGTTCTTATTCATTGTGTGGAAGACATCCAGGAGCAGCCACTGAGATATTTATTGCCACTAAGGAGCTAATAGCTAATTGTATCTGAATCAGTTGCAATCAGTTGTTGTCTTGGGAGTGGCTCAAAAACATTTCTGTATCTTTCAAGGATGGCATATTCCTTACCAAATGTTAAGCTTAAGTAAGCACCTGGTGGATTTGGATGACAGCACAGTGTTATCTCAAAGCATTTCTCAGTGACTGATATGTCTTCCAGTAGATGATCCTACTTTCTGGGAAGAAAAGCTTTCTAATGATAAGGATAGTTATGCTCTGGCACAGGTTGCCTAGGGAAATGATGAAATCTCCATCACTGGAGGTTTTTTAAGAACCAGTTAGACAAGCAGCTGCCAAGAACAGCTGATGTATAGTCAACTCTGCCTTTGGGCACCAGTAGATGACCTCCTGAAAGCCCTCTGAATATTTTGATCTGTGAGCTTATAGCTGAACAATGAACCAATCAACAAAAAATCACAACAAGGGAATTGGAACAAATATTTTGTTTGTGTAACAATTAAAATTACAAATAGAATAAAAAGCACACTTCATATAAAAAAAAATAAAAATCTGAATCATTAGAGAGATGTCTACAAAGATACAGACCTAGGCAGTTAGGTGCAAATGTGGAGAATCCTCATTCCAGAAAAAAAACAACCAACCAAAACCAACTGGAGAAAGCCTAAATACTGTCAAGAGATTTCATTTATAGGGCTTAAGGGAGACATATGCAGTCCGAGAATGTGTTTTGAGATAGTCTGTTGAAGTACATTTAGGTTACACAGGGATACCTGCCTTTCACCTCTTAGTCAGTCCTTCCAGATATAGAGGGCTACATGTTCCAGAGCCTTAGACCCATGGTTTAAGACAGAGCATGATAAAGACAAAAATTTATTTCGCAGCTTCCTGTCTATGAGCCCCTTATTCAACATACGTGAAAGAAATCAAACATCATATTGCATCCCAAGAGTCTCTGACAACCTAAGGGCAACAAAGTGTGATAATAAAATATAGAACTGAGGCTGTTTATGTGGCAGTTGAGATAAAATTCACTTTTTCTAGAAAACCACAGGTCTTGTGATAGACTATATTCCTCTTACCTTTATCCTGCGGCAACAAAGCTTTGAGTGCAAGCTGACCTTGTGTGTGTCCCACGTGCATGCCTAAGGTATTTGACAATGTGCTTAAAGTCATGTTCAGGAATATGATGAACATGTTTCTAGGATGCCATATTCATAAAATGCATTCTGTAATAAACATCAACCACTGCACTAATCCTACAGCCAGAACTGCTGTTAGTTGTTCAGTTGTTGAAGATCTTCACAGATTACTGCATTTATGCCAGAGACAACACATGACAATCTTGAGAGTGAATTAGATTTATTCTCTTATCACTGTTTTTTCTTCTTTTTCTTCTCTTTTCCTCCATTTATTTTTTCTCTTTGCCTTTTGTCTTCCTTTTTCTTTTATCTCTATCTCCCCCCTTCCCTTTCATCTTTCCTTCCTTTCCCCTGTCTCTTTCTCTTTCTTCTTCTCTTTTTCCTGTCTTTTGTTTTTGTTTCCCCTCACACAAGTCAAGTCTGTTTTGTGCATGATGGTAATTGATGAGTAATTTCCCTGTCTTGTATTTGACCCATGAGATTTTTCATCTTATTTTCTCCCTGATCTGGTTGAGGGAGGGGAGCTACAGAGTGGCTGGGGACATTTGATAGCTGGCCATCACCAACTTGTCACATACTTGTGGGACATCCAAGCAAGGGGCCATGGAGCACTTAGGGCATTTGGTCCTGGGCATGGCTATCTGCCTTTTAAACAGTGCCCAATGGACATCACAGCACCTGAGTGGAAGAGGGTCCCTAGCAAGCCAAGAAGTGACTCGTGGACTGCTGCCAGTAGGGCAGGGTGGTATGGGTGCTCAGGGTGAGTGTATGGAAGTACCAAGGTGGAGGAGACACAGACATATGCCCATCTCCATTACTTTCTCTCCTGCAGAACATGGTGCACCTCCACAATGAACTGAGGCAACTTGGAGGTGCAGATCTATTCCATCACCAGAAAGCAGAAAGTACTCCTTGGTTAAGGGATTTTTTTCTTTTACTTCATTCCACTGTCTGTACATATATGTGGGGTTTTTTTAACTTCTAATTAGAGGGTTTCCAATTTAAAACTCATATTAAAAATGGTTGCATCAGTTACTTGACAAAAATTGTTAGCTGTGATCAGAATGGTTTTGTCCTGCTTCTTCTCACTCATCCACCTTACCAGGATACTAGAACTAGGTCACACTCTCTCAGGAAAGCTTTCCCATTCCTGAGCCAGGCCTCCTTACTGTGTCCCTGGGGCTCCTCACTCGTGTATGTTTTCCCAGGCTGATAGGGTTGGGGCATGTGGGTGTAAATGATGTAAAGAGAAGACAAAGTGAGGGACAGTCATTTGCTAAACACCACAGTTTGTGGTGTGTGTAAGACGTGTCTTCATCATTCAGGAGGGGATTTTGTTAATTTCTTATTTTAGGCAGCTACTGCAGTTTCTTGTTTTGTGTGAAGATCACAGCAGTAGGATGCTGAAGAGGTGTAAGGGTGTCAGGATGGTTGTAACCAAGTGAATTAGAATAAGGATGAAATTCTGTGTTTATGGCTGGGGAAGTAAGATGGCAAAACTTCATGAAGACAAAGGCAAAATCTGACTTCTTTTGAATGTCTCTGAATACACATTCAGGGGATCTGCATGGTTAAAGAAAGATGGTCATGATGCCTCTATATTTCTGCTCAGTAGCCAAATATTTTTTGCCATGCAAAAAATTTTGTCTCTCATTCTGACTGGATATTTATGCTGGGTACGGTGTCTGCTCACTTGCAGCCATAGCCTGAGCTAAGATGTTTCTTAGGAGTGTGATGGAAGTCCACATGAGCCATTATTTGCTTTAGAAAGCAGATATTTGTGTATGAGACTTCTTCACTCTTTCATCTCTACTGCTGGTTACCTTTTTTTTTAAATTATTTTTTAATAAGCAGAAAAGAAAAGATTTGAATAAAGTACCCTGATTCTAGTGCAGATAGGAGCATGATTTGGTTTTCTGCTCATTAGAATGGGTAAAATCTCTCTGTTAACAATTCAGAGACGGTCACGTCTCACTGCACAGATTCTTCATTCTTTTTCACGTCGCTGCCTTATTTTTTTTTTTTGGTATAAATTTCAAGTTCTTAAATCTAAAAGGCCCATTTTGGAGTGGGCCAGATTCATGACCAAACTAAAGGTATAAACAAAGGTTCATAATTTAAAAGTGAAACAAGAAGGCAGAAGCAAAAAGAAGTTATTATTTCTGTTGCTGGTTGAATCTGGGCCCAGAACCCTAGCTGTGATATGTGAGCAGAACATCTGTTTCCCTTAGCAGATGCATATTTTTCTCTTGAATGAAGTGATGGTCCTATTCCCTTTGGTTTCACTCAGCAAGTATAATGGCACATATGTAAACCAGAACAGCAATTCTCAGTCAGGTTTTCCTTTTTATTATCCTCAACATAGATTTCAGTAAATGACACCCCCTCCCCCACACAAACAACCAACCACCTGAATTTATTTCAATTCAGTAATAGTTTAATTGGGCAATTATTTACATTACAATGATTTTTCCTCCTTCCTCTTGCCCCCCTCCAGTCTTCATCTTCCCAGATACACGATCTCTACTCTTCCTCACCAAACCCTCCTCCAAACTTTTTACCTTTCTCTGAGTGCAGCAGTCAGTACTATCTTCACACAGTCTTCTCCCACTGCAGAAGATACTGACAAATCCCTGTGTGGGCCTGGCCCCGAAACTCTATATGGACCTGGTCCCTGATCCCACAGGAAGGTGGGAGATTGGACTGGCGTATGGTCTGAGTGCAGCATCTACACTGAGCTTGCCTCTGACTCCCCTAGGCTCAGCTAATCCTGATGACAATAAACTGGGAGGAGCTGCTGACAGTCAAAGGCAGAGACACCCTGCAGAGAGACCCTGATAAATTAGAGGGCTGGACAATCAGCAACTGTGCCAAGTTTAACAAGCGCAAGTGGATGGATTCTGCACTTCGGATGGCACAACCTGGATGTACATACAGACTGGAGAACAAGACATGGGAGAGAAACATCATGGAAAAGTACCTGGTTGATGGAAAATGAGTTAGCAGTGCCTTGGCAGCCAGGAGGGCCAACCATGTCCTGGGGGGACATCAGGCAAAGCATCACCAGCTGGGCGAGGGAGGGGATTGTCCCACTGTGTTCTACACTGGGGCGGCCTCACCTGAAATATTGTGGGCAGTTTTGGATTCCACAAATAAAAAAGGTATTAAGCTATTAGAGAGTGTTCAAAGGAGGGTAATGAAGATGGTGAAGGGCCTTGAGGGGAAGCTGTATGAGGAGCAGCTGAGGTCACTTGGTCTGTTCAGCCTGGAGAAGAAGAGACTGAGGGGAGACCTCTTTGCAGTCTACAGTTTCCTCATGAGAGGAAGAGGAAGGCCAAGTATTGATCTCTTCTCTCCAGTGGCCAGCAGTATGACTTGAGGGAACAGCAAGAAACTGCATCAGGGGATGTTTAGGTTGGATATTAGGAAAAGGTTCTTCACAAAGAGAGTGGTTGGGCACTGGAACAGGCTCCCCAGGGAAGTGGTCACAGCACCAAGCCTGTCAGAGTTCAAGAAGCATTTGAACAATGCTATAAGGCACATGGTGTGATTTTTGACATTGTCCTGTTCAGGGCCAGGAGCTGGACTTCAATGATCCCTATGAGTCTCTTCCAACTCATAATATTTTATTAGTCTATGATCCTCAGGGGGCTATCAGAGAGAGGGAAAAAGGGGTGGGGAGATGAAGTCTGGATAGTCTGCTCTTCTTTCCCCTCCTTCTCCATTATGAGGACCACTGAACTAGAGAATAGAGAATTCTTCACTTATTTTTCTTTGACATCTAAGATCCTTGGCCTTCTGTATAGAAAGCATAATTTCTTTATTTGTTGCTTCTGTTGAAGGCTCTTAAAATATTTCTCCAGAGTGTTAGTGGCCCTCCTTTTATTTATTGGAATAGGATTTCTATGAACTGACAACGTCATCTGCATTTTGCTGATACATCAGGTTCTTTTCTTGGCTCTTACCCAGTCTTTATTGAGACCTCCCACTGACTCATAGAAATCAATATGAAGTAACACTCTGTTTTTCCTTTCTTATCCTTTCATGTGCTTTTATACCTTTGAGGTCTGATTATACAATGAAACCACTCTGATTAGTCCAGGCCTAACTGACTACACAAATCTAGAACTGTGTAGAAGCAGGTCAGATGGGAATTTAGCTAATTAGTGACTAAAAAGATGTCAGGCTTTAGCATCAAGTGGATAACCCATCTTAATAAGTGGAGGTGAAATGCAATGCAGAAGAAGCACTGTTGCAACACTGAAAAAATATTTTAGATTCTTCCCCATTCTTTAAGGAGTGTCAAGAGGTAAAACAAGGGGTAAGATCACACATACTAAGTGGC
The DNA here is from genome assembly GCA_013396655.1 of Campylorhamphus procurvoides. Classification (NCBI taxonomy): domain Eukaryota; kingdom Metazoa; phylum Chordata; class Aves; order Passeriformes; family Dendrocolaptidae; genus Campylorhamphus; species Campylorhamphus procurvoides. The sequence continues at coordinate 816,720 of WBMV01008148.1, forward strand.
TCATTAGCACAGTCCTCTCATCCTGTCTTCATAGTAGGCCACCATCCCCTAGTTATAGACTGCAGATTATTACTGAATCTTTATAATCAGTTCATTTGTGTACCAGCATTTTGACATCATTCATCTGGTACCAATAGAATTCTTAATACTGTAAGATTTAGACTAGAAGGATCTTGGGCATTAAAGAGGAAACAGATATTCTTTTTACGGGATGGAAATTTGATGTTCATCAATGTCAAACACACAGATGCATTTTCATTCAGTTTTATATCCTGCACAACTTGTCATAATCAATGTGATAGTGGGAGTAAGAGGTGATAGACTTTTTAAGCCTGTTACTCTTGTGAACAAATGATCCAGTAATGCAATTTGCAAAGGCCATTAAAATGAAATCAAATGCTTTTATGGGTTATGCATAATTATTGCTTTTAATTTGCAAGTGGGCCTGGGCCATATTTAAGGCTTAAATGAATTGGATTACTTCTTCCATCTCATTTTCCATATTAAATCCCAGGCCCTAAGAATCAGTTGTAGTTGAAATCCATCCCTATAGTTTGAAATAAATTTGCCATTGCTTATTAAGTGTCTTGCCACCTTTCATGCCTTTTAAATGCAAGGCTTTTCTGGGGTGTGCAAAGCTTTGACACAATCTACTGGACCCTGCTAAGGGGATATTGGTGTACCAATAAAGACCTATGGAAGTCATGACTGTAGCAAAAGATCAAGAAGGACACAAGAACATTAAGAAGCAGAGGTGTAAGGAAACTTAAGGTTTTGTCAGGAGACAAGAAAAGAAAGTTGGTTGCAAGGACAGTAAACGAGAAACACATTGTGCAAGGATTGTGTGTGAATGAATGGATAGAGACAGGAAAGGTGGTTTTGTAGGTTGAGTCTGTGGCCTGACACACACAGTTCTTAGAAATTACTTGGTCAGGTACCTAATATTTCTGTCCCTCACTTTTCTATCTATAAAACATGGATGATAAAACCATTGCTAACTCACCAGGATATTTTGTGAGTCATTTATGCTATTTAGAAACAAGGTGTGTAAGAAGGGGCACAAGTCTGGCTGGAAGAAGGGAAGAAACAACAAAAATTAAACAGAGAGAAAAAAATCAGAGAACGAAGATCCTGGAAGTCTAAATTAAGGCAGGCCAGAGGAAATCTGGCTGGTTTTGCACCCTCGTCATTAATTTTTCGTCCAAAGGTATTCCACGTGCTCAATGTGGCTGCCTGAAGTGTCAGCTGTTATGGAGGGAGAGGGAGGGTGGGAGAGTCAGGGCCCTCAGCAGTTCAGCTTTCTTCTTTACAATACACCAAAGTCTTGTTGAAACCAGGAATTCCTAGGACAGTCTCCAGGCTGTGGTTTTCTCTCAAGGATCTTAAGGATTTAACTATTTGCAGTACTCGTTTCTTTTCAGCAACTACAACAAATGCAAGTTATGTTTGTTATTCCCCTCTACCTCCAGCTTCCCTTTCAGCTGTCATTGAAGTTTAGCTTCAAGCTCTAAGCTTATAAAATCTTTGAGAAAAAACCTTAATGAGGACCTGATCCTTTTAAATGCTGATCTAATTACTGTTAGTACAATGTTTCTATTTTGGATGCTGCAAACAGATCAAATTTGCATGTTTGAAGACAGCACTATTCAGAGGACAAGAAGCAAACCCCACCCTGTAGGTTAAATAAATTTTCATACATAAATAAAAACATGAATAGCACCTATGTAAAGCAGCTGGCATAATTTCAGAAGTTTGGGAGCTGAGCCTGGGGAACTATGGGCGTACAGAAACATTTTTTCTTCCTTGCTGTATGTTTACTGGTTGAATGTTAGCAGAGGAGATTTGAGGCCACAGTGGAGTAATCCGTTAAATGTATTAGTAGGAAATAAGGACAAAGAGGACTGAAAACTAAAGACCCATCCATGAAGATTGCTCTGGAGTGCATGATTGAAACGTCATAGGCTCTAACTCAGTGAGAGCAAAGGAAGGTAAGGTTGAGTCTTACAAGCCAACACTTTCACTTGATCTGTTGCTGGAGCTTCAGAGTTCTGTGTACTTCTATCGTGTTTTCATCATCACTGGGATACGATTCTATGCACTGAGCTCCAGACACTGTATGAAGATGCTCTTCTTGTCACATGCACTCGGTAGGTAGCTTTGCCCATCATGGAGCATATGTGTGCATATTTCTGTACAATGAGTGCTGACAGAGAAGACCTATCTGAGCTGCAGATATGGACACGGTCAATTTACAGTCTGTGCCTTAAACCCCCCATGCTTTTTTCAAAAGGCTGAACAATGTTGCCTACTTTCCTGGCTGCAAAACTGTCAGTCACTGCATGGATGCCTGTGCTGCTGTTTGGCTTGGCTGGAAGCCTTCAGAGTGTGAAATGCCACCACTGGCAAGCCAGGTGTGAAGTGAATTTGCCATGTACTGCTTAATGGGGTGTTACTGTAACTTCAAACCCTCATGGTTACCACTTCTAGGTTAACACCCTTCAGAAACTAACCGAAAGACAAACAGTAAGCAGGAGAATTGTTAAAATGCTATTATGAGCCATGGTTTTGTCCAATTAGCAGATTCTGCTTTAGGCTTGACTCAAGTGGCTTGTCTATATAAGGATATATTAGTCATTTTCCTTTTTTACTTTTTTGACCATAAAAACAACAGATGTGATGCTCTGTGGTCAGCATAGACAAGAATGATTCATGTCTAGGCATATTTAAACCTCCACTAGAAAAATATCCATCTGTGACCCTTTCCACCTCTTCCCCCTCGTTTCAGACAATCAGAGCCAAAAGCACCTGTCACATGATAGATCTCAAAATTCATCAACAATTCTCTCCATATGTCTTAGTTTTGAGGTGACTGGGAGATATCAGCTGCTCCTGCCTAGTCTTTTGGACTTCAGCAACACTAAGGCAATGATGAAGAAATTCTTGTGCCGCAAGGATGTGGGTGAGCGAAGGAGCTGTTACCACTGAGCAATAATCAATTTGATCTTGTGTAATATGGCAGCTTTGGCTCTGATACTTGTTTTATAGCCATCCCTGGAGCATTTTGGTGAGGAGTTTAGCAAATGTTGGAGCCCATGCTTTCAGATGAAGATGTGAGAGAGGGATGGGCTCAGAAAGCAAGGAAAAGGGACTGTGGGTATGGAATATGGAAGAGGTCAGCAGTGAGTGCTCCACCTGTGAAGTTACTGTAGGAAGAGTTGGGAAGCAGAAATTGAGCCACTGAGGCTGTGTGTGAAACAATACGGAGTTTGAGAAATGAGGGAATCAGAAATCCTATTATATATGGGCTGAGGATCTTGGCTTGGGATGTTGGCATTTGAAGAAGTGTGAGAGGCTTTTCACTGGAATAGGTAGGAGAGAGGAAAAGCCTGTTTTCCCATGAGCATTTTGGTAGCAACATTGAGTCTACTTGGCTACCCCTAATTCATAGTTAGATCTGTGTGGAATTGCTTGGAGCCCCAGGGGAAGTTCTTTGCTCATTCTGGGAAGTGACTACACTCCACTGGGTGCTATAGGAAGAACTTGATCTTGCTTGTGAAGCAGGATTGGAAAGTTGGGTCTGTATGTACTGTTACCCTCCTCTTAGTACTGCTGTCAGGTCTGTTATTCTGCCACTTCAATAATACCTGGCTATCCAGCGGCCTCTGAGAGCTGCACACCCAAGGAGTGGCCTGCTAAGGGTTCTGCTGAATGGTGACTCATGACTGAAGGTGACATCTCCAGAGGAAATTAAACTGATGATCTGAGTCCCACTGAGTAAAAAAAAACAAAACATAAGAGGTATATCAGTGTTTAAAATATGTGGAAAACATAGCACAATGAAATTCAATGTAGGTAAAAATAAGCCTGTCCTCTAGAGGTGATGTAAGGTCTCCTCCCACAGAAAGGAGAAACTGGCAGATTAGTAAGCTTGAAAAACTGGGATGGGGGCAGGTAATGGAGATGAGACAGCTCTGATGAACCTTGTCTGACAACTGATCAGATGTGAGATTAGGTACTGTAATGTGGAGCACAAACAAGACAAGCCAATGAGCTTTTCCAGCTGAAGAGTCAGAAGTGGTAAATCAAAAAGAAGGAAAGCCTCGTTTTCGCACACTTGTCTTCTGGCATGGAACACACTGAACCTCTCCTGTGCTCCAAAGTACAAACATATACACATAGAAAGCATGTTAGAAGAACTCCAAGGCTAAAGAATACAGCTTTTCCAAATTAGACCAAGAGAGAAGGTTCCTTTTGGATTTTTGACTCAATAATAATTTTCTATGTCTATTTCCTGGCACAGTCTTTAATTTCCTGATGGAGGGCTCAGAAGCACTGCTTAGTTCAGTGTACAGGATCAACACATCCTTCTGCCTCATCCTGTGATGAATCTGGCTGCTCGTTCCAGTCTCTTGCTCCATGACCAGCTTCATTCCAGCACCTTAAGCTCTCCTATCTCAAATTCCAGTTTTCTTGTTCATCAGGTCCCCTAATGAATTCTCCCTGCAAATTTTCCAGTTATTTTTGAGTGGAATCAACTTGGTCTAGTGGAAGGTGTTCCTGCTCATGGCAGGGTGGTTGGAACAAGATGATTTTTAAGGTCTTGTCCAACCCAAACAATTCTATGATTCTGTGATTCCCACTCGGTACTGTAGCACTTTCATTTCATTATGAGTTTCTCTTTGCTGATGAGTTCTTTCCTTTCACCATTCCACATCTTCATTTTTGCTCCTGGGCATCTCTCCAGATTAGCTCCGTCAACCAATCTCCTTCTGGGGCTGCTTGTCTGATGTCAGTCTTTTGCACACTGTGAATCTGCCCAGTTAGGCCCAGTTCTCATGTGCAACATGGGTCTTTGTCAGGTTGTCCATTGCCTTTCCTTCAGTCATCCATTTAATAGCCAATTGTGAGAAGAGACAGGGGTGTTCCTTACCTCTTTCTCCAGTATCAGGCTTTTTTTGTCATTCATTTGTTCCCAATCATCCTTCCTATTTTTCTACACACTTTCAATTGCTGTCTCTTGATCTTGCTCATTAAGTCATCAAGACATGGAAACTTTTGATAGAGCCTTGCAAGAGAAAGAGCAGGACTTTTTAAAGTGGAGAAAACAATTGTTTCTTCCCTTTACTTGAGGGGGTAGGGTTTCCCACCACACATGGGTTCCAATGCTATTCAGATTCACTGGGTTGTTTGTGACCTGTATGTACCTGGGAAAGCTGTAAGCAAGGGCCTGTGATCCTGGCATAGTGTGGGGTTTGTGCAGAACAGCTGCCTGACATGAACTCAGCCAAACATGTGCATGTTTCCTACTAAGAGAAATCATCCATGTCAGAGGCAGGGGCTACATGGTCAGTGAAGCATCACATAGCATAAGAGTTGCCATGAAATGAAAAAGCTCAGCCATTTGGAGTGTTGCTTCTCCTTCACTGCTACCCATTTCACCTCTGCAGGGAGCAGTGTGAACCATCTATCTCCACTTGGTCCTACAACCCTGATTACTTTATTCCTGCCTATCCTGCAGCCCTGCTGCTTGTGGACAATTGGTTGCCTACTCACCACTCAAAAGTGTCAGCGTTCTCTCCTGCCTCTTTCTTTCCATATTTAGGTTAACGGGTTAAGGGTAACGTTATAGATTGCAGCAATTTTGAGGGAAGAACTGGGAAAATTAGTGATCCCAGTAAAAACTGTATGGCATTACATCAATTTTGGGAGTCTGAGATCCAGTTGCAAGTAAGACCCAACACTGAAGATTTTCCCTAATTTTGCATGCGTTCTTTCCAGTTGTTGCTAAAATAATTAGGGTTTAAACCAATCTTCTTATGAGGTTGATATTTCAGTTGCTGTTTAGTAGTCCTTAATAGTTCCAAAAGAAAATTCATTAAATCTTGGTCAAAGGGTGAAGAACCACAGTTTTGTCCTTGTTGATTGTGAAAACTGAAATCTGGGATCTGAGGCAGATTTCATTTACTTTTAGAAATAAAGAATATACTTTAATTGATCAGAAATGATCATGATGACATAAGAACTGTTTACCTTCTGACTCTATATCAATAACATAGCAAGATGGCACTCAACACCTTGAATAAGTTCTCTAAAAATGTTTTGAAAGTGCGTGATTGACTTTACTGATTCTAGACACAAACTTAGCTAAAATTCTACTCTGTGTGAATGTGGCCCTTCAAGCAGTATCCTGTCTCCCTTTTAGAGAGGCTCACACAAGTTGTGCTTTCACATCAGGCACAAATTCTAAGTTCAAGATAACAGAGAGCTGAACAAGCTGCTTGCTACCCAGGGCTACAGGGCTGGCTTTTTGTCCAGCCAACAGAGATGTAGGAGCTATGTTTTCTTAACCAGTACTTATAAAGTGCCTAATGTGGACACTGTGACTGTTTGTCTGCAAGGGTTCTGTGGGAAGCCAAGCCAAACTTCTCCTGTTCCCCTGGGCTTTGGCTCCAAAGCTGGAGTGTTAAGGGCTATTTTGGGAAGTCCACAAATAGTCCTGAGCAAGTGTTTATTATGTTAACAGGTAGCAAATGGCTGGAATCAATGCTACTAAGTATGAGCTGCAGTTTTTAAAAGCTTTCAAAAGTCCCCTATTAGCTTAGTACTGCTGGAATTTTAAAAAGTGCATTAGAAACTATGCAAATATAGCCATACTTTCAATCAGGATTTTTGAGAGAGTGGGCAAAGAAGAAGAGAAGGATGAGGTTCTTGAGTTAGTGTAGCCTGAGAGATAAACAACAGGGCAGATGTGTCAGATATTGCCTGCTTGACAACCAGAATGTTGTTTGCCAGGTATCAAGAATGATGAATATACAAGTCAAACTAATCATTTTTATTTATCAGCAAGAAAGCTTACTGTGCTGTTCCATGTCAATAGGCTACTGTGTAACATAAAGTGAGTTTTGTTTTCATACATGAGTGTTGACATCTCCCACACTCCGAAGAAGCAGCAGCAATAACAACAGGAGACTGATGGAGGCTAAAGGGAGTATGGGGGCCGCAAGTGACTGGGAGGTCTAAGCAGGTCTTCACATCGTGGAGCTTGTTTCTGCAGTGACAGGCAGGTGGGGGACACACACAGGTTTCTGCCATTCAAGGTCACCCTAGGAGCAGTTCTCTTCTCTCCTATTCAGGTACCTCCACAACACAGAAACTCTTGAGCCAAAAGCAAGCCAGGAACAACCCTTGTGGTGTAGGTGACTGAAATTCCCTGTCTGGGAAAGTTCCCTGTTATACAGGTGCAACCTGCACCTCACCGTTGGCAGGACTGTGAAAGTGCTCAGGACAAAGGAAGCTCAGAAAGCACCTCCCTCTTAGTGAAACATCTATATGAACCAGACTTAGAACTTCCTTAAAACTGGAGTTATTTAGGTTTGAGGTTTTGCTTTGGGCTCCTCTCAATATTGACCTTTTCTTGCATTTGGACTGTCTAGGTCAATACTAGATTTTTAAACCCTAGAAAGCACATATTTTTAGTTACTGAATGAGACAGTTTTGATTTATTTTTAGGAAAAAAGGTACTATAAGGATAGGTTTAAAGCTGCTTATCCAGATACTGCCCTTTGGCACTATTACAAATACATTAATGCTCAGTTTACTGACTTTTTTCAGGCTTTCTGATGAGATGTTAGCAAATGAGATGCTTCTTCACAGACTAACATCAATTTGTTTAGCAAACATGACACAACTCGTTCCTGAATTTCAACCCAAAATACAAGAGGTTTGCAGGAATCTCAATTTTAAAAACTCATTTTTAATTTGGTTATACTTATTATTATTTTACACTTTTAATTATTGCTACTAATAATCAGTTGGAGTATTGATATGAGTAGTATAATTAGTAACACTAGTAGCTTTATTGAAATATACTGCTATTTTAAGTATCTTATTTTCTTTTCAGGGCACCTGGAAGCCCCAGATACATTGGGACACTACAACATAGGTCATTGCATAGCCAAGCAGAAAATTCTGATTTCTGCTACAAAAACCTTGTGATCTTGTTTAGGATTTGTTTGATAACATCTATAAGCTTGTAACAAACACTGATTATGATTTTTTTTCAACTGAGGAAACATATTTGCCTTGAAAAAAACATCTTGCTGCATTGTAGGCAGCATAAATGCCAGGTGGAGGGCAAAACTCCAAACTACTTGGCAAAAATACTTTGGCAAGGATGGGAAGTGTGTCACACAACCATCAGGTGTGGTAGCATTGATGGAGCCCTGGCAGATGTGTCCAGTGTCATCCCCCTTTGCAGCTGGAGCTGCAGCAGAGTAGGGGGATCACAAGCGCTTGTATTGCTTTCACATGAAACAGTGACAACTGCAGGATGCTGCTACAATGCCTGCACTTTGCTGAGCTTCCCAGGAGCAGAAGAGTCTGATTCTGCTCCTTGAAGTCATCTTCAGCTCCATCTGTTTCTAGGAGGTGCAGGTTGGAATTATACATTCCCTCTCCCTTCCCCTACCTGTTTGGGTTTTTTTGTGAACAATAATTTAATAACTCAGAAATTCAATTCCGAGATTACTCCAATATTCTGTAAATTTAACTTAAATTAACGGAACAGATGTGATGGAAAACTTTCCTTTGAGAGATACTCAACATGATGAGGGAGCAACGTGACACGATTCATTTGGTAGCTTTGGATATTGCTCCCTTTGCTTTCCTATGGGACGTGAATGTTCCTCCAGTCACCAGGTCATTGAGCATTTTGGAATGGTTTCTTTCCTATTTCTCATGATCAGACTGTTTCACTATACATGGAGTGATTAACTTGAACTTGAATGTTGCCTGGATCCCTCATAAATGATCTGATGTAAGGTCAGTGCTGTTTCACAGTGACGAGCTTCTCTGAGGAAGAGTGGGACTGAGCAAGATCTCCTCAAAGCTCTCCCAGGACCCTTGGGCTGCAGTGCATGTCTTGGTCTCAAAACCCACACAACACCAGGCTACAGGTCACTCCACCCATGCAGTGTTTTCATTAGTTTCATTAATTCCCTGCCTCTATGCCAGTGGATTTTAGCTCTTCAAAAATAATCCATTGAGTCTCACAAAACTGACAATGGTAGGTAAATTCTCAGCCTTGTTTGCTGCTCAATCTCTTCTCCATCTGTTTTGTGCCAGATAGTAGCTACACTTAAGAGACTGTTGAGCTAATAAGAGCATTCTTTATCTCTGCTTAAGGGGAGATTAAATAGAGGTATATCTATCCCTTACTTAAGTAGAGTTTATCCTGTATTTATTGTAATAATACCAGATTCCCTGATGAACAGAGGATTTTGAGGTGCTCCTGAGGTTCTTTTTGGCAACCTGACAGTCACTGTGTGATCCCTCCTGCAGTCCCATTACACTAAACACTATGGTTCTCTCACTGATGTCTCCTATTAACTGCCTGCATTAGTGTTTGGCACATTTATCAATAAAGTGACTTGATTTCCATGAGTTTTAAGGGCTAAAGTCATGCTGTTATTCCTGAAAGTATGCTTTCCTGAGATAAATTGTGGGAAATGATAGCTGAAAAATGTCAAATTTAGAAGAAAGTGGGTGGAAACCTGAATTTTGTCACTTACACTTACTGCTTCAGCTGGCACTAAATGAGAGTTTTCAGCTCCCCGCTCCCTCCCTCACCTCCTTCACGGCAGCAGAGTGTGACTGTGCCTAAATATGATGCTGTGACAGGGTCACGGTGAACTCCTCTTCCTGCGGTCCAGGTGGAACACAGTGTGCGGAAATGCTGTTGCACAAACATAAGCACTTGACACTTGCAAATGTTACACCCACCTACGGTTACAGGGAAAGGGTTTCCATGATGCATTCCTAGTCTTCTGACATAGTTGCAACAATTTATATGCATGCTGAGGGTGAGGCAAGGGAGTTTATGGGAGCTGTAGGTGTTTTGGGAAAAGCGGCTTCTGCTCACACACCTTGGTAACCCCTGCACACAGAGGATGCTGCAGCACAGGGCTGCCCTTTACTGCGTAGTGGGAATTTGATCCTGTAACCCCAGTGCCTGTTCTGGTTCTTTGCTGCTTGGGAAGAGTTGCTTTAAGGCAAAGATTTTGTGTGTGGTTCGAAGAGACTGTGAAAGCCAATTTGAGAGTATTATATAAGCAGTAGAGATATTCCAGGCTCTGTGGTTTGAGAGAGTGATGTGAGGAAAGGCTCAAAGCCTGCTGAAAACTGGTAAGTACAGCAATGCCAAGTATATGGACACCCTGAAAAAATCACTTGGCAAGCTGCCCTTCTACAGTTTGTGGTATGGATGCAGGAGCCTGACTGGTGCCATTGGGTGGAGATTACCAGCTCCCCGGAGAGGTATGGCAGGTATCCTGTCTGCTAGGCTCTCATTCTACATGCCATGAACCAAAAAGTTATGTCCTCCGACTATTTAATGACAAGTCCTACCTTTGGGCCTTTTTGTCACCTCTTTCTGACAGTATTCAAGGGCGCATCTGTCAATCCTTATTCATCCCCTCCTGAATGGCATGTCTTGTTTCTTTTTTTCTCCTGGGTAGGCTAAGTGCCCCAGTCAGTATTATAACTGAATTTCTACCATACAGCCTTGATGGAGCTGTAAGGATCAGGGTAACAACACAGACTTCATGACAAGGTACATGCTATGAATTAGGGTCTGTGACCTAATCGTGGCCTTTCAGTACTTGGAGGGAGCCTACAAGAAAGATGGAGAGAGACTTTTTACAAGAGCATGTAGTGACTGGACAAAGGGAAACAGTTTCAAACTGAAAGGGAGTAGGTTTAGCTCAGATATTAGGAAGAAATTCTTTATGATAAGGATCATGAGGCATTGGAACAAATTTCCCAGAGGAGCTGTGGATGCCACATCCCTGCAATTGTTCAAGGCCAGGTTAGATGGAGCTCTGAACTACCTGGTCTAGTGGAAGGTGTTCTTGCCCACAGCAGGTGGGTTGGAACTAGATGATCTATAAGATCTCTTTCAACTCAAACCATTCTATGATTCTATGATTGATTCTGTGTGCATGGAGAACAGTTGCCTGACACGCTCCAGCAGTTGTCCATCCTGACCACTGTGAGTGGATTCTCATCTATGACATATATGTGGTTTTGCAGATTGGGCTTCATGACAAAAGTAGGTCTGTGGAAAGTAATTCAACAGAGAGCCATGTCAGTGGGCAATGGTGTAGAAATCCTGTGCTGTGAAGAAAATCTGAATAACAGGCCTAATTTAATGGAAAGAAAAGAGTACTGGGAAATGGCAACAGCCCACAGATATCTGTAAAAGTGTTGTATACTGGAAGGAATCCCTCTGTTTTCCATGTCCATGGTAGGGAAGATAGGTTTGGCTGAAAGAAGAGCACCAAGGGATGCTGAGGTTAGATCAGCATCGGGGAGAGGAGATTTTGTGGGGAAACTGTGAATTCCCAACTTTCAGTATAAAGTGGACACTCAGAAGTACGCAGACAGGGGTAACCTTTGTTGAAGAGACTTAATGACTGGCTTAGTGAGGATGTGTAAGAAAAATGGCTGATATGACATGATATGAGTCTAGGAAAGTGCCATATATCTGTAGGAAGTGAACAGAATCTGGACCAGGGTGGAGGACCAGAACAGGGAGAACCCATTCACATGCTCACATGCAAGAAATGCTTCTTAAAATATATGAGGATATTCCTCTAGATTTTCAGTGTCTTTTTTTCATGCCATCCTTGCACTCTGAACAAGTTTTAGGAACATTACTGTGGCTTCTGTGAAAAAGAAGGGCATGTTGCAAACCACTGTGTGTGGGTACTGAGCTGAACTTGCCCAAAATGTGGGTTGTATGGATGCAGTGTTGCAGCTTACTCACGTTTATGAAATCAGGGCTAGGAATAAATAAGATAAAGACCTAGTATGAGTAAATTTTTGACCTTGTTTATGTAAGATTTGGCATGGTTGGCTGTAAAGTCCATTTTATTGTGAGAGCAGAATTTTTCTATTGGAAAGCAGGCATGGAAATTTTTAGAAGTAGTCATACGAGCCTTGAAGCTGAATGAAGTTTGTGAGTAAATGATGCTATGTTCTGTTTTATAAGTTGGGAACAGCCAGCAGGAACAGCCCCACTATTACAAAAGTTGCTGGAGACAGTCTTCATAACCATGTCAGAATTTCCTCACCTGCCTCGACTATTTTACATTGATGTGGAGGAAAGTGAGAAAGGAAAAAGTCCAGCCAGACTCATCCATTTCCAAGAGGAACACTGGGGAAACAAATATTTGATCAGTATTAGAAAGCTCTGTTGACCTTTCCTCTGAAAATTTTTGCCTCCCTCACACTGTGACACGGATTCAAAATTTGGCAGGATGGTGGTCTCGCATTAAGGATGTACCCTTGTATCTGTGGGGAAATCTGCTGGTGCTTGCAAAACTCTCATCCCTTTGTAAATAACAGGCTTTGTGACTTACATCCACAAAGGCCGTGCTCCTTTTTGTATAGTCATGCTGAGGGGAGCAAGTGAGTGAATAGGGATTTCCCCCCAGCATAACTGCTGCATCCCATGCAAACATGTCCATGTCCAAACACAAACATTGGGAGTAGTGATTGGCCTTCTCTTGCAGTCTCAATCCTCTTGCAATGGGGGGAAAAAGGCAAGTTTTGGAAGAGCTGAGTGAGAGGTCTGGCTGAGAAAACTTTGGCTGGGTGGGCTGGGTAACCAATGGAAAGGGATTGAAGAGGAAAGGGGCCATTTAGGAGGGATCACTGAATGACTAAAAGAATTGTGGGGTTGTGGTGTGGCTGAGGTTGGAAAGAGCATCATTACAGAAAGAGGCTTGGGAGCCAGAAAGGAAAGCATATATGAGTTGTGGCTCTAATTGCTTGAGGAGAAGGTGCTTTCTCCCTCTCTCTTTCTTTTATCCACAAAAAATATATATATATATATACATTCCCTGAATATGTGCACAGGAAATAAACCAAAGATGGAGTTAATCTTGTACAATCATATACCGTCACCTGAACTAGATACCTATGGCCCCTTAACAGGCAATGGAGAGCAATTAGCACTTCTTGAGACTGACTCACTTGATCTGTTTTAGATTCCTTGTTTAAGGTGAGATGAATCTCATGTTAGAAAGGCTTGTGCGTGCCAAGGTCAGCCCTGAGGTGACTATTTCATTTGGAATGTCTCCTCTGTAGAGGTTTACAGCTGGGTGAAATGAATCCCATCCCTCAGTCAGGACTCATGCCAAAGACATGGCAAAACATATCCCTGAGCCTGGGCACCATGCACCAGGTGGGAAAAAATACAGCAGACCTGACTGCCCAGCTTTGCAAAAGCTGGTGGATGCCTGTCCCCATGCCTGGCTGGAGGATGCCACTCAAGAGGAGGGAGGAACAGGCTCCACTTCAGGCTTTCCCCTGAGAGCTCCTGAGCTTCAGGCATGCAGGTCCCTTCTCTGCAAGGGTCCAGAGCAGGATCCAAACACAATCACTTCACTAATTTAGTAGAGTTACTCTACCAAGTTATGAACATTCAGAAGAATAAAATTTAGTTTTCTCAGTTCAAGCAACTGGCTTACAAACTATTTTCCAAGCTACCAACTTCAGAATTACCACGGCTGGCAATGGTTCTTGATTTCCTTCTCTATCTCTGTATGCATAAGGGGGAAAAGGGAAATGGAGGCCAGTGTGCAGTCTTGCACTCCTTGTTATTCTTACATTTGTTTGATATTTTCCATTAATTCCTGTGTTTAATGTTTCAGCGCCTTTGTTTTCCTTTCCTCACTTTTGGGAAGGCTAATGGTGAGGACTATGTTATTATTAGGTTTGGCATTACTTGATTAACTTTTTTCTTCCCTGCCTCAGTGTGATTGGGATTTGGTTTTTTCCTGCCTCTGCATTGTAATATTGTATTTGTTTTTACAGTCAGTACCTTGCTGTGCAGTTGCTTGAAGGAGAAGGAGTGCAGGCACGTTCCTTAGTTCTTATTTTGCAAGACTTTTTAGTTCCCTTCTGTTTTAGTAACCTGGCCTGCCTCTTTCTTCTGACCTCTTCCTCCTCCTCCTTCATTACCCTTGGATGGGCGTGAACTAGTCCCCTCTCTAGGCCTGTGTTGGTGTTAGGGTTTCAGGTTGGATTGGATTGACAGAGAATAATGTTTGCTGCAGGAAATGTTTGTATGGCAAATGCCAACAACTGACACCACCGCCACCCAAATCAGTTTGTAAGTACTGGAAACAGCTTTGATGCTGGGGAGGTAAAAAACTGGGAAATCCTTTCATTATTCACTTCAATTGAGATTATTTAGGAGCAGTTGCAGCCAGCTAGAAGCTGCATTTTAAGGGTTAAAGAAACGAATTTGCCCAGTTCAGTTCCTGGTTTTGCAGTTTTGGTTTTGTTGGGCTTGAGGGAAGGGCTCTGCCTGCAGCTCCCACAGCCGCTGGGAAGCATGACCACCCCAGCTCCACCCAAAACCAACTTTTTCGACTACACATTCATTTCACACTACAGAACAACATGTTCCCTCCACCAGCCCAGCCCTTGGGTCTTTGTTCAGTCAGACTTCCACTGATGGTGGTTTGCGCCTCTTTGCATAGAGTGGGTGATAGAACCTCCCACTTGCAAACCTCTGGATTGGTGGATCAGTGCCAGCCTCCTTCATAAGTCACAGCTCTCCTCCCTCCCCACCCTAGAAAAGCAGCCTCCCTTCAGACTGCCTGAGTGCTGATGGGGGCTGAGCCTGCCCCGAGCATCCAAACAAGTTGCATCAGGGCTGGTACAAACCCTCTTGTCATTAGGAGCAGGGGGGCTGCTCAGTTTGCCTACCTCTAGGCGCTCTGGGGGCTGTGCTGGCTAGGAGGCAACATGGAGGGGGAAGAAATTATTGTCGCTGAAGCAAAACTTCCTGGATTTGCAAATCTATCTACCTACTTGGATGACCCTAATCATCATAACATCTGTATAATTAAATCCCATTTCTAACTTATCTTTTTCTCAACCCACCTTAGACTCCTTACCATGCTTGATTTTCCTTCTTTGCTTATCAGTTATCATTTGGCTGTATAAAATATCTGGCAATCCAGTTTTTGGAAGGTGAAGCGTATCTTGTCTCCCTAAGGGAGGGAGCTCTGGGAGGCAGGACGGCAGCCAGCTCTTTCCTGGCAGTCATGGGAATGCCGATGTGGAGCTGCCAGTCGGTGGGTGGGCGTAGCACAGCTGTCTCCTTAGGCTGGGTCCAGCCTGTTTGCTAATCTGGTGAGGGGAAGAAGGTGAGGGTGACCAGTTCACCCTCTGTGCCACAGGCAAGTCCCATATCTCCCTACAACTCCTTTCTGATAAGAAACTGGCATCTGTGCTTTGGTGTATCAGAGAGATATAAAGCCAAACAAACAACAATTTTCAGAAAAAGTTCTTTCTATGGTGCGCATGAGTAGCACAGATTTCTATCTCATTTGTCCCAAGCTGTATGTGTCAGATGTGATTTCCATATGGCATCTATATCCCTCAGTACACCCACACTGGATATATGCATTGGTATACCAGTGTCTGTGCTGAGCCACATATAAGTGGTTAGCATTCCTTAGTCAACTGGAAACTCTGTGTGTGTATGGGGTATGTGGGGGTGAAGCCCAAGTAATATAAAAACAGGCATATGGCATTTTTTTAACTCATTGCACAGATAAAAAAGAGAAATGATTATAAGGCAGCACTCTAAAATGGCATCAACATCCTTGAAGTAAACCCACTAGTGAGAGAAACCAAAGTAGAGGCTGCTGCATCAGTCAACAGCTCCAAATCCAGCATCTTGCCCCTGTATTTTTTGGTGCTCCATGTGTGCCAAAATTTCAGGCTATGTCCCCTCAAATGGAGGCTCTTAGGCAGGTAAGTCTTTCTGACACACTGGCATGACCATGGCTAGGACACCCCAAAATGCTTCTTCCAAAACATGTGGACATCTCTGGTTTGATTTACTGAACTGAGGTTGGAGTGACTTGAGTACAAGGCTGGCACTTTTGCCCGAGGCAAGAAGTGTGCTGTGTGCATGCTGTGGACCTTATTCAGTTGCCTAAACCCAAAAATGTAGTGCCATCTGAGGCATCCTTGGGTGCTTGGTATGGCCTCTGGCTGCCTCTTCGATAGGGTATAGTTGTCCCTGTGCCAATGCCTCAGATGCTGTTGGTAGCTGGAAATAGCTCCATTCACCTGTGCTTATGCAAATGAATCAAGTTCTCAGGCTTGAAAGAGCAGGTTGTGCTAGTAGATCAGGCAAATGGTTCAGTGAAGTGATGGTCCACAAGTGCTTTATACTGAAGGCTTTCGGTGCACAGAAGCTTTTGAGCAACCTTGTCAGGTGGAAGATGTCCCTGCCCATGGCAGGGGGTTGAAATTAGATGATCTTTAAGATTCCTTCTAACCCAAAAGCATCCTATGATTCTATGAAAGAAGAAAACAGAAGGCCATTGAAGAGTCAGGATTGGTCCCTTACATGACAGTGAGTTTTTCTGTATCACCCATGAAATTCTGGTGCTGGTAGTCACAACATAGCAAAGGTACCATCTTTTCCTGATGATATATCCTTTCTTCCCCTTCTTGGAAATACCTTCATGACATGGCCTAGTAGGATGCCTCTTGGTGTGGTCTTGGATCAAGCAGATTGAAATGTGGGGAAATCTCCCCTCCAGAAGGAAAGGAACCAGAAAGACTATTTACATATAGTGAAGTGGAAGTAGCCTGAGAAAGGGCAGGGAAAATCCAGACTGAGAGCACCCCTGTGGGGTTCATGGGACTCCTGATTTGCTGATGTGGTGTCATTGGCTACGGATGAGCCTGCACTGACTGCACAGCACTGGGGCATCTGCAAACTAGTGCCAGCAGCAAGGTCAGACACACTTGCTGAATGGTCATGCAATGAATGACAGGATCTGGGAGATGGTCTTCTGACCAGTGCAAGAGAAAACCTTGCTAGAACAGCTCAGGATGAGGCACAGATGCTGCTGTACACAGCCAGCCTGAGGACCAGCTGTATATTTTTGGGAAGTGAACCCTAGTCTGTGGGAGACTCCAGCCTTTTTGAAAGGAGGATCTTCAGCGTGGATCTTCCCCTTGAAAGGGAAACAATAGCCTTTTTCTGAGCTCCTTCTGCTCCTGGTTGCCCAAAGATCTTTATTTTGTACTGCTTTAGAGAATACTCAAGCCAGGTCAGGTTTTACTGGCTCAGGGTTAGCAGGAGGGAGAACCTTTTGAACAAAGACCTTTTATCCTAGGAAATACCAACTTCATTTTATCCCTTTGGGACAGGGAAAACTGCTGGTGTTTGTTCCACAGATTTAAAATAGCAAAGGAAACCTTTTCTGCTTTAGCCCTGGAGTTGTTTTTCTAGGCAGAGAGTCTGAGGTTCAGATATGGGATACCTATGTGAGGAAATAGGCAACCCATGTAATAAAGCACTGGCCTGTGTTATGATAAATGGAAAAAGATTAAGAAGCAAGAGGAAAAAGACTCTGATACCTGTCTTTACTTTTTTTTAAATGCTTTGGGAGGAAAAAAAAGACAATAAGAGACTAGTGATCTGGCTGTCTTGGGGGAAATGGGGGCAAGGTGCCAAAACCTGCATGTTTTCCACCATCTGAGTAGGGGGGCAAGCTCCCAGAAGCTTGCTTCCCAGGCATATTTGTTCTCATATTTGTTGGACATTGGAGGGGAAAAGAAAGAATGCATGAGAGATGAAGGATCCACAGGTGAGTCCAGTACCTGGTGTCAGTGAAACTCCTGGGACCAAGGTGCATTGCCCCTCTCTGGCTGTAAGGGCTAGAGTTGGGCAGGGCTAGCCACATAGTAGCTGCCAGTGCTATCAATGTAGATGTTTCCCTCCCCAGATGGTCCCTATGCTCTTCAGACTGCCAGCATTCCTACTTCAGCTGTCCCAGTGCTGTGGCCTGACAGAAGGAAACTTAAGTGACAGTGTGGTCACCTAATCAGGAGCAGGTGGATGTGACCACACATCACTGAAAAGGCAGGCTGAAGAAGGAAGCATGTCCACATCTTAAGTGAAGTGTGTGTTGCAAAGGCTGCAGTGAGACATGGGAGTTGTGGTTCATGTTCACTTGTTGGGAGCAGAGCAACCAGTGTGAGGCTGGAGACAGCCCTGCTGTGACTGGGGTGACAGCACAACTGCTCATCTGCAGCCACATAGCATGTTGCATGTTGTTTGGAGCAATTCTGGTACAACAGGGTGTCACTTCATGGTCAGCGACTGGCAAGGACTCCCAGTGAATCTACAGCCAGAATACTCAATTATTAACCAAAAGAGTTTTCATTGGTTAATGCAATCAACAATAGTGCATTGAAACTTCAAATACACAGTACTGAAACCTTAACTAATTGTTGATACTCTGTAAAACAGCATGGCTTTGAAAGCACTGATGAGTTAATGGGCCCATATGGGCCTCTTTATTGGTTAAATTTCTAATTGCTTTTTGTGGTATGTAAATTGTTTCACTACAAACAGCTGAAACATTTGAAAATCACAAAGAAAGCTCGAGGCTCAGATGCAATACCACTCAACAGTGCCATAACAAGTTACTGCAAGTCATTGAAGGTAACTTTCTGTGAGTGCACTTTTAGTCTTTGACAAATTCAAGATAGTTTTATTATCTAACCTTAGCTCACAGTGAAACAGAATTCAATCAGATGACTTTGCATGTGCCATTGCCCAAAGGTGCCAGCTGATAATGCACTGGAGAAGACCTGAACTTGGGCTTGAGCTCACAGGTTTCCCTCTCTAATATTATGTAGAAAATCAATCCTTCTTTTATTTTTATGCAAACTTGCCCAAGGAGAAACTTGCTTCTGAGTTTTGAGTTAGTAAGGAGTGACCAAGTAATGTTCCCTCATGAAGGTTACAGAATAAGGCCTAAAATTCAATGTATCCTGAAATGTTTTCTTGAAGGGTCTGATCTTTGCAAAAATGCACTATTGACAACTCAGTATGGAACTCAAACCTGTTAATTGCAAAAAACTCAACAGACCAACACTCGATATTGTCATTTTTTAGAGAGTGGTGTTCCCAATGGGAAGTTTTCTTACATGCTGGCAATTCTGCATTTTGCGGGAGCAGCTCCAGGAGAGACGAGCTAATGCCCTATTTAGTCTGTTTCCATATTGAGCAAACCTTGCCGAGATGCAGAAAAATAGTGATTTAAACTGATAAGCTTGCAAAAGAGAGCTGACACCTACTGCCATGAAAAAAGGATTTCCACACTGTGATACACAAGAAGGTGTTGAACTTGTACAAGCTCAGTCCCTCACCCTTTTTCTGGAGGTGTTTAGGAATCACAAAATACTTCTGCTTGGCCAGAGTAGAGCTGCTACTTTATAGCACAATACAAATCCTTTCTTCTAGTGGTTGATGAAGAATGTCACTGCTGGTGCTGTGTTTACAGGACCAAAAGGGACAAGACAGTCCAGCAAGCTCCACAGCTACTTGAGATGAGAGTGGGAGTGTGGTAGGTGACTTTTTTAATTTTAGATTTTATCAAGAATTAGAGTGGCATTTGGGGGTCAAACATGTGGAAGGGTTTAGTTCAGGATAGGTCCCATTCAGGATACTAGACTGCTGCTTTGAAATTAGACCCTGAAAATACTCCTCTTACCTAGCTCTCCAGCGGGGAAAGAGAAAAACATAAAAATATTGGTTTTGATCTTGCCTGAAGCACAGTGCTTCTGTGCTTCAGTAAGAGCACACGCTGTCTACCTGCCAGTGCCTCTGCCATTTCCTTGACCTGACTGGAGCAGACTAGCTACACCCATGACAGGGGTTCTGATCAAGGCTGTGCCTTGCAAATCATAGAATTATTAAGGTTGGAAAAGACTTCTAAGATCATTGAGTCCAACCATTAACCCAGCACCACTGTGTTCACTGACAAACCATAGCACTAAGTGCTGCATCCACACATCTTTTGAACACTTCCAGAGATGCTGATTCCACCACTTCCCTGGGTAGCCTATTCCAATGCCTTGACACCCTTTCAGTGAAGAAATTTTTCCTAATATCTAATCTAAACCTCCCCAAATGACCAAAATGGTCTCTGATGGTATCTTGCTTCAGTATATGGAGTATGATGGACATGACCAGTCATAGGAACTTTCATGTTCCTGTGCTCTGTCTTCTCCTCAGAAGGGGAATACACACTGGTCTGGCTTTCCAGGGGTGTGATCTCCTCACTAGGAGGTGGCATGCTGTAACTTGGTCTTGTCCCTTTGTCTGGAAGTGTTGCTGAAGTGGAGGGCCAGTGAGGCATCTTTGCCTCCAAAATATGACAGTGTCTACTTGGCTTACGTGCTGGAAGTTCATCTGCAGTATTGCACTTGGAAAGAAATAAAAGCCAGGCTGTATGTTGGAGCATGTGATAAAAAGGTTTTCAAGAGAGGGCTACCAGTTGCCAGAAAGTATGTGAAAAAGTTTCAGACATTTAATTTTAGGCCACAGTATAGCTACTTCTGACACGCTTTTTGGAAGTTTTCCCCAAGAAATTAAAGGTACAGGTAAATCACACTCCTGGACAGTGTACAGCACTTGGGTAGACCTGGAGATTTTCTGCTAGAGATGGTCCTGGCTGTTTTCCTAATTACATGTGTATTTAAGTGCTTTTCCCTCACAACTTTATGATCCAGAAAGAAGCTAGCAGTGCTTAGTGGTAGAGGAGGTTGAAAGTCAAATATTTTTGAGAGGAAAGTTACAAAAATAACAAAAGAAGAAATTTTTACTTGGAAACTATTCTGTGACTGATATTTTTTCTTGCAAATTTTTACATTGAACTGTAAGCAGCTTGTCTTATGGAGAGAAAAACATAATACAGGTTTGTGCTTGTATATAATCTTCCTCTGCTTAGCCAGAACACCACCTGTCTAATGAAGACCTGATGGGTCAGCCTGATTGCCAGGCTTCCTGAATCAACCCTGACAGCACCTGGTTATCACCAGTTTGCTGCCCTTGCACATCAGCTGGGCAGCTGGTGGGCTGCTTCAGAGCAGACCCTGCCCAGAGCAGTGCTCTACCTACCACGTGTCTCGCTTGTGGGCTACAAATATGGTGAAGGGCTTTGAGGGGAAGCCATATGAGGAGTGGCTGAGGTCACTTGGCCTGTTCAGCCTGGAGGATACTGAGGGGAGACCTCATTGCAGTTACAACTTCCTTGTGAGGGGAAGAGGAGGGGCAGGCACTGATCTCTTCTCTGTGGTGTTGAGCAGTAAGACCCAAGGGAATAGCCTGAAGTTTTGTCAGAGAAGGTTTAGGTTAGATATTAGGAAAAGTTTCTTCATCCAGGGGGTGGTTGGGTACTGAAACCAGCTCCCCAGGGAAGTCATCACAGCACCAAGCCTGCCAGAGTTCAAGAAGCATTTGGACAATGCTCTCAGGCACATGCTGTGAGTCTTGGGGATGGTGCTGTGCAGCACCAGGAGTTGGACTTGGATGATCGTTATGGGTCCCTTCTAAGTCAGGGTATTTTATGATTCAATGGGAAGAAAAAAGAGGAAATTAACCCCAAAAGGACATAGCCTGAAATTCGACAAAATGGATGCAAGTCCTTTGAAGATGCATTGAGTGTTTGTAAGGGAAACAGAGGCCAGGGACATGACTATCTCTGGACCGACACACAGGGAAGACTAGAGTGAAGGTGGCTGCTCTAGCTCCAGACCTGTGTTGCCTCAAAGAGACCTCAGCTCAGTTAATCCCCAACCAAGGTAATCCATCTGTGAAGAGTCACGTATGGCCTGGTTCTATAATGACCTTTTGAAAGAGTGAAAAAAGCTTCTATTTTGTAAGGTATCTGGCTCAGTCATCTGCACAACAAGCTATAAGAATATTGGTGCTATTTGTGCACAAATTCTTCTGGCTGTGATGTAAGATTCAGAGTGATTTTCTTTCACTTTGATGTATACTATTATCTCTAACAAATCCCTAATACTTACTGCATAAGATGAAGTCTCTAAGTATGTTGTTAGAAATGCATGATACCCTGTCATGTTATCCAAGACAAAACACAATATTTTATACTCTGCAGTCATCTCTTGGTCTTGTTTTACTCATTAAGTCCAAAGAGTAAGGTGTTCCCAGAATTTATACCCGTAACAGGATTTTCAAATAACATCTGGCTTAGATTATGTTTGTGAAAGGAAGGGGAGCAAAGTTGCTAGTGTCTGAGGGGCTTGGAAGATCTCTCAAGGTTGTCTTCTCAGGGGCAGATGGGAAGAACTTGTTGCCAAACGCTGACCCAGCAAATTCACCTCCTAGATGGCAGACATTAATTAAGAACTAAACCCAGGCTACAGCCACTTGGGACAATGACTGAACTTCTGCAAACAGTCTGAAAGGGGGTGAACAAAGCCAGCAACCTACATCTTGAGCTTTGATGCTGTTATGGCATACCTGGCACACCGTGTTGTGATGTAGAAGACCTCCAGCAGCCCATGACACTGGACTGTGACCCTACTTTTGGCTGTCCTGATGGGACACATCCACCAGTTTCAAGATATGGTGCAGGACAGAGGACCCAGCATTTCTCTGTGAGCAGAAAAGAACATGCCTTGCTTTAGGGTGACAAATGATGGTGGATGCCATTCAAGGGATTTCATGCAACTTCCTTTGCAACATATAGAAGCTGCTAGATGGAAAACATTTGGTTTCTTACCTGCCTTGAGTACACTGCAATATACACACACACTTGAGGCTTATAATTCAGTTTTCTTCAAGATATTGGAACATCTGTTTTAAAAAAATGCATTAGAAGGGGTAAATATTTGCTCCAATGTTAATACTGAATATGTGCACAGACTAATTGTCTTGAAGATTAGGACACTAGGGAGAGGTTTAAATACCACTGTTTGGAGTCACTTGCTGATCTGCTGCCAAATGCACTGAAGAAAACTGCAATGTGACAAAATGAAAGCTTGACCAATTGCCTGTGCTTGTAGACAGAACTGCAGATCCCTGCGCTTCAAGAGATGGATGTCTGTCTTTGAGGAACTGCCTGCTTTAAAATAACACAATAAGGCACTGTTTCATGCTGATAGGCTGCAAAGTGGGTGGAGATTACGTATAAGGAGGTTACATCCATAACCATCTGGCTCACTGCATAGTCTTCCTTTCAATCTCTTGTTGGTGTCCCTAGTCAAGCTAAGCCATGGGTTCGAGGCATCACTGTGTAGAACACTAATATTCAGCTAAAACCTCAAAATATTGTTGAGGAAACCCAGACACCATAGGAGATCCAACAGTCTCCTGAGAGGTTCCTAAACCACTGTTGGCTTCTGACTGTTTTCTCAAATGGACATCATTCAAGTAATTGGCTTAAAAAACCTCACAAGCTCTCAGATAAAGGAAGTTCCTATCCCCTGGAGGGGTTTCCTTTTGGCATTGTTATTCTGTGTAGGGAAAGCCCTCCCACAGTAGTCAATAGAAGAATTTGATTTTGAGATGCCTGCGGACCAAATCCGGCTCTAGCTGTTATTTCTGGAGTGTTTGTTCCCATTTTCTCTACCACTGGCTTCTCCAGAGAGGACTGACCCCTCTTCCTTCATGCTCTTCACGTGATGGCTTGTGTGTTTCAATCCATTCTGTGGGTGGGAAAGGCAATATTTTGGAAATGCAGGATGTAATTAGAAGCAGCTGATGACGACAGGATTCTGGATTTGTTTTCTTAATTTCAGGCTCAGACTTTGAAGGTGGGTGTTTTTTGTGTCTGTTTCTGTCTTGAGTCATTTTTATGTCACAGCTCATTCCAGGGTATGTCTTCACCGGACAAAGCAATGTCAATGCTGAAAACAGCACACTGCTGTTCATGATGAGGACCACGAATGGGCTGTCACAGGCACCTACCCTTTACCTCTGCAGTTAGCACAGACATCTGGGTCCCGGAAGATGTATCATATACCTACCTGTTTCTTTCTTCTTCTATCATCAAAGGCTGATGAAGTTGTGTGCTTTTTTTGTGCTCATAAAAATGCCCTAGAAGGTTGCAGCATAGGTGGGAAGATGAAACACTGGAGACCAAAATGTGGATCTTGGTGTTTCTGCTCAGTCAGTAAGAATGTGTGGCTATGTTGAAAGAATATGAGAGGTTTCCACAGACCTAGGGCTACCAGAGAGGGACAGTGGCACAAGGCTGCACTGGAGCTGGTGGGTTGTCTTCTCCCTGTCACCTCTCAGGGAAGGACACTACAAACTGAACAAGAAAAGTGGTGCAGCTACCCAGCAGTACCCACACTGTGTGTTAAGGGAGGTGAGGGAGGATTAGGAAACTGTTCCCAAACTGTATAGTGCCAGTTATCTGATACATGAACTTCATACCAGGTGGGGTTGGACAGAGCAATTCCTGACAGTGACCAGTTCCTCAGTGCCAGGTCAGGTGCAAGGAAGGCCTACAGCTAAAATCCTGAAAAGGTGTTAGCAGCAACAGCTGGTGTGTTTCACTGAGGTCCTACTCATGGAACCTTTTGGATACTCTGGGTTTTCTGCTCAATGAAACTCAATTGAATCTACCATCCATTATAACCACTTACACCATTAATATTTGCTCTAACAATAAAGGAAAACTTAACAATAAAATCCCTTCTCCTTTTTTTAACAGAGATAATTTGCTTTTCTGGGAAACCATATGATCTGTATTGGAAAAAAAACCCACAAGAGCCAATTTTGCAAGACATCCCAAAAGAACACCAATCCAAGCTTTCTGACACACCATGTGCTCAGTGACTGCAACATATTTAACTCAAAACCTATTAGAAAAATGCTCAGAGTCAGTTTAAAAATAGCATTTTCTCACTATTTTTTTATATGCCTTTCTAAGAGAGACATATTTTGTCCCCTCAGAGTAACTATCTCAGTCTGACAGGAAATAATAGTTTATGGGCCGTAAAAATACTAGCTCAAAATATTTATCACAATTTTGTATGTATATAATAAGATTATGGCTTTAAGGTCACTCGATTTGTCACCTGGACAAGTGTCTTCCATTCTTAAAGGCATTGCTGATTTGTGAGATGTTACTTCTGATTAAAATAGACTAGTAATTCATTTAAAGAATGTCCATTGTATTTTGGGAATTTCTAGGAGGAGAATGAGCTGTCAAGTAAAGAATCTGCATCTTTCACTAACGTCTGATCTCAGCTCTGAATAAGATCTCAGAATTCATCCTAGAGCCAGTTTGCAGCTTGTGCATAGTGGATTACTGGATATTGAATATTGCCTTACTTCTGTGGCAGTGCAAGATACTGAAATGGAAAAAAGAAAATCTTGGCAGGCAGTTATTTTGCTCTATATTTGTATCAAATAACAGTGATGTGAAGCTGTCAACACTGAAGTTTAGTACAAATGCTGTGTAAGTGAATTATTGTAGAAAAAGCAGGTGAGAGTCAAAATCAAGTGGCTTACTATATGTTGAACTATTATGCAATATCTGCATTTTGCCTTCATAACCACAAAGTGTATGCTTAGAAATCAATTAATCTGCACAAATATTTCTGTTGAATTTTTATATTATGCATAGATCAACATGTAAACACATATTTTCCTATAATTAGAAATATATGTATTTGTGTCTACTTAAAAGTGTACACAAGTCATATCTGTAATATGAGTTGAATTATGAACTTCATAAACAGTAATATGTTCACCTATGCCATCACTACTGCTTCAGCCCAGCTTACCTGCTTTTCTGTGAGGCAATGCGTAACTTTTAATAAACTTACCCTTCTCTACCATTTCTGTTTTAAAATCCCTCAAAAAATGTCTGGGAAATTCTGTTGAAACACAGCTCCTTGCCTAAGTGAAAAGGGCAGCTCCTGGCTGAAACCAAGTTTCTGGTGCGTGTTGTTGAACTGGTAACTATATTGCAGTGAGGGATGACCAAAACTTTGCATTCCAGGCATAGCAAATCTCTCCATTGGTGGCAAAGAGGCTGAGGGAAAAACCAAGAGGGAATCAGTGGAAATAGCTTCAAACTAGAACAAATTACTGGATGACAGTGTTGGCAAAAGGTCACATTCTTTCTTTAGGAAACCGTGTGCAGCTCTGCTGAGGTCAGAAGAAGGAGCATGAGGAAGAGGAAGACATACCGAGGAAATAATCCTTCCTGTATGACCTCTGGGAGCTGCAGCTTGACCTATGTGGAGCACAGAAGAAAGAAAGAGCAGGAAGAGAGCACACACAGCACTCTCAAGTGGAGAATTTTGTGACAGGCTTTCAGCCTCTCATAGAAGTGCTGGTTGGAAGGGACCTCTCAAGCTCATCCAGTTCAGCTGCCTCCTTAAAGCAGGACTGTCACTGGTACTATGTTAGGTTGGTTGTGGCTTTCTTCAGTCAAGCCTCAAAGTCTGGATGAGATGGAGACTCCATGGTGTGAGCCATGCCATGGACTATTTTAGCAGGAAAGGAGAGTAAGTTCTGATGCTCTTGAACTCCCTGACACTATTTAGACATGTATGTCCAGACACAGCCTCAGCAACTAGTTTGGTCAACAACAATATTCTGTTGTCTTTTTTGCTTTCTTAACATAGGATTTTAATTTGGTTGTCCCCGATAAAAACTTAAAAGTGTTTCTCTTGGCCCTGTTAAAAGCCAAGGTCTGACGGGATGCTTTGTGATTTGAATGTGAATCCTTATTAGTCTCGATCTCTCCTTTGTGTTTTGAGCATTAAGTCCTGACCAAAGCAGAGATCCAATTAATTTGGGCCCACCTATCACATGACTGTGCATGCAAATGAAAGAATGAATGGCTGGCCTCAAGAAAAAGGATCACAGCAGCTGATTTCTTCCTGGAAACCCTGTCGAAGGTGTGTCAGTTGGTAAAAAGGTAGGTCATTAACAACAGTAACCTGACTCAGCAGTGCCTTCTCCAAACTAATCAACTGTATTCCCTTTGCAGTCAAGAGATATGTGTATCTCCAGGGGGTGGTTCATCATCCCCTAAGGGGTGTCTAATAGAGATAGAATGAATTGCCCTCTGACAGTGCCTATTTCTCTCCATCATCTGCAGAAAGTTCTTATAAACTGCATGCTTAAACTAGCTACTTAATTTTTAGAGTGCTAGCATTAAAGTGAAACTGATCTCTCCCAGTAGAGCTGGATGTATACCAAAGAAAATATTTGCAAACAAAGATTTGCAAACTTGCTTTGGCTTTCAGAACACCTTTTATCCAGTTTCCATAAACAGCATTTCAAGTAATATTTTATATGGGAATATTTTACAAGCAAATGAGTTATTGTGGTGCAAATGCGTGTGTGATACCTGCCAAACTGCAGGTGAAAGCTTGGCGGTTGGTGAAGTCTGCAAGCCCTTGTGCTGGCTCTATGAAATTAGTTTCAGTCCTCCCCCGACAAAGAACTCTGGAATTTTTACCATTCAGGTCAGGGAGGGGGAAAATCATCTTACGTCTCTGAAGGCCAGTCACCCTCTGCAACTTGCCATCATGAATTCTCAAGTGCCTACCCACAGAGAGCAGGGTGACATATGTTTATGGAAAATATTTGCTGGGAAGTTACAGATAACATGCTATTTTCTCAAAATCTATGCCCTTTTTGTGATTGTAAGTCAAGCAGAAGAAGGCAGCAAGCAAGTGGCTCACCTCACTCTTGTTCCTGCTAACCTTGATTCTGTCCGAATTAGTTACTGGAAAAAGATGAATATTTCCTTGACTTTTAAACCATCTGTCCTTAATCCTCCAGCTAGTGTTTTTATTAACACTTTTTATTTTATTCCATTCAATTTTATTGCATTTCAAAGCTAGTGAGACTAAATCTGTATCAAAGAAATTGTTCTCTGTAAAATGTATTTTTATATTTAAAACATTTAATATCTTCACCATCCAAACACAATCTGGAATTTAAAAACCCCTCTATATTTAGCATTAATTAATAACATTTTAATGATTTTTTAATGGATGTCACTGCCAAGATAACCTAGGAAACATGACTGTTTCCAGTACTACTACCACTACCACTGCTCATGTACTTTACTGGAACTAGCTCACATGAATATGTCTCAGTTTTCATTACATTCTTATTGCATTGATAGAAATAGCTCATGCACAGAGAGCTCAGCTTGTAAATGACATTAAAATCATCAGTGTTAGAATCAGTTTGGAAAAGATTTTTCATTTCCCCTGTGAAAAAAGGAAAAAGAATAAAACAGGAAAGAAGTGTAGTTTATGAACTTCTGAAAAGTTTTTAACTGCTGTAGAAAAACCAAAGACCAAATATCAGCATATTCTTGCTTTGAACTGTGAAAACTTCTTTCTCCTTCCTTTTTGTAACCAATATTGCTTTCTTTTTGGGTAGTATGTACCTTTTCCAGCTAAAATCTCATAAGCTTCAAGGAAAATCTTCATAGGTGTGTTTTCTTGGACTTGACAAGTTTTATTCCAGTAAAAAAAAAATGTAAAAGAAACCCTTAGCATAGGTACTTCAAAATATGTATTACTATTTTATAAGAGGTGTTGATCTTGCTTCCCATGTTTGTTAAGCTGTCCATACCGAAAGCTGTTTTCTAGCAAATTGAAACTGTGTTAACCTCTTCAGCCACACTTTTCTTCCATGCTCTTCTTCTTCCTTTTCTTTTTTTCTTTTGGTTAACTTGCCTCTTTGCTATTTCAGATGACCAGTGTATTCTTGTTCATTCAAAAGAAACAAATTCTCAAAACCACACAAAAAAAATCTCAGGTTTCTCAGTCTTCTAGTAAGCAATCTTGTCGCACATGGACCTCCTGGATCTCATCAGCTTCAGTGTCTCTTTGGAGCCAACCCAGCCATGATGTACTCTCTCCCAGGACCTTCAGCTGTGAGGAGATTCATGCCCTAATAAGTTCCAGCAGCCCAGTGGTCCTTGAATTTGGAGCTGAAGCTTGCTTAGCATCCTTCCCCTCTGTCCCAATCTATGCCTGGTCCTCCTTGTCCTTATCCGTCCTGCTTCTTCTCTCAAGGGCTTTGTCCACATGCTGTGCTTGCTCTCTGGATCTGTGTGCTCAGTGTTTGAACTGCCATAGCAGCAGTACTCAAACCAGAGGATGAGAAAGCTACTGTCCGAATATATCCCATGAATTAAGAAAAGCCCAAAACCTCTCTGAGAGCTGTTGACAGAGGGCATTGCATTCTTCCAACAACTGATCTGCACTTGAGGCAAATAAAAAGACATAAGAGTCCTGTGCTTTTAGTTTTTGCCAATATTTTCCTTCTACTTAGTATGCTTTGGAAAAAAAACCCAAAACTCAAAATCATCGCAAAAACCCAAACACCAAAGGTGAGGTTAGGAACAGCGGATTCATGATGTTGAAGGTTTTAGTGGCAATCCCTGCTGAAACAGTCCCCCCCACAGCCACTCCTTCTCTCACCAGAGAGAAGGCTTTTTTCATCTCAAAAAGCCAAAAGCAGGGAAAAAGAAAAGAAGGCAGTTTAACCTGGATTATGTCACTTATCCAGGGCATCACACTGTTTTACAAACAGGTTGTGTTGCCACAACCAAGAGGTCAGTGACCTGCATGGCAAAGGCAGGAGAAGGGAGAGAACTATTTCTTAAGCTGATTTTTCTGCCAGAACCAAATTATTATGAAACTGCACGGTCACATTCCGTAAACAATTTCTTCCAAACCTTATAAGACATTAACAAGCACTGGAAATCAGTGGAGAAGACCCCTCCAGACCAGGCTGAATGCTTTTGAAGGCCTGACAGTAGCTGAAAAGTCTTGTGAGAACCACCCACGAGCCTAAACTGTAGGTAGTCTTTCAGCACTATACTAAGACAACATGGAATCTTATCCTTTCAGAGCAAAGTCATGGCTTACATAAACTAGTTCAACTCCTAAAAAACTGAAAAGTGTGAATTATATTCTTAAATACACACACAACCACCCAAGTAAGGTAATTCCACTGGTTGGAACTGTGCAAATGAGGCTAACATCTGACTGCAAGGGCATAGGAACTGCCAGCATATCCAATTAGCAGGATAAAAGTAACTGCCCTCCTGAATCACTAATTATTTTCAGTGTACACAGTGCGATGGAAACCCTTCCAAAAATCAAATCTGTCTTACAGCAGTTTGACTTACATGCAGTGCAGAATAGAACGTTACTAAGTGCATTGCAATTAATTATGCTTTCAAATGCACCGGCTAAATTTGGCTGTGCAATTAGACAAATAATAACTGAAGGGAAAGGTTAGATTTTGGAATTGCACATTAGAATAGATGAATATGTCTTTTGCCTTAGCCGCTTTTTCCTGTGTCATGGAAGGCATCTTGTTAGGAAGCCCTATCTGTTGCAGATAAAATGCTTGTGTAAACACAGTTTCCATGTCCATTTCAATGCACAAGTGTCATTTTCATGCACTCAGCATAAATAAGCTCTTCCTTTAATTTATTTGCATATCTGTTTCAAATATCAAAGAGAATGGCATTTCAGCAAGACAACAACCAAATGGTAACATCAAAGAGCCTGACTTGGCAGCCTCCACTCTTTTCAGAGAATATTGACTCAAGCAGTGGATGTCACTGATTTCAGTCCAGGTGTGCCAAAGCGACCCCTGCATCCTGAGTAAGTGGGTGAAGGTGACTGACACATTCACAAAAAGATTGCCTTTTCTTTTTTCAGTCTTGAAATTACTATTCCATTTATTCTGCGATTCCTGAACATAGCCAGTATTAAAAATGGTCCACAGATGTTCAACAAATGACTTTGAAAACTGAACTTGAAATTATTGATTTAGCTCACACAGTTTAAAGCTTTCAGAGTAGGTGGCTATCCTTGCATAAGGGGAAAGCTACAGTGATGGGAAATTATGTCCCTCTCACTTTACCTTTTGTTGATGGATTCCCAGAAGAACCATTCCTTTCCTCACTTCTTTTTAATATTCAGAATGTGAACAGCTTTGTTAACTTTAATCCAAATGTTAGCAGAAGGGGATTGACATAAGTACATTTACTGTAACCCTGGTAACCTTGCATCTTGGAAGGGCTCAGCCACAAGTTTGCTGAAGATGGGTTTAAAACAAGAGTGTCGGTGAGCAGATGGACTATATTTCATAGCCTTGGCGAAGGTTCATCTGGATGAAAGGACATATTGGAGACTGATTACATCTGCCTGTAGCTAAAGAATACTCTTGAATTCCTGCCTACACAAGGCAACATCAGCAAATTACTGTTAAAACACTGTTACAGGTTGCCCAGACAGGTGGAAGATGCTCCATTATTGGAACCATTCCAGGTCAGGCTCTAAGTAACCTGATCCAGTTGAAGATGTTCCTGCTCATTGCAGGAGGAGTTGGACTGCATGGCTTTTCAAGGTAATTTCCAACACAAACTATTCTATGATTCTATAAAACAGACTCCCCATGAGCTTGAGCTGGCTCAGGGCCTGCATCCCACCCCTAATAGTAAACTTATTTCACTCATTCATGCTTTCACCATGCCTTGGATGGACTGTGGTGATTCAGATGGTCTGTGAATGGAGGTCTCTGCACAAATCCTTTCCAGAACAGATCCTCTGCAGCAGCACAGTCTTTTCATCAAATCAAACTCAAAATCTCCTCGTACTCAGAGTACTGAGATCACTGACTCCTACAGTGTGTCCAGTGACTCCAAGCATGAGATTTATTGCTCCTCTCTTCGGCAGCCAAAAGGCAGGCACCTTGAATAAGCCATTTCTTTGTAGGGTAAAGAAAGAAGCATCTACTCTCTTTATTCACTAAGGAAACCTGTCTCTCCCTGTGGGCAGCTGAAAAACTTAGACCCTAAGCTCAGATAAGATACCAAGCTTTAAGATGGATCAGGTGAGGAGAGAGGACTGAATCACAATAGTCAGTGTGAATGAAGTGCCTAAACTTTCTTTTTCTGGATGTTCTTTAAAGTTATTTGAATTGTTGAAGTTCCCAAGTGGTCAACCTTGTGACAGATTTTACTCTGCTGGAATAATGTAATTCCTGGTCATTGAAACAAACTTCAGCCTGTTATCTAAGCATCTGGAATGAACTCCTCCAGGAATTAAAGCAAGTCATGAATCACATCTCCTTCTGTTCCAAGTGTCCAGTTCTTTGCTAGATCATTTCTTTGGCCATTGCTATCATAAATACACAGCAGTATGCCTATTAAAAATCATGCAGCTTGTAAAAATGCCTGTGCAACAACAACCAAACAAGAGCAACACAGAAACCTCCAAGCCCAACAAACAAAAAATCACAGGTTACAAATGTGAGACACTCAACATATTTTACTTGCAGAGGGGATGAAAGAGAAAACATCTCAGGAAAAGTCTGCCGAGGGTTTGACAGGGAGTTATGTGTGCAAGAGAAGAACCAATGAAGATGGAAGACATACTGAAGACAGGAGGAACCTTGACATCTTTCAAAAAAAAAAAGGGAATTGACCTGGAATGCATTTGAATTTGCATAAATAGTTGCAGAGAACATTTTTCTCTACTTCTAGGACTACAAGCTGTCTCAACATCTTACATTTACAACAGGTTAGGGTTCTGTTGTTGTTGGGGTTTGTTTGTTTGTGTTTTTTCTTTGGGGAGTGGTTTTTTGTTTGTTTGTTTGTTGTGGTTTTTTTAAAAAATATTTCTTCATTATTCTGAAGCTTAAAAGAAGTTCATCCTATTCCATATCTCTGTAATACACTTCTGGAAATGTATGAAAAAAATCTCCAGGGTGCAATGGTAGATTTTACCATTCTGTACCCAACTGCAAAGAAATCTAAATGTTTCTAATACTATGATGAGCAGAAAGATTTGACTGCTTAGCTGCCACTGAGTGCTTCACTTCGAAAATGGATAAATTTGGATCATTTTCTAGATGTCGCATTGTCACTTCTGAATGACACATTGGAAGAGGAAGTCAAATGAGGAAGTGAGTTCAGGAGTGGTGAGTGCATAGTGGGTCCCTTTTGCTTGCAGGGACCAGCCAGGAATCTAGCAGCTGGCTGGGAGTGGGTGTGTGTGGAGTGTAGTCAGCCTGTTGATTTGAGGTGCCTAACTTAGATGTCTACTTCTTTCCATTGCCTATATAAGGAATAGAGTCTGGCAGACGTGGAGCGTGGGGAGCCCGAATTGCCCATCACTGTCTTACTAGTTGTCATGGCAACACAGGCAGGCACCTAGAGGAGATGGTCTGAAAGTGGTCCCGGCTGACTTGCAAATACATGCCATAGCTTGTGTGCAAGTGAGACAGCTGTACTGTATGTATCCTGGCTCAGAGTTCACACTCTAACACGGTGATGACTGCAAGGAGTCGTGGTTTGAAGCTGCCCTTTGCAAGCCTCAAACAACAAATCTTTGTCTTTCCATCTGGTTTTAGGCAAACTTGAGCATGGAGGACACATGGTGCTGCAGAAGGCAAATTCTCCATCCGAATGCCTCTGAAGCTGCATCGGTGATGGGAGAGAAATGAAACTGCTTTATTCATGGGACACACTCCTACGTGGGGAGATACCCCTGTGAAGACAGCACTGCATCCCACGCCTTCTTTTGTAAATTACAAGATATGCTTTAAGCTCTTATGGAATTGATCAGTTAATTTATCAGTTTATCTGCCTCTGCCCTACATTTAAATTTAAATCTTTTTGGCAATTCCATTTAAATCTCTTAAGCCCTGTTGAAAAAAACAGTAAGTGGAAGAACTGGTAGCCTGTAAATTACTTCTTATACAATAAGGTCCATTTTGGTTATTGAACTTTTTGTGTTATTTGGAGATTCTCTTGCACCTGCAGAGGCTAAGTCCACTCTTGATTATTGGAACAATTGTGCAAGTGAAGCAATTAGGTAATCTCATAGTGATGCAAACTATGTCGTTTTCTATGAAGGCATTAGCAAAGAGTTGCAGGCATTCACAATTGATCCCAATAATGAGCTGGGATTTAAAATCTAAATACTTGGTTTCTAGCTGCATTGCAAATTCATCCCCAGAATCCACTCTGTATTACTCACCACCTTTTGCATCCTTTAACAATGGTAATAGATTTTTAAATACAAACAGGAAAAAAAGCAACAGAATTAGATTTCAAGTACTGCTAGCAATGTACTTGACTCAACTAGGATCCTAACACATGGAAGTTGCTGAAATCCAAGACTTCTGTGTAATTGTATATTCAAGAACAGCTCTGAAATTCAGAACAGAGGCTCAGGTCAAGGCAGGATTGCTGGGGTAGGTCTTGAGCTCTGGACTGTGCTTGTAGGTGTTGAAGAGCCTGTATGGTTCTAGAGGATGCTGTAGACTTTGCCTTGCTGCTTGCTTTGGACCTGACCGTCTTGCATTGATTTAAGCCTGTACTGGAACTACATCCATCTGAGCCAAAAATTTAGTTTCTAGTTATAGAGTCTGAAATGCATAGGGTCAGTCTTTCAGAATAGTTTTTCAGCTATTAATTTTCAGATCATGATTTCCAAAGTGCTACAACACCATGCATAGATCAGGTGGAGATATTACTGCAGAATGAGATGCAGTTTGATGTCTCTTGGTTCAGGAAACAGGGAATAAAATTATTCAGGCTAGTACATGCAGAACTTTATAAGCCTGTGAAAGATTTTTGTTTCTTTCTTGCATATAGATACCAAGTTTGATGTTAGCAATTTGGCTCATTAATAACTGATTTACATTTCCCAGATAGAAAACTGCTATCTGCCACAAATTTATAAAAGAGTTTCATATTGTGAAATTCTCTAGCACAGTGAATCCTTTGTGATTTTAGAGCAAGGAGTTTGTGATTAAAATTTAAATATAATCATTGCAGTCTTCTGGGGTGCTTAAGTACAAGAAAATGTTATTTCCTGCATCTTAGAGCTCATTGTGGTGGATGCATTTAAATGTCATCAATTGAGTTCTATCTGCTTTGAAAACTAAACAAAACAGAAAGTTCTTTAAAGCAAATAAAGAAGCTGAAGGATTCATGATCTCTGCTGAAACATGAAGAATAACATACTATACAGTATTGTTTAAGTTTAGCTCTGCGAGCTGAATTGTCTCCAGTTCTGTGCAGAAGCCAACTGTGACCACTGTTGAGTCCCTGCGCCAGTGTAACAGCTATAACCAGCTAAAATCTTTTGATAAAACTGGACTTGTAGGAAATGTATTACTTGTTCTGTTTCTTTTTCCTCCCAAAAAATACCTGTAACGTTTCAGATGAAAATACCTCTTCCTGAAGTTCCAAGTCCCTCTTTTTCCCTCTCGGATAAGAGGAGGCGTAACCACAAAGACTTTTCAGGTTTTGCCTCTTGGTCAAAGCAGTGTGAACCACAATGCAGTCCTCTAACACTTTTGACTAGTTGTCCAAGTAATGACTATTGTAGAACCATGTTGCAGAGTTGTGGAGTCATCTTGAGAAAGGTCAATAGCAACGCTGCTCAGGATAGAAGTAATTAATGTGGATAGGAAAGGGACTGCCTTACCCTGTTCTCTCCTCAGGTGAACTATGGCAGGGTGGTGCACAGGGTAAGACCAAGTTGCCCTGATTCCTGAGCAGCTATGGATCAAATACCAAAAGTGTAATTTCCCCAGGCTTATGGACTTTCTACAGAAAAGAGGAACTTCAGAAATATTTTTAGATTTGAAAAATCAATTGGGTGGAACATGAAATATTTTCATGTGTCTGCTTACACATGCAAATGTTGTTTTCATTGTCAAAGTTTTTTAATAGAGTTGTTAAGTCATCTTAATGAACTAAAATGGAAAAAACAGTAATCTTCAGCTTGGAATCTGGTGGCATCTATACTGAAAAATGGTACCAGATTTTATCTATTGATCACATTTGAAGTACCTGGATATGGTTCTAGTTAGCTTCAAGTATGAACCTAGAGCATAATGTTCCAGTTGTATTATCATGGCCATGTCACTTTCCAAAGTATCACTAAATTATTCCTTTATTTTTGCCTTTGCCAAAGAGGTAGGAGGCTGTTTTGCTGTCTGGCAAAATGCCTGCCTAGAAGTAGAGGTCCAGATCTTTAACAAGGGTAAATTGGCAAAACCCCACTGATTGTAATGGAGCAACGTCGATTTTTGTCAGTTCAGTATCTGGCCCATCAGATTTTCAACTGTTATCACCACAGGCAGAATTCAAATTGACACAGCGTGGGCTAACATGATTGAATGCAGAACAGGCTTCCTGGTTTCCTAAATTATTTTAATAACAGAAAGAATGTAGATGGAATGCCAGGCTAAGATCTCTACCTGGATAAAGGCCCAGATATTTTTTTTTGTTTTGTTTAAATAATCCTGTTCTAAAGTCATTACTTTTTCATTATGGAGTTTGTCATGACATGGTCTTCAGGAACAAAAGTCACAGATTCTTTTCAGAGCTGCAAAATCCCACAGCTTCAGGTAGGAAGTATTGCCTTGAATAGGTCCTGTAGGATACGGGATTTATGGAAACAGAGCAGGAACCTACCCATCCCCAGAACCTATAACAGATTAGTTGCTAAATTCATCTCTGAGATATTTCTGCACCAGGTATTGCTTTTTCAGAGGCTCTGGTGGGTCATTGCTTCTGTGAACCATTCAAAGCCATTTGCCAGTCCTGGAGTCCACTGACTCCCAGGGATCACACTGGTCCCAAGCTCCAACAACACATATGCACTGGCACTTTTCAGAGCATTTACCATGCAGCCACACCTGGCTGATGGTGCTTGAGGGAGTCAGGAACATGCAACTCTGCCCTGGAAGCCCTGGTGCAGCATGAGGTGGATAGCACAAGGAAGGTGGGATCTTCTCAGAGATTAGTGTGTGCTCAGATAGTGTTCAGGTAGGACAGAAGGAGTGTCATCTACTCGAAGCTTCACTGACTGGCAGAGGTCACAGGGCAAAGCAAACATAAGCCAAGTCCCCGTACAAACAGTGTGGGCTCCAAACAGCGTGGGCTGAAACGTCTGTAGGAACAGTGATAATCTGCACATAAATAAATTTGCCCATCGTAGGAGCCAAATTAAAAACATAACAATTTGATTTCTCCCCTTAGGGAAAAGAGCTGTGTTTTTCCTCACTTGAAAGAATTCTGACATCTTACTTTCATCTGCCCTTGTGTCAGAACAAAGCTGGCTGATTACTCGATATCTCAGCTGTGATTTGGGGTGTATTTTTTATTCCTCTTACAGATTCAGAGGGTGGTAAAAAGCCTCATTGCAATTCATTAATTAGTATGTCTCCATCTTCTTTAGACCAGAAATGCAAGGATATCCTTTTCTGTGAATGTCATTTTCTCTCTGGGCTCTTGTACTTTAATTTCCTAGATGTGAAAACGGGTATAGAAGATGAATTAGGTATTGAAATGAGAGGATATGAACATGACAGAAACTTCTCTTTCAAAGAGAAAAAATCTTTTGTAACTAAGCAAAATAGAATAAAGAGTTTTGTAAATCAATTGTATTGAATAAAATGTTTTTATCCTTCACAAACTTTACTTGGGAGAACGATGGAAGTTTAAAGAAAATTAAAAGCCTTGGTGCACTTACTGTTCTCGTGTATTTTCTCTTCTCCCACATACCATCCCAGCAATCTGGCTTTACTTCTCAAGTTATTAATCTAGGTTTTGTGGTTTTGGCAGATAAATAACTATTTTATTATGCCTAACACAACAATGCCTTGATGTCTAATATATTGCTGATACACAAATATTAAGTTACAAGGGCAATGTTTGATATCTGGATGAAGAGCTCTTAGGTGAGATGAGCTTCCCTACCTCTGCTTTCAACACACATAAGGATTAGTATGAAAAAAATGAAAACTCTCATCTTGATGAATGATGGGGACTCAGACATTACTAACAGTTATTTTCTTGGATAGTTTTTTTTTTGCAGTTAGATGTATTTCTATTCTGCTTTGCCTGATGGCACAGTGGGTTCTGTCTCATCCAAGTTTTGTCAGTGTATTGCTTTTTCTACCTCCTGCCCAATGATGGTTGTGCTATTCTGAGGTTAAAAGGACCAGTGCTAAAATTCTACCAGTGGTGTGGGAGAGAAATATGCACCTCCCTTGACACTGCTTATCTGTCTTCTGCTCCTTCCACTGGCCTCTTATGTTACAAGACAGATGTAATCACCTTGATAAAA
Organism: Campylorhamphus procurvoides; assembly: GCA_013396655.1. NCBI lineage: Eukaryota > Metazoa > Chordata > Aves > Passeriformes > Dendrocolaptidae > Campylorhamphus > Campylorhamphus procurvoides. Next base: position 854,748 of record WBMV01008148.1, read on the forward strand.
GGCTGGGTTTGGACTGCTAAAGGATTATGTAGTTTCTAAGTAATTCTTTATTTTCATGATGAGTCCTTTCTGAGGATGGTAGTGTTGCCTGTTCTGACAGAGATCATCTTTGTGAAGGAGTCAGGCTATTCTCAGGGGCATCCCAAATAATGTGAAATTCAGCCGAGAATAACTGCAAATCTCATTGCTTTCTGGCACATACAAATGATAAGTCTTTGCTCTCCCATCCTCCAGGAGCAACACAGGTTTATGCTTTTTTTCCCAAAGGTTGGGCTGGGTCCTGATCAGTGTTCATCAATTCTTCATTTTCCTTCTTTAGAGGGTGCTCATATATGGCATGAAGACCGGAGAAGAAGCCGGGAAAAGGTGCAATCACCATTCTTTTCAGCATCGTTTGGAGGCCTCTGTGAATGCTGGACGCCTGGATGCCAGAAGCTGTGCTACTCGTCCAAAGTCCAGTGTTTGTCCTACTCATCGAAGGGCTTCCTGTGACATCTTCCTTGGTAGCCAGAACAGGGAGTGTTCACAGCAATGCTGCTCAGTAAACACACATTTCATGGAAAAAAACTGAGAGACTTTTTCTTTTGTTGGAAATTTTTCATGAATTATTTTTGTTTAGGAAAACATGATATCACTCTGATGGTAAGAAAACAAACTGGCAGGCCAGCTTTCTGTAACTCCTAAAATATCACCTCTTATTTTTCATTTCGAAATATAGAAGAAGAAAGTGAAGAAATAAAATAGCCTGGACCAAACCCTATGTCTACTTCTTAGCTTTTGATTTTTTTTCTGCCTTTGGCCAGTGCTTGAAAAACAAGAAAGAGAAAGAGGGTGTGCAAAAGACCATGTTTTCCCCTTGTAATGTGGAAACATAGAATTTGAAAAAGGATAGATTTTTTTCCCCCTGAATTTAAAAATTACCTTTTTTTGGGGGAAAATGTTTTTTAAATCAACCCTCTCTTTTTCAGTGAAGACATACAAACCAGTTTGGCTCACCACATTTCATGGCTCAGCCTTCTCAGACCACAAATTATAGATGTCATAACAAATGTCAAAAATACAGCAGAATATAAAAAATTATATATGCAGAGACACGAGTGCAGTCAGTCATATATATACACGCATTCATATGTGTATATATAGTCATCTTTGTGTGTATGAATATGTGTGTATAAATATATCTCCACATGTATATATGTGTGTGTGTGCACAGATGTAAAATAGATGTGTTCATGCCTGCAAGCCAAGGAAGTCCCCAAGGGGTTCTGCTTCAGAAAGGTCTCCTCCATCTATTGGGAAGGTACATTTTCATGCAGTGTTCACCTGTGGTTCCCCCTGTTTTTACTGGCCCTACCAAATGTTTTGACTGGAATAAAATCTACCCAACAGCATTGTGAACCTGTGTTTCCACCAGCTATTTGCCATATATGTCACCTGTGTGAGGAAAGCTTGAAAGATTTTCCTGTTTCAGAGGAGAGTGGCAATACAGCCTAGATATCACACTTGGGTTGTGATATAAAAACTCAGTCCTTAGAAGCAACCCTTTCAGGTAAGAGTGGAAACCCTTTACACTTGCTAGCACATTTCATCAGGCAACATGGAGACCAGAAGAAGGATATGTAAGAAGCAAGTTCCTCCCCTTGGGAAATGCCACAAAAGTTGGAGTAGCGTTTTGTGCAATTTTGCACAGCAGTCAATCAGAGACAATAAAGACAAACTGTTTCTTTAGTGAGAAAATATATTTGAGTTGACCTCTCCACATATAAGCTTTGGCTGTTTTAGCAGAGTTAACTAGTGCCCATACAAAGTTTTTTGCAGAAATATCTGTTAGCCTTGCATACAAGGTGGTCACTCACGCTGATCCCAATCCCAGCAGTTCAGCACTAATTCAGACACCTTTCTCTCTTTGCTTGTGGCAGAGGGAGAGCTTGGGTGCTGGCTCTGCCCTCCTCACCAGCTCATCTCTGTGCTGCACACATCTCAGCACCTCCTGCACATGCTCTGGCTGCTGTCACATGCTAGTAAAAGCTCTGCATTTTAAGAAATGTCTCTATGGGTTTCATTGCAGGCAGGTATTTCCTTGTCAAATGGACAGGGGTTTTTCTTCAATCTGCAGCCCCCATGCATGAGAGGTGCCCTGAGGAACAAGTTCCTCTGCACCTGACAGCTGTGCTGACTGCAAGTGACGCATTCCCTTCATCATCCTCCTTTTCCTAATTTCTCCATGGGATAGCCGAGCAGAATATGATGTAGAAACCTTTGAACACTGAGTGACCCTGTGTGTCATCCCAGCATGACTCTAGCCTCATGGGTCTGTTGGCAGGGCTCTTTCTCTCTGGTTCAGCTTCAGATTGATGTGTCTATAGTATCTTCAGTTTCAGTGCTAATTTGATGGCAGGTAGTCCTGGGATATCTGCTCTGTCTTGTATCATCTCCAAGCCTATCCTGCTTGTTTGCAGCCACTGTTTAAACTCAGGCTAGTTGTAATCCCAAAAGCACTGCTCTTAAGACAGCTGCTGCTCCTCCTTTTGTCAGTGCTGGGATGTCTCACTCCTAGTGCCTTCCTATGCGGATTTCTAAGAGGTAGCTCAAGAATCAAGAGAAGACTTTAGAGACACTGGCAGTCTTCCCTCAGATATTATAGCTTCAGTCTTCCATGCTACTCCAAACTTTGCAGCAGTTCCTCTGGTTTTCAGCCTAGGCTGTGCTAGCATACCTCCTTCCTACAATGCCATCATCTCTGACTAGCACAAGTTCTGCAGATAACAACAGATCAAGAGTGTTGGTCTCTCAAACAGCAGCCTTTATGCCTGGACCCTCTCTCAGCACTCAGCAAAAAGGGTCTTGGGCTTTGCAGCATGATCTGAAGGTGAATGTGCCTGGCCTTTGATGGCTCAAAGGGGAAGGGAGGCAGGAATGATGTATCCACAAACGTGTTCAATTCTAGAGTCCCTTTATAGGTACATCTGGTTTGACTGGGGATGGACTAGATGACCTTTAAAGGTCCCCTTCAACTCAAAACATGCTACATTTCTATGAATGTACCCCTATGAATGGCCTGCATGCACATCCTGGTTTGCAACACTGTTATGGTCTGGAGAGTTCCCCTGTCAAAAAAAAAAAAAAAAAAAGGCTCCTTTGGTTAGTAGTGTTTCTGCATGGTGTTTATTTTGTATTTTGTTATGCAACCCTCCGTTGTCAGACACGTCAGAGAATTTAGGGTCCTCTCACTAAGAGGTGTGAAAGTGCAGTACTTTTTTCCCCTGTTAAGTATCAAAGAGGGATGTGAAATACTATCTGTTTTTAAAAGACATTAATTGAAATCTATGTTTGTTGCTGGTAAAAATATGTCTTTATTGTGTGGCTTGGAAAGAACTTCTTGCTCTGGCTGAGCAGCTGCTCCAAATGATCTGCAAATGTTCTCTCAGCTTCAGGTACAGAGCAGTGTCCCAGGACCTTTGGTTAGACCATGCAGAAAGCAGTAGTGAAAACAGGTGTTGGCAAGCCTGGCATGCAGGTATGGCATTTTCTCTCCCAGTGAGTTGTTTTGGCTACTGAAAAGGAGTTCCTGCTGCCAGGCAAGCACTACAGTCACCAGTCTACCCTCCTATGTGTAAGAGAGGTACAAACCCACTGGAATAAATCAGACTGGCTTAGGAACAGCAAGGCATGGTCATCCCAGGCTCAGGACTGAGGCAACTGTCTGGGTCAGGAAAACAGTAGTTCATAGCTTCAAGAAAAAAAATGAAAATAATATTCATTCTCATCTGACATGGAAAGTAACCCCCCCTTAGAAAGGCAGATCAACTGAGCTTTCAGAAGAACCTCTGTGTGGATGACATCCTCATGAAGCAGCTGAGAAGGGCTCTCCCTGACAGAGAGCACGTGGAGCAGCTTGCATGCTGCACTGGACCAGGCTCTTGAGTGAAAGAGGAATCTGAGTATTTCTGCCTTTCTGACTTAGTTTTTGTAGCTGGTGTCTACCCTGGCTTCTGTCTATTCCCCACATTTCACAGAGCAGGTACATCTGCAGTCACTTGTGACAGCTTTGGATGGACTCTCACAGGGATGTGCAGTTTTCTTTGTTTCCCAATTATGCTTCAGGAGCACCCAGAGATTCAGCCCAGGCAGGTAATATACAGATCTCATGAGAGTACTTTTCATTCTCTGCTTTTAATAAATAAAAACCTAGCATACAGTCATGAACCAATAAAGACAAAATGCTGGTACTTCTCTGGAATCATACATACCAAAGTCATCTTGTTAGGTCAATAGGAAGAATTTTCATTTGCTCTAAAGGTGACACTAATATTACTGTTAGTGGAATAATCAGGTTGTAGAGTCTCACAAAAGCAGCAAAAATACTTGAAGCCCTCTTCACTGAGGGCCAGTTTGGGGTGTGATGTGAGTGCTGGGTCACACTTGGGATTCACTCATTTTGTCACACATGCTGGATGTGCTGAATTTGTAAAGTAAGGGGTCCTAAGCAGCATAAGTTAAGCAAAGATACCTTTGTAAGTTTTCCTTTGATGAATAACCCTCTAAGAAAATCCCAACTCCCTTTATTCTGCTCTAAGGTCAGGCAAGAAGCATTGCTTTTGGTGCTGAAAATTAGTTTTTAAGATATTTCATAAGGTCTGTAATACTTATAAAGATATAACCCAGATTGCTATTTTCAGATTTGCATTCTGAAGGGGATAAGTCTGCATGGAAATGTCATTTGTGTTGATATGTGGCTGGACCAAGAATGTTACAACACATAATTTGATCCATGTTTCAGAGACAGCTCTGATGCAACAGAAAAGTCAGAGGGCAACACACACATTGTATTCAAACAGGAAAAATCACTTTTGTGGGGATCTGGTAATAAATAGTAAATGGCTTCACACCTTTGCTCAGCGACAACAGAATGCTGTAACAAGAGCTATACACAGAGAAAGGTTCTTGATTGATTAAGTATTTGTGAGTAAGAGAGACCAAAGGCTCAACCTGCCTGCTGAAAGACAGAAGTCTATCAAAAAGGAAAACTGAAAAATGAAGAGAATGAATAAGCAACTCATGCTGGCCAAGACTAAGAAGTGGCCGAAGGGATTATGAAGGAATAATGGAGAACAAAAGCTACTTAGGTTTATACCTGTTTATAAATTAAGCTAGTTGCAAACTACTGAGAGAGGGAAAAGTAAACAAAAACCTGGCTTGAGAAAAACTCAGTGCCTCCATGTCAGTCGTTCTTATATTTGGATGTTGGGAAGATTATTATTGTTCACAGTGTTTCCTCTGTTTCTGGATAGCTCTACTTAATGACATCTGAGGTGCTACACACCTGAGTCCCTGAGGGTGCTCCTGCATTCCTAAAAAGAAAGAGGGCCAGAGAACAAACTGAACATCAGCCCTGGACACCCACACTGCAGGAAACAAACTGCAGGCAACTCTCCCTGGGACTGCTCCCAGCCAGACCCACAAGTGAACCAGTGTTGAGTAAGGATCCCCCAAGCCCTTCCACAGTATCCACCCCAGACAGCAGCATGCCTTCCGCACCTGTGGCACCTGCCTCACCTCAGGCCATGTAATATCCTCCATCCACCAGGATGAAACACCACTGGTGGGATACAGGCCAACACTTGGGTTATGCAGAATTAATAGTTTTATCTTAGGGTCAAGTGGGGCATCAGGTAGAGCCCAGGAGAAACCCATGGCAAAGCACTTGGTGGGGTGGTCACAGGCAGGTTGTTGAGGGGGCAGCAGCTGTTAGCACCCCATACGTGAGCCAAACTGGGCCCCTTAGCCTGGCAGGAGGCAGAGATGTCCCTCATGAACTTATCAGTATAGGCAAAGCCTTTTTACTCAGTGGTAGCTTTCATCTGTCATCCTTGTGTCTCATTTGAGCTCCCTGGCAAGACTTCTCTCCTTTAAGATGTTGTCAGTCATCTGCTGCATAGGCAAGGGCAAACCTGTCTTCATTCCATGTATCAGGGAGTTGAATCAGAAAAGAAAGGATTAAAGTTGCTCAAGCAAAGGTAAATCTGGCATTTCTGAATTTTGCAAGTGAAACACTTTTTCTTCTGGTATAAGCATTATCATTACAAATGCTTTCCCATGCAGGCACTGAGTATGAGACCAGATCATACCATACAGATTGGCCAGGCAACACTTTGATAAGCAAGTGCTGTTGCTTGAGTCATTCTGAAACAGACAAAGGAAGCAAGAGAGAAATCATGAGGGAGGATGCAAATAAGGGGTATGGGTCACTGCTGAGTTCCCACAGACTCTGCACTGTTGGGCAGATAGTTTTAGATACCCTTTTCTAGAAATATACCTTTGATACCTGTTGCAGCTTCCATGGGGATTTGGGGGCCAAATAATGCCAAAATGGGTCCTCTTTTCCGTAGAAACCAAAGTTTGGGAAGGCAGAAGTGACTCCAGTCTTGCCCCACTATTGAGTTAGGATGGATATGGGATATGTGCTAGAATCTGGGTACTGTGGAGACACACATATGGTTTGATAGGGGGAAGCAGGAAGAACAGCAAACTTATTTTTGCTGAATCTTTAGCTTTGTGATATAGCAAAACTCAACCTTCCCTATACAAGTTCAGTGTAAGTGCTGGTCATAAACTTGGGAAAATTAGTTTTAGTATAAAACAACACTAATAGAAATCTGTCCCTTCCGCTTCCTTCCTTTTCTGCTTCGTTAAAAGGTCAAGGACAATTGTTAAAGCACTGAAGAATGTGCAGCAAGTATTTTCTCAATTTCACCCCTTCAATGTGTTTAGACCTCTTTGTGTTGACTTGAATGACTTGCCAGAAGATGCTGCTGTTTCTGTGAGTAGTGGGAGAGCCGCTTAGAACAGATTTGTGCAGAAGATTTTGGGTTCTAATTGAAAAAATAGAAGTACCACAACTTAATTTTCTGAGTTTTGGCAAAAACAAAAGCAAAATTTTCAGTATTTTTTGGCTAAAGAAGGTCTGGGTTTGGACCAAGAACTCTTTCGGTTTGGCAGTTTTGGGGTTGCAGTTCTTTTGTTCTTGAAAACTTCAGTTTTTCATTGGGAGAGTAGATGTCTTCTGTGTAAACTTTTGTTAGGCTGAAAAATACCCTCTCCTGGGGCAGCAATTTCTTGGATGATCCTCCTTAGAAGGGAACTGCTGGCAGGTGCTCTGACATCAGACGGGAGGATGGGAAACTCTGAAGGAAATACTTGTGTCTAAGATACCAAGAATTCTTACCCCACCCACATGCAGCATCTTGCACTTGTTCTTGTTAGACCTCATGAAATTCCCATGGGCCCACTTCTTGAACTTGTCCAGGTCAAGAACACAGAATCCTTCTGGTTTCTAGACTACTGTTAACTTTATGCAGACCTCTTCAAAGGGAAGAGAACTAGATCAGGCACTACAGCTTTTCTGCTAGGCTTTCCTGTACTCACTTTTTCCATGATTCTTTCGGCTATTCAACATATCCCATTGCAGTGAGGGTGTATCTGTCTTGCACTTCTTTTTATGCCCTCTCCCCATCTCCATTTCATCCCTGTGATTCCCCACTGGGGCTCCATTGGTCTGTTTGTCTAGGGTGTGGAACAACAGAGACACAAAGGTGATCCGGAAGGTCTTGACTACTGGGAGAGATAAACTCAGACTGGGTACAACTAAAAAGTACTGTGAAAGTAAAAGATAGGGACAGGGCTGAAAAATATACCTACAATCGATGGGCTGGTTCCTTAATGGATAAAGTCTGCATAGGTTTCCACTTTAATTTTTTTCCGTTCGCAGTATGTATCTGGATCGAGATACATTACCAACATTCAAATCTCAGTTCCATTTTCCCATGCTTCCCCAAATTCACCACTGACTGTGTGGGTGCTCCTGTTCTGTTACAAAAATTTGTTGCCAGTGGGATTTTGGGTTGGCCTTAGTGGTCAAAGAAACCAGTGCTCTCCCTGGTTTTGTTTACATGTCTTCTGTTGCTTCTTTGGTACTTACCTCAGAGATGATTATGGTCTATGACTCAGACAGCAGGGTCAGTATCCTCTTGTTTAAGGGCTTTTGGGAATAAAGAGGTGGCAAGATTTAGAGAAAGAACTGATAACAATTTTTATATACAGTGTACCTTTTTCAGCTTTTTCTCCCTTTCTTATCTTTCAGTAATTTCCAACATTCTGCTTTTTCCAGGTGATGTCTGGTCCTGAATTTACTCTAAAGCCAAGTAGCCACTTAGTGACAGACAGTTGCATCCTCTGTATATCTTTTATCAACCAGCACAAACTGGCAGAAATGCAAATCTGCTTGAGAGAGGACTCTCCTCATCTGGACAATCACAAGTGCGAGGGAGCATTCTCAGCCAGTAAACACTGCTTCTCAGGAGGACTGGGGAGCATGTGATGTTATCGTGTGCTTTGTACATCATGACAGCTGAGCCATCATACATTGTGTCTCAAAGTGTAGCTTGTGCAGCCTATGAAAATTTGCTGTCTTCATGTGGATTTAGGATACCAGCACTTTCCAAGTCCTGACTATTGCCTGAGATCCTTGATATGTTTGGGAGCAATAAATCAACAGGATTTTTATGCTGTCTGTTGGGTAGCAATCAGCTGATATTTCACTTTGATCATGTTGGATGTGACTATGCCCACTTGACTTTGAATATATTTAGACATAGGTTTCATCTATGGTTGGTGGGGCCTTAGCACTTCCAAATTGATTGATCTTGAGATGAGAAGCTACGTATGTCTTTCAAGTAAGAAGGAGTCTAGGCTTGACTCTTTGTCTCACCATGGAGATAGTCCTGTTAATTGCAGCAGAAAAATTCATAAAGTGCTGGGTAGGAAGGAGGAGGAGGGCAGCAAGACCTCAGTGACTCACACAGGTGAAATTGAGCCTGAAACTATGTGCAAGGCAAACAGTGCAGACCTGTGCCATGTAACTGGCTCCTACCCTCTATACCCCAGTCTGGTTCATGCATTTGCAGCACAGTCTCTCCATCCTCACTTCATGCTGATGCAGCTGTTGCCTTGAATCACCATCTACCACTTAAGGTCAATTGACAGTGTCCATCTAGGGATATATTTTAAAGACACTCTGGTAGCTGTATGCAGGTGAGGATGAGTAGCTCAGCTGCCAGTCTTTACCAGCCATCTTCTGCCTCTTAGTCCTGTTCCATGATCTGAAGCACAGAGGGTGCATCCACTGTGCTACATGGTACAGACATCTCAAACAGTATGAAATTTGGAAGGTCTCAAGAATGCAACAGACTTTAGGGAACCTCCTTCTTCCCATTCAGGTCTTTTACTTGGCTTGGTTGGTCCTCCAGCACCCATGCCTAAAAAAACTAAGTTTGATTCGACCAAAATGTCTTCCTAGATGCACTTTGCAGTGGAGCCCTTGGGTGCAGTTAATGAGGAGAGAGAGAAATTATTTAGTGCAATTTTTTCTTTTTCAGAAAAAGACTGTTTAACTGTAAAAAAAGAGAAGACAACACAGGCTGAATGTCACAGGGAGAAAAAATCCTGGCTATAAGATTTACCTAATCTTAAAAGGGAAGTGGTGGAAATCTTATCTCTTTAGGACATTAAAATAGGCACTATAAAAAGTGCCACTCAATGGAAAGTAGGTGGACTGATATAGCTTTGGGTATCTTTTACACTTATCAATTCTTCTCAGAGCTATCCTCTGCATCCTAAAGAAATATCCTTTGGCTGTGAGCACTTTGTCTCACAAGTAATTAAGTAGAAATGAGTATATCACTAAGTACATTTCAATATGTATCCTCAGCTGGCTGGAACTCAATCTGGGGATTCAGGATCTGCTTGTAATTAACATTCCATAGTAAGACTCCACACCCTCTGTTTGTCTCTTCCTAATTATGTGTTGGAAATGCACATTTCTCCTACCATTAGTGATTTCAGCAGCAAAGTTTTAGCTGGGCTTTAAATTGCCCTCTACCTCAATCTAAATATTCCCTGTTATTTTAGGTTTGCAGACATTACACAAGTAAAAGTTTTCTCAAGGCGTCATAGAGAAATAAGCCACTGACTCAAAAAAATTCCAGCTGCTGAGCAGCCTTCTGGGTTCACAATATCATGGATTTAGGCTGTGATCTGTTAGCTCTTGTGGGCTTCAATACTGGCAATTAAAGGTGTCTCTCCTAATTAGCAGGAGAGCCTGTGGATGTGAGGAGTAATTGTGAAGGGGCTGCTCAGGGATCTTCTTTCTGTGAAACTGCCTTTCCTTCCAGTTCATTAGAGCAACATTTTCATGGCAATACATCTGCTGGGGGTGCTTTTCATCAGGAAGGTTTAACTGGATTAGAAGATGAATTAAAAAAATGCTTCAGCTGAGGATGAATGAAAGCTTTAACTTGGGTCTGTCAGTAAGGGACTGAGCGATATCATGCCTGCATCTCCAGGTGTGACAACGAAGTTGTGCCCATTGTGGATTAGTCTTTAACAAATTCACCAGTGACTTGTATCACACTGCTTGCCTGTTCTCTCTGTCTTTACTTCAGCTTATCCAAAGGCTCATGTTCCCTGAGCCTGCTGTGCCCAAGGTATGTGCTGAGGGCACATGTGGCTGAATTAGATGGCACACGTCTCTATGGAATAACACCAATAGTATTCAGCTTGAACTTAAAAAGAAGCCAGAACAAGCAACCCTGATCCTTCAGGGGGGTACATCAACTCCTGTGTGGGTCCCAGGAGACTGCCCAGGCATACATGAGGAAGCTGGGGTGTCAGTCTCCCTTCTGTTAGATAGGAAATGGATGAGGTCCCACCACTGTTGCTCTTCCAACTGGGTGCTGCTACTGTGCTGCTTCTAGAGCTGTGCTGGGATTATGTATGTCTGAGGGCAACCAAAACAGTTTGTTCCCAGACTTCACACAGTTTTTAGAGCCCTTGACTGTAATGGTAATTAAAAGCAAACAAATCTGGATGAGTTCTGTGGGGCTGCCAGGTCCCCACAGAGATGCCTCAGCTTTTCTTCATGTTTTATATGGTAATGGAAGGCCGGGTGGTGAACTCTTTTGCTGCTACTAGTAAATGGTGACATATGAGATGTTGCTCTGGGGACTGTGGATGAAAATATGGCTCTGCTGAAGCCGGTGGCAAAACTCCCATTGACTTCAATAAAGCCAGATCATCCTGTGCAGTCATTTTCCATGCATAATTCATACAGGGGGACATCCACCCCCCTCACCCCTCCCGCTAATACTTCTCTTTTTCTCTAATTATTAAAAAGTTAAAAATAAGAAGACACTTTTTTCTGGAATGGTTCATATTTGAGAAATCCAATCCTCACCTACTAAGCCTGCTCTGACTGTTTTAGCCTCTAGGCAAATTTGCAAACTGGCCTAGGGAAGCTGGTACTTGTTATTGTTGCTTCAAAGACAGTCTATGTGGGAGAGGGAATGAGATGTGTTGGGATTAAAATACCCTAGCTGTAAAAAGCAGTAATAATTACCGTCTACATGTGGGCAAGTCAAAAGGGGTTATTACCAAAAGAAATTTAAAATCCTGCTTGCAGAGAAACTGCCTGAAATCCAGCATTATTCATCTGTGCAGTGAGGACTGTTTTTAAACATGGTTTTCTTCAAACACCACTTTTGTAAGGCCAATACTAAATGGATCAAGACACTGTTAAGAGGTTTGGCATCAGATAAGTGAGGGTATAATGAAAATTATGGAAGGCAGGTCTGCTCTCAGGAGCCCTGGGATTTGGGGGGCTGGTAAAGCTGGCTCCTGTGAGAATGCTCAGCACACAGCCTCGAGTCCAGCTGTGTACTGCTCATCTGGTCTTGACCCTGGGTCTTGACAGTGTCAGTATGCTCTTTTAATAGAGTATTTTGCTGTACTCTCCTGAAACTAAGACAATTATTAGATTCATAAATTTCAAAAGGACTATCACATCACCTAGTGTGCTTTCATATAGATACTGTGCATTTCCATGTACCCGCCTCTGCATTCCAGTAACTTGTGATACACTAGTTTGTTATTTTCCCAAAATACGTCTGTCCTTCTTGTGAGAATAATGCTGTTCAGTACATTACATAATTTCATGCTAATTATTTTTAGTCAGTAGATTCTCATTGACTTTAATGAAAATCCTCTTCAGACATGTTCATGGAAATGGGAGGAGAACCAGATCCCAGTCTGCCCTGATGTCTGTGAGGATAGCTTCTAATGGAGAGAAGTTGGCTTAGTGCATTCTGGTCTTCTGCATGGACTTTGACAGAAAGACATAAGAGAGGTCTACAATTTTTGTGGGGTTTGGGCTGCTCTGCTCTTACATAAAGTCACTAGCTCAATCCCAAACATGACGACTGTTCTGTGTTGTTGAAAATGCTTAGTGAAAATTTTTGGAGTATGAAGATAAATTCTTCTCTATATGCTATAATTAATAAGACAGTTTCCTAACCTACAGTTGGTTGTGTGAGAAAATTCCTATGGATGAAAAATATTGGCCGGTGATGCCACATGCCATTCCTCCAGCCTCCAGTTTTGTGTTAGAAGTTGAAAGAGTCTGTGTGTAATACTAATGCTTCATCATAGCTTCTACTCACAGAAAGCCATGCCACAATTCTGTCAGCTCCAAGATTAAGATATTTAATAGCGTCATTTGGGTTGTGTCCTACAGCAAGATTCAATCAGTTCTTTATTGCATACATTGTTGGCTATCATTTGATTGGGCAATGCCTGAATGTACATTCAGTTTGGAAAAGCTGTTGCACAATGTTGTATTCTCTGTTGCTTCATGGAAACTTGGACTTCCTCTTCGCTTCACTTTCTGTGAATGATACGCTGCTGGGGAACTGTCTTTGAAGCAGAAACCAGTCATGATGAGAGCATCAGTTTTATTTGTGTTTATTTTTATTTTTCTGTTCCAGGTCCACAAACTCAATCCAGTGACACATGGCTTTCATTTATATGGTTATCAAAACCTATTTCTTCATTCACAGGGCAGAAGCAAAAATATTTTTCATCCTTAAGGCCCTTGTGTGCAAGTTTGGCAAATATCTGCCTCTTACTTTACTGTTATACATTCCTTTTTCTTACCATCTGTTAAAAAGATTTAGTTTATATAACAACTATTCTCACCATTTTTACCACCACGAAGTGAAACCCACCTATGGAAATAGAGATTTTCTTGCACTTGCTATCTATTTTACACCCACCTGTTTATGAAGTGCTTTCAGTATGTATATCCTCGGCAGCTCATAGATCCAAAAATATCCAGCTGCTTTATTGATCTAATGAGACCTGTACTTATGGACATGAAGAATTACTGCCCATGAGTTTTGCGGAATTTTCATGAGTTCTCCTGATTCATGCTGGGGTGAGGTGTGCAAAGAGGTTTCAGAGAGTGGCTGCCTTTGTTGCCCTCTCCCTCCAGAAGTGGGGGATGGATGGGCAGTGCTCCTTCTCTTTCGTCCCCATGAGTACTGCTGTCTTCTCTGTTGCTGACCATGGAGAGAAATAGAACTCTTGTGTCCAGTTTATCCCATCCCCACGCAGATGTCCAAAGCAGCCCAGATGACTTGCATGCTAAAAAATTATCTATTCCACTAACAGTGATTATAAAGGGATGTCAGGTCACTGCCTCATATATAGATGTCTTTGGTGTTGGTATGTTAAGCAGAGTGAGACAAATCTTACTCAAGCATCGCAACTGAGTAGATGACAAGTGCCTGTTTAGTCTTTACACTAATGCTAGCAAACTTGTGGGCACCCCTTGTACTGTGAGACCACAGAGCCTCTGCAGTCCAGTCTGGCTCATAGCAACTGATGAACAACAAGGGTTGAACCACGAAGCCAGGAGCATGCACAGAAGGTTTTTTCAGTTGGTAACTGAGGCAGTCCACACTGTGCTGACTCCAAACCACCCTATGGAGATTTTGCTGAAAGCAAATTAGGCAGCTGTCCTTCCAAGCTTCTGGTCACCGGGTTTTCACACAGAATCACACTGACTAAATTAGGTTGGAAAAGACCTCTGAGATCATTGAATCTGATCTATGACCAAACACCACCATGGCACTAGCTGTTGTGTTCTGTCTTTCCTTAAACACCTCCAGGAATGGTGACTCCCCCACCTTCCTGGGCAGCCTGTTCCAATATCTGATCCCCTTTCTGTGAAGAATTTCTTTGTAATGTCTAACCTAATCCTCCCCTGGCACAGCTTATGGCTATGTCCTCTTGTCCTTTCACTAGTTGCCTGGGAGAAGAGGCCAATCCACCCTCAATCCCTGGCTACAACCTCCTTTCAAATAATTGCAGAGAGTGATAATGTCACCCGGAGCCTCCTCTTCTCCAGGCTGAACAATCCCAGGTCCCTCAGCTACTCCTCTTTGTGTGACCAGGTTTTGATAATGAAGATATAAAGGGGTGGCTTCTGTCAGAAGCTGCGAGAAGCTTCCTCCACGTCCTGCCAGCCCTTCAGAGCCAATGTCATGGACCCATTGCTGACCAAGGCCAAACCAGTCAGGAATGATAGTAATGTCTCTGTGATAACATATTTAAGAAGGAAAAAAATTATTGGGCCGATGTCATTGTGGTCAGAGAAGAGCGGAGTGAGAACATGTGAGAAGAACAGCTCTGCAGACACCAAAGTCACTGGTGCCCCTGCAGCCCATGGAGGTTCATGGGGATGCAAAGATCCTCTTGCAGCCCATGGAGAACCCCACACCAGAGCACAAGGATGCCTGAAAGAGGGCTTTGAACCTGTGGGAAACCCATGCTGGAGCAACATCCTGGCAGGGACCTGTAAACCTGTGAAAAGAGGAGCCCACCTTGGAGTAGTTTCCTGGTGGGACTTGTGATGCTGTGGAGAACCCATGACGGAGCAGGTTGTGCTTGAAGGACTGCATACCATGGAAGAGTAACCCACGCTGATGCAGTTCATGAAGAACTGTTGTCCGTGGGACAGACTTACATTTGAGAAATTCATAGAGGAATGTCTCCTGTGGGAGGGACCCCACACTGGAACAGGGGAAAGGCTCCCTGAGCAGCACCATCAAAAACAACTGGCTGTAACCCCTATTCCCTGTCTCCCTGTGCCTCTGGGGAAGGAGGTAGAGCTTGGAAAGAAAGGAAGGGTAGGGGGAAGGTGTTTTTAAGATTTATTTTACTTCTCATTATCCTGCTCTGATTTTGTTAGTAATAAATTCCATTAATATCCCCAATTCCAGTCTGTTTTGCCCATAAAGGTATTTGGTGAGTGATATCTCCCTGTCCTAATCTCAGCTCATGAACCCTTCATTATATTTTCTTTCCCCTGTCTGCTTACTAAGGGGAATGACAGAGCAACTTTGATGGGTACCTGTCATTCGGCCAGGGTCAACTCACTACAACCCTTCTCTGTTTCCCTTCTCTGGACTCATTTCAGCACCTCAATGTCCTTCTTAAATTGAGTGGCCCAGCACTGGACACAGTGCTTAAAGTGTGGCCTCACCAGTGCTGAGTACAGGGGAACAATCACCAGGGTTCTGCTGGCCACACTATTCCTGATACAGGCCAAGATGTCATTGGCCACCTTGGCCACCTGGACACACTGCTGGCTCATGTTTAGCTGGCTGTCAATGAGCACCCCCAAGTTCTTTTCCCATGGACCGTCTGCTCCCAGCTTGTACTGCTGAATGGGGTTGTTGTGGCCAAAGTGTAGGATCTGGCACTTGGTCATGTTGAACTTCAAGCCGTTGGTGTCAGCCTTTCAATCCAGTCTATCCAGGTCTCTCTGCAGGGCCTTCCTACCCTCCAGTAGATCAACACTCTGACCCAACTTGGTGTCATCAGCAAATTTGCCTCAAGGTGTGTTTTGTCTCAGGGTAGCTCTATTTTGCAGGGAGCCTTGCTCTGAATGGTCTTGGACTTCCACCTCATTCCTCTTCAGGGACCAGATGGCCAGTCATGGCAGGTCTGTTGATCTCTGAAATAATGCAGTCACTGGTTTAGCTTCAGGTGTAAGTTGTACGTACCAGTTCTCCCATATAGCCTTGGCCTTCTGAGGTTTTTCTTTCCTCTTATGAGTGCCATAGCACACATAAACATGGGTGAACTGGCATTTTTCTTGTCCTAGCATCCTTGCCATAGGTGCATCCCTTTTGTCACTTGACTGTGCTCTGCAAAGACTTTCTTCTGGTTGTCACTTAGAATGGGTCTTCTCTGAGTGATTCCTTACAATACAGGAAAGCTGCCAATAGGTCCTCAAGGCAATTGATGTTTGTGTCATCACTTGAAAATTGTTTAAATGGCCCAAATATTAACACTTTCTTCCAGCTGGTCACTTCGAAATCAGCAGAGCCTTTAAATCAATAAGCATTTGCTGTCTCCAGTGCTTTCCCCATACTGAGAAGCAGTTGTTCATTTTTCCTGCTTTCTTCCCCAGCTTTGTACCTCAGCTGTGCAGTTGCAAGGCCTCTTGCACTACATCTGTATGAATTTTTTCACTGCCAAAATGTGGCAGCTCTCCTGGATATTAATGGCTGAGCTGCAGTAGTCGACAAGTTGGAGAGTAACTTCTGCTGTAGACAGGAGGCAATTCTGCAAGTAAGATAGAAGTGAGGTTATTTGTTGGTGTCCACCCCAGAGGTATTAATATGTTCTTGAACTAGAGAGAAATCTGCTGGCAATGAGTGACATATACAAGATCCTGTACTGGGCTAAGGGTGTTAGACCAGATGATTTTTCTCTACCTCCTTATGTAGTCTGCCGTTCAGTACCATGCTGATGACTGTATTATACGTGATCCAGACTTACCGATGGTCACTAATTGTTAAAACTAAAGCAGAGATGGAAAAAATCAGCCGTTACTTTAATATTGAGTACTCCCAACCTGAATCCTTTGGCTGCTGAAAGCAAAAGCAGATGCTGCAGGTCTTGCTCTGTGCATTCTGCAAAGTCAGGGTATCCCTGGCATAGATTGCTGAAGGCCAGGTTATTTCAGTTAAAAATAAACTCAGAACAATCATGACAGGCTTGTAAATTAATATGGTGTGTTCTCTAAGCACCAGTTCCCATCAGGGTTACTCTGGTGATTTGTCAGTGTCATCCATCACCAGAGTCCTATTGCTCTAATGATGCATTTCATACTAAAGTGGCTCCAGTTGCTGGGAAGAGATTCTACATGCTCAAGTTGTAAAAAGTATTACAGTTGTTAGCCTCAAGTGTTCTCTTTCTACCTATGGTACCCTGGAGAATAAACCAAATAGCTTCTACAGACAGAAATCTTATTTAATTCCTCGGCTGCATTGAAAGCAAAACATTTTCTTTCACTGCAGTCTTTCAATCTCTGTCAAGAACTTCTGATGATGTTTAAATGATTAACTGTTTTATAAAGCTTGCATTCCCATCCATATTAACCTTTATTAAAAGGCTTTTAGGCTGGACTTAAGTAATTCAATCTGCCCTTGAGGTGGAGGCAACCATGTGATTGCCTCAGCCAGCAGCACCATGGGAAACAAACTCTGACTCAGAGTCTCACTTTGGTGGCTGGTTCCCTTTCTGTCCAAGGGGAATTCCTACATATGAACTCTTTCCCACACATAGGTTACTTCCCTCTTTGCATGGAGTCAACACTGCCCTTTTGCAGAATTTGTTGTGTTTTCCCCCTTTTCCACCTCTCCTGAGCTCTTTGCTCCTCTGCCCTGACACACGAGGCTTTTGTATCGGTGTAAGCTGTTACCACTCCTTTAGACGAAAACATCTCCTCTGTACATGCAGAAGCAGGAAGTCAGACGTCTGAATAGTCTTCCCACAAATTTCAAAAATTACTCACATTCATTGTCATCCTCCCTGGGCTGTGCTGCCTGGGGCATCTGTGGGCTCTGACGAGAGCTGGGGCACACCCATAGACTTGAGGAAGAGCTGAAACCTGTTTATATGAGGCAGGCACTTGACACTAGTCATTGCACACCCCAGATTTTGTCCTTCCTCCCATGTCCCACGAGGCCCATTGGGGTCCTGAGGTTCCTCCCAGCCCATCTTACACACCTATCTACTGCTTTGTGGGGTGAAAGCCTGAGGGCACACTTAGATGTGTTTAAAGGTATTGCCTTTGTGTTTTCTGTCTGTATGGCTTGCATTACATTGGCCACAGCTTGTCTGCTTTTATGGCTTTGCTGAGTAGTCTTCCCCTTTATGCTGGGAAAGACCCACTCTGCCTTGCTGCAGAGGACATGAAGCCATTATCAAAATGGTCACCTGGGGCATGAGTCTTACAGCACTGCTTGTGTTTGACTCCAGCAGGCTGACTGAATGGGAAAGCATGGATCCATATATGGAGCAGATATGCTCTGGCTCCTCACTTCCCATAAGCTGTTAACAGCATGAGGAGTGCGTGGGGCTGATCCTCAGAGCAGGCTTGGACCAGAACCTGTGGGGTTTGTGGTACCACTGGACAGTGTAGGCTTAACTGTAAACATCTGCTTGCTCCAATCAGTTTCAATCATGCCTGCGCTCTTACCTCTGAATCTTCTGGGCCAGCAACCTCAATCACTCTCTTTTGAATGCACTTGTCATGCTTCAGGAAAAATATCTGGTTCAAACAGTTGTCCTTGCTGCCTCCCTAGTAATTGGGATAGGTGCAGCCTTGAAGAAAAGCAAGTTGGATGTAACCTGAGTTTGCACTGTGGTCTGTACCAGAGACCTTGTTAACATGCAGCTGATCATGATTCTTCACAGCAAAGGTATGCTCCCTGTAGGATGATCATCTTTCGGAGAGAAGGTTAACTTCAGACCTGCCATGCATAAGGTAGCAGACGTGCTGACTATTGTGTACTGCAATTAAGCAACATAGAATCATTCAAGTTGGAAAAGACCTCCAAGATCATCAAGTCCAACCTTTTGCTGAACACCACCATGTCAATCATAGTGCCACATCCAGTTGTTTCTTGAACACTTTCAAGGATGGTGATTCTACTGCTTCCCTGGGCAACCTCTTCCAATGCTTGACAACCCTTCCTATGATGAAATTCTTCCTGATGTCCCACCTGAACCTCTCCTGGTGGAGCTTGAGCTCATTTCTTCTTTTACCTCTCATTCGTTTCCTGGGAGAAGAGGCCTCCCCTATCTTACTTTTTCAGGTAGTTGTAGAGAGCAATAGGGTCTCCCCTGAGCCTCCTTTTCTCCAGGCTAAACAACTCAAGCTCCCTCAGCCAGTCCTCATGAGTTCCTCTCAAAGCAGTTTGTCTAATACATCACAGAATTAAGGCAAGAAATTCCTCAACTCTGTCCTTCAGGCTGCCTTCCTGGAGCAATCTTTACTTCAGCCTTCTGACAAATACAGAGATGGTGGAAGTGGATGGTGACTCAAGGTGTCTCTGAACATCCCGTTCTCCCTCTGTTACTCTTTGCTTGAGAAACCACTATAATATATATTGTTTGGAGTGCAAGGCATCTTTGTTCTCTGTTTGTCCAATAGAAATACCCTGCTCAGGGCCAGCACACAGACTGTGACCCATGTTGTTAGAGTAATAGAATTAATGATCATTTGAAGTTTCTGAACCCACAAGATGAAAAGCACATGCAGTATTTGCTATAAAACTGTCTTGGTTTGAGAGATTCAGTTAAGTACTGACTCAGTGGTTAGGATACGTAGGTTGGGATTATGGTGATAAACAGTTCAGTACTACATCAGTTAGTCAGAAGCAGCAATGAAAAAGGGCCCACACTATTTCTAGTGCTTCCCTGATGTCATTAAATTGGAAGGACCTCGGTTGCCAGAACGCATGTTGAGATGGTCCATGCATAATCTCTGGTGGGTGGGGGGCAGATTTCTACTTTTATGCCATTGTTTTTGCCACAAGTAATAAATGACTCCTTTATTCTTGTATATCAGTTATGTTTTGTATAATTAAGACTAATCACTAGGTATGTAAAAATCTGATTCTGGTGGGAGTAAATTGTATTTACCATATTTATTCTCTCCATGACTGACCTTTTCTGTGAAAAGCTTTATAAGTCCACATTTCAGCATTGCAGGAAAAGGTGTGCTTGCCCCTGTGCTGAATGCTTTGTGGTGCAGTCCAACACACTCCAAAATGCAGTCGTTAGAGTGTAAAAATCTCCTGTTGACTTCAGGTCTTAGAAGAGAAGAGAGATAAAGTTTGCACAACGCTCACAGGCACATGGGTTTGTCCTGTGCAAGGTCAGGATTTGGACTCCTTGTGGATGCCTTCCAACCCAGGGAAATCTTTGCTTCTATGAAAGGAGACACATGATTCTGGTTTGAAGGCTGCCCATCACCTCTCTGGCTGGTACAGAAGAAGAGCCTTTAGATGTTAGCTTAGGAAGAAAAGCTGGTCTCCCTAAGACATTCTGATTGTATGTCTGCTTTCTATTTCCAGCTATTAAACAACATGAAAAGGCAACTGTCAACAGTGCAAATGTTTTTCTTGTTTCCTGTGGTCTGGGGCTGTTGGCGTCACTGGGATGTTATCCCTTCACTGGAAAGGCTGTGGCTGGAAGAAGCTGGGACTGGGGAAGAGAAGAGAAACCTCCATGCGATGCTGTCGTTTTAAAATGCATTTTGACATCAGATGTCTGAGAAAAAAACTTTAGATATGTGGGCTACTTGTCACCAATGCATGGCTGCCAGAGTCTGCAGGCAAGTCTGGGTCATCAGCATTTGCCTCTCAGTGAGGTGAATCTGTTGACTATTAGGCCCAGTCCACTCTGACTCAGAGGGCAAATGGTACCACATGGCTTACATGTGGCTGACTATATAGCTAAACTTCTTTGCTGCCAGAAGATGGGTGGTCTCACCCATGTTCTTTATTAGGAAGGATCCCTAGTCTATGCCCAGCCACTGCCTGGGAGAATGCTAGATGGCATGCAAGCAAACTGCATTAGGAAGCATGGAAACCATTAAACTATTCTGAAGATTTCATGGTAATTTTTGAGCTATGACCTGGCCTGGGTCAGCTTCCCAACACAGGTGTAGCCTCTGAGACCCAGGATGGCCTCTTTCCCAATGTCATCTTGCAGAATATGGCAAGGAGCTGGAACAGGAAGGTGTTGGGTCTGCTCCACCAGCTAATAATACCTCATCTGGGGAATGCCCTCCTGGGAAGAAGGTGCTGTGTGATGCTTGACCTATTCCTGCCTGGTCACCAAGTGGTGAAGGCTTTGCTGAATTCCATTAATGGTGAGAGGTTTGTATGAAGGAGGAGAGGAAAGGACCATATGGCAATGCTTTAAACTAACTCCTCAGCTTCTTTGCACCTACATATTTTTACAGATTTTGGTCACAGAATATCCACAAGATGTCTTGAAATAGAGAGTCTGAAGTGAGGCAGAAATTTCTGGAGCTTAGTTTTTGGCATTTTTTCTGTACTAGATACCTTCATTTCCTAGTGCTTTCTGTACATGGTAAACAATTGTCAGGTGAAGAGATAGCTGTACCCAGGAAATACTGAGAAATTCAGACTGTGCAAGAAAACTCCCCACTCAGTTCACACTGGCTTTGAGGTGTCCTTTTCCCCTTCACACATCCACTCCCATGTGGATTCTCCATGCACTTGAGGATGAGACCCAAGTTGACTTTTGCTCTCTCCCAAGTTAAACTGAAGTTCTGTGGGAAAAACACCTGCATTTGCTTAGCCATTGGAGATCAAAATGTGACATATCCAATCTGATGCCCTGGAGGGCATAGATGCATCCAGGCCATAAAGACACTGTTAGGGCTACTGGGTGTAATCCTGACTGGTTACAATGCTAGTGCTGCCTGACCTGGGAGGGAGTTTGCTTGCAGCCCCTGCACTGTGGCTATGGCTGCATCTGACCTTGCATCTCTGCCAGCGTCTGAAAGGGCTTGAGGACTGCTGGGCTGTGCCCTGGGGCTGAGTGCACTTGTGAAACTCCTGAGCAGGCAGATCAATGCTCCTCCAGTGTGTTTCATTTACCATAATGAAAATTGCTCTGTAGGAAGAGAAGGAAGCCTCTTGCCTATTCAGGAGTTTCACAAGCGTGGTACACTCATGTTTCTGGTGGTGGGAAAGCCCCAGAACGTGGGTGGGGCTGAAGGGACAGCACAGGTGATTTTATAAAAGTCCTGTCCAAGTCTTGGGTAAACCTGAGTTGCACGAAAATCTAATTTCACTTGAAGGCTTATGCCTGCAGCATTCAGATATATTATGGTTACAAGAAATGGCTCAGGTGTTTGTCCCTCAAACCACTACCCCACCTGTTATCTGGAAAATGATCTGAACAGAGAGAAGATCCTGGGTACCGTTTCCTGAGAAACACACCAAAACCACTCAGGAAATGGGGGTGGTCTGAGCTGGGTGCAGTCACAGTGACAATGGCAGTGCTATACAGGCCCTTCACCTTCCTTCTCCTCTGCTTACCCTCAGCAGTGAGTCTACCTCTGACATACAGCGTACACTGACCACACTATTACCAGTGTGAAACAATAGGACAGCTGGGGAGAGACAGGAGCTGGAGACATAAATATAATTTGAACACCTAGAAGCTGTGTTGCACTGGGCTGTGTAGCAATATGACACAGGATGCACAATCCATTACTTGCCTGTCCAGAGGAAATTGGGGTAGACAGAGACACATGGCAGCTGTTCCTGCTGATGTCATCAAAATTGGCCATCCCTAGCACAGACCATAGTAGGCTAGATTTGGTGCCAGAGGTATTCCTACAGACTAATATAGTAGATAAATATCAATATATAACTATCTGAGACTGCTATTCATAAGGAGTACATTTGATCCAGGGATGTCACTCTCCCTCACCTTCCTCTTTAAAGAGTCTGGCAAAAAGGATGACTCTGAGCAGCCACTGTTCAGAGCTGCAAGTTACTGTGTAATTCCTGCCAAAGCTGCCTGTCTCCCTTTATTGACTATAAGGGAAACTTGTGGAGACTAGCCTCCCCAGACTAATGCTGGCCTTTGTAATTATTCCCTAGACTCCCTCCAAGGTCATTGAAGAAAGACAGCAACTCACTCTTGAGTTGCTCCTGCTTGACCTTTGGAGACTTCATGTCTCTAGTCTGAGTATAGAAGGGAATGCTTAGTGAAGGCACCTAAGCAGGATCTCTAAGTTGGTGGTTTGAATCCTCCCTCAAATCTGTTGTGGTTCTTTTGTGTCTGTTTCATTCTGCAGATCATCCTCCAGACAAAAAGCGTAGCAGAGTTTTTGTCTAAGTGGACATTCTGATGTTTTCAGGCCATTAGAGCATTGTAGGTACCACCACGAGAAAAGCAGTCAGAGAAAGCAGACTTTGCCTGGACACTTTCTTAATTTAGCTTTCAGTGCAGAAATAAGTTTTGGATCATATCTTCTGGAACAGAAATCAGAGATGGTCAAGATTTTCTAATTTGTCATGACAAGCATGGCTTAGTTGTTTCATCAATCAGGTTAGTTTTCAGGGACTGAGGAATGATTTTAGGCTCCAAAGTGCGGAACAGATTGTGCTGTGTATGTAGGGTAAACTTGCTCTCACCCTTGGGAATAGTTCTGGAAGGCTTCTAAATGATTTCCAGGACGAAATGAGACACTGTCTCTGTCTTGATTCTCACATTTTGGGCCTGAAGGAAATGGTGGTTGGTGTTACATCTGTGTGCTTTCCCCACAGATTTGGGAAGCTGGTGCAATTTGGCAAGTTGTGGGGACAGGAAGCTGGTGCAATTTGGCAAGCTGTGTGGACAAGAGTATTCCTGTATCCTGGAGATCAGCAGGGCCCGATGAAGGATGAGGAAGATTTCCTCGGATGACCCTTCATACTTTGAGTGTATTATGTCTGATTTCACTGCGTGGTCTACTCCATAAATCTTGTATTTGCTTTCTGGTACTGCTTATCCCCAATAGCCCACGTGCTCAATAACATACTGCTGCAGAGGGCAGCTCACAGACAACAGAAGAAATAGCATGTCTTTCCTATCTCATTACCGTTTCCAAAATTTTCCCTAGTTTTAATTCCTGTGGTCTGGTTTCCTTAAGAGTCTATAGAAAACCTCACCCTTTGGTGCCTCCCAAGACTTCTCACCCAGACCTCCAAGGGTTAATATCCTTGGAGCATCACACTGGGAAGCAGTGCAAGTCTGATCATGTAGTTGACAGTGTCCTTTTATTATTATCTCTATCTCTCCTATCAGATGTCTCACTCTTAACAGAGTTGTTATTAAGATAATTAGTTAATATGGGTTATTTTATTATTGTAGTCCTATTTGGTTTGATTGTGCGCTCAACTGGCACATGTCATAAAAGCAACAAAAGCATTAAGGGGTTGCATAATTGGTAAAACTGAACTGGCAGTGTTGTGGAGTTCAGAGATTTGTGGAGGAAAGAAATGTATAGATTTCATAAAGACAGGGGTCCTTCTGTGAACCTTGGATTTCTCCTTCTAGCATTTATTAGTCAGGAAAATGACTGGCATTTCCTCTTTTGTGTTTTAATTTTCTCTGCTTGTGCTGCATTTTCTGATCTTTGCTTTAGCCTGAAGAAGAAGGCAGATCAGTCTTGTTTATCTTTGCCAGAGATTCCTTCGTTTTGGGAACCACATCGGAAATAACTTTGAATGAAGGCAGACAAGAGGCTTTAAAAAGCATCTATCAAGTAATCAAGTGGGTCCGTGTGTCATATTTCCTGACCATCTATTGCATTGGTATCTGCCACTGGCACACGTCCCAGTACTGTCAGAGTAGTACAATCCCTTTTTTTTATTTACATCCAGTGTTCCTCCGTTCAAACACTTTATCTAGCTTTGTCAGTGCAAAATCCTGGCAATTTTCATCTTCTTAGCCTTTTGAGTTTTCCTTGTGCACCCTTGTGACACATAAGCTGAAGAAAAATATACCTATCTTCAGCCCTGGTCTGAGAAGCTCCTTTTCAGACCATTCCGGCAAGACTCTGTTCTGAGACCTGACCAGTGCTGTTTTTGTTTGTGTTGGTCTTCTCCCGGCTTGGGTTGAAGCTGCAAGTGGAACATTCTCCAGGGTCCTAAATTCTGCCCAATTTGCAGCCATGTCGACCTGCAAATATTTCCTCCAGTTTGAGATTTTTGGCATCCCAAGTTTCCTGGATGTGCTTACATCATCCCTGTGCGGAGGAGGACTTGGCTGTATGGCTTAGAATGTGCTCTGTGTAATTGAACAAGTTGCCTCAAAAATACCCCAGCAATTTTACCAGTTCTTGTCTGGGATGATGAGGTAGGTGAAGTAGCCCTGTAGGTAGGAGAGGAAAAAAGCCCTCCCAAGAGGTTCTTCCTGATCTGACTTGATACCCTTGGGGTTTGAAATGGTGGGGAAGGAAAAATCTCAAGCAAGAAACAAGTTGTTAAAGCAGAGACACGCACAGACATAAAAAAATGATACTTCTTGATTTTTTAGAATGTGGCAAGAGGAAATCAATCCCTAATGCAGTAAACAAACTCCAGTGGGTTGCCAGCAGACAATGTCCAGAGTAACTCAGTTCTGAACATAGGCACTGCTGCAGTGAGGATTTGGCCTCAGAAATTTTCTTTTGCAGTTGCTGCTCTGAAAGAGGAATTTTAGAAACAAGTCCTGTTGCATGCAAAGAATGATTGTAAGTCCCCTCACACGCTGGTTTTTCTAGGTACGCTGCTAAGGCTCAAAGCACTGAAGAGGAAGGCCCCTGACAGCTTTCCAAGGCTCTGAACTTAGGACATAATGTTTTTAGGTCATTGCTGACAAGCCAAGAGCACCAAGAAGAGCAGACAAAGGCGTATTAGCTGGAGCGCTTCTCGGTCTCCTGGGAGGGACAATGGGTGCAGTTCACAAGCAGAGGCACACAGCTGCAGTTTGCTGGTTAGGAGGCTGCACACAGAGGAGAGATCAGAATTCAGAGCAATTAAGCACGTCGCCTGATTGTTACCGACAGATTAAAAAAACCCCTCTGCCAGCTTTAGACATTTGTGGCCTCTTGTCTTTGTGAGTCAGGAGGCAGTTCCCATCGTGAGACACACACGCTCTGTAGTACAGGATGATTTTTGGCAAAGTCCGGATGATTGTGAGCCAGGCGGGGCGGGGACAGCATTCCAGTTTTATAACACAATTCCATAATAGGAGAGAGCATTCTTTTCATATTAATGTTCATACAATAGGAATTTTAAACTCCAGTTTTTGGGTTATATGGGGGAAATAAAGTCTCTTTTAAATGACACAACAACTTGATTCTATAATTCAGTGAACAGGGCTGCTGGTGGACCAACCATATTAGAGTGCAGTGGGTATTTTGCAGGATGCTTTCATTTCAAGAAACAGCAAACTGGAAAGCAGTGATGTAGTTATGTGCTAGCTAATGTGGTGGTATCAACTATGACCTTCTCTTTGAACAGGTTGCAGATTTTCAATCAACCTGCTCTCACCCCAGGGGAAATCTGTCACCACTGCACACCCCTTGTGAGTACTGTGCAGTACATATCCCTGCTTCTCTAGAGTTATTAGACCAAGAGATGTGTAGGCTTTTACAGGCCCTTTGGTAGCAAAGCTTTTGTAGAGTACAATGTGGGGCTGCTTCAGGACCATCCTCACCACGTATGCCACCGGGGACACTTTCTACCTCACTTGTTCTGGTGGCCCAGTGAGGAACCTGAGGCTTTCATGTTACTCATGCCCGGACTTATATCTTGCAGTGCCTTGTTGGGAAGGTAGAAGTTTTAAAGGTAAATTTCTCCTGTTGGGGTTTTAATCAGTCTTTGAATTTTGTACCAAAAATAACCCTGTGCTTTCAAGAGCCCTTGCTGCTGTTTACCCAAGATTTTATTCCTCTATGTAGTTCAGATAGATACCTTGCTGTTGGCAGTAATCTTAAAGGGTGAGGAGGGTGAAGAGACTAGGCTTTTTTCCCTTGTAATATGTGATAAAAAAAAACATGCTGAGGCCTCTAGAAATATTTTGGACCCTCTACTGATCTCATGGTAAAAGGGAAATTCATTGAAACCTGGTTTTGGCCAGCAGATTGACACCCCTTAAACTAGTACGTGATAGGCTGCTGTGGTTTC
Source organism: Campylorhamphus procurvoides (assembly GCA_013396655.1). Taxonomy (NCBI): domain Eukaryota; kingdom Metazoa; phylum Chordata; class Aves; order Passeriformes; family Dendrocolaptidae; genus Campylorhamphus; species Campylorhamphus procurvoides. The sequence goes on from WBMV01008148.1 coordinate 881,702, forward strand.
AAGCAGTCCAGAGGGACAGATTAAATGAAGTACATTTTCTCACTAATGGCATCTATAACTGAGATTTCATAGAAGGCTTAGCTGAAGTAGGCTGTCCAGAGCAGATACATGGAGTGACACTACTAGTCACTAGAAGTTAATGTTGTTTCAACCTAATTTATTAAATTCACCTCTGTTTTAGGTGAGCAAAGACATGTGCTCTGAAAAGGACAAATCATCAGTCCTATGGAGAGGCAAACTGTAACACCCAAAAGAGCAGAAGAGGGCTTGGTCTTCTGAGAGTTTTTTCCGCACCTTGCCTGAGAAGCCATGAGGCTGTGAATATCAGTGAGTGTTCATGTGTTTTGGGGATGAAAAGAAAGACCCTTGCAGGAATGGCAGAGTAGCATTTGGAAACAGGAGAGGGAAAACCTAATTAAGCACACAGAGGAAAATTTGGTGAATGCCAAGAATACTCCGGCATGTGTTTCCATATGTGATGCCAATCTGAATGGGAATATTCAGTAATGACCATTTAATAATGTTGGTTTGATATTTGGATGTGGCCAAATGACAGAGAAAATGGCAGTCCTCAGGACGTATGTTCATGCAGGAGAGTGCATCAGTAGGGTCTGGCAGGTGCAGTTTTTGATTTTGAGACTAGATGTGTTAGGTAGCTGCAGTTTTGAAGTGTGGTAATAGAGAGGCTGATCTGCATGCATGTTCTTTATTCATCCTTAGCCAGCTTGGGGAATTTCTTCTTAAAGAAGAGTTTGCAGAGCAAGGTCTGTGTGAAAATATTTCCTCTTGACAGCTTGGCTGTGTTCTTCAGAGAAAGTCTGGCCATAGTGGCACTGAACCTCACTGAAGGTGGTGTGTTCTCCGAGCCAAGGGTGGTAGCCCTCTTCCAGGCTGAGCTGGGGATGGCCAGCTGGGGGAAGAGGTGGATCAGGGACTGACGTGAGTACAACTCAATCTTTAACAAAGAGACTTCCTGCCTCAGTAGAAGTGTTGAAACATCTTGGTGTGTTTCCCTGCCTTCAAACAAGAGCTCTGTGCACCTGACGTCACTTCCCCCGGCTGTCAAGAGGACAACAGGATGAACCTGCACTGAATCTGAACCAGACATTCCACTGTGTCACTGGTAGTTGTGCTCTGTGATGGGGCAGGAGATTTTACTACCAACATTGTTTTTTCAGTTCATGCTTCATGCACACTTTTCCCCTCTCCTCCCCAGCAGTTTGAAAGGAAGCTGCATAGGAACTTGTGTGATGTGCTTACGGGCACACACAAGCAATGTGACTCATCAATAGACCAGGCTTTGGGAGCTGGTGCCTGTTACAGCGTGAAGCCAGTCTGCTTCTTCACAGAGCTCCAAAGGGCAGCTGGCTATGTCAAAAGGGCAGAGAATAAAGAGTGTAGTGTAAAATGGAGACACAATTAGGCAAAGATAAAAAAAAAACAACCCCAAAAAACAACAACAAAAAAACCCTATAACATTTTTCATCTCTTTACTGAAAGTTCCCTTGGGTGACATTTGCTGAAAAAAGTAGTTCTGCAGCTTGGTGGTGTAAATAATGGCACATAGATTTTTCCATAGTGTTAGTTTATTTTTAAACATCTGAATGAGCAGTCACATAACATCTACCTTGGTGTGCACCAGGTTCATCAAAGGATATGTCTTTATCACTTGGTGGCACTGGGGAAAAGGTGTTTAAGGAATATCTCTATGAATCTGTCCCCTCTAAACATTCAAGGGTTTCAGCCTCATTTTACATCTTGTACTTAACATTAGCCAGTGAAGAGGGAGAGGATAATTTATTGTAATTCATTAATCAGAAGCCTTGATACAGTTTTTTATGTTTCAGAGCATTTTAGAGGGAACCTGGTTTAGCACTGTCTGTATTTTGAAACTGGGAAAATTTAGGCACTTTCTTTGAAAAGACCAGTGCATTTTGGATGTATCCATTTGATTTTAGCCATATAACCTCAGAAAAGATGCAAACCTTGGACACTGACACTATTGCTTCTGCTTATCTAGCAGGCAATACTGCAGTAAGTTCCAGTAATCTGACTGCTTTGGTTTGTGTGGTTGTGCCTGTAGCTGTGGGTTGCTTTTACATCACTGGAACTTGGAAGAGATGGAGAAACAGTGTATGTCAAATGTTTGAAAACAAATAATGTCCTCTATTTTCACATCACTTTAAACATTAAAATTATTCTGAAATGACCACAAGAGTCAGAAAGATGTAAAATTTGACATTTCTGATTTCACCATAGTCAGGGGGTTTTTTTGCATATATGATTGCATTATATGATTTCTTTACATTTCATTACATTTCTACAAAGAAGGCAAACTCATAAAAATGCCCTTATTATGTTCCTATTTACCACTTGTGCCGTCCACAGCTGTGTTCACATGTCATGGAATGGCAAGGTCAAGTTGTAAACACATCTTGTAATGTTTCCCAAGGTTATCACTGTTTGATTAACACTCAAGGTAATAATCTATTTGTCATTTATCATATAACAATACCAAGGAAACTAGTCTGTTTAAGCATAAATAAGGATACAATTAATACTAATAATTTACCACACTGCAGAACTAATTGCATGTTTTTTCACACTTTCAAGTATTCCCTGGAAAAAAAAAAGATAGCCTGCCTGAAAGGTTCACTTGAAAGGACAAGTGTCAGGCTGCTCTATTTCTGGACACCCTAGAGAGTTTGCCAGCCCAGTGCCTTAGTGTGGTTAGTGGTCCCGTATCTTTGGTACTGAGACTCACTAGACAAAACCCTTCAAGGTATCCAGAAATATTTTGTTGCAAGCTGTGCTGAGGTTTGCCACTACAACATAATAAAAAGAGTAAGTCAGCTGCTAGGAGAAAATCTTACTCATGAATACTTAGTTAACTGATATGACAAATGATAAGATTTGAACCAGATTAGTCAGCCGGTTCCAGTTATCATTTTAGTTTCTCCTTCAGATCATTTTCAGAGTCTTTGTGGGGTTATACAAAATTACATTTTGTCCATTGGCAATATTTGGTTGAGGCTTGTAACCTTAAGATTTTTTTCTCCTTTTCCTCCCCAGAGTGTAGTTAATTTTCAGTCAGCATATTTACCATGGAGGGCATACCCTTTGAATAAGCCTATCTATCTTCTGTGTGCTTCACAGCTTTTACTTCAGTTTTATCTTCCTTGTCACTGGAACTGGAGAAAATTTACATTGACAAAAGCTGTAAAATTCCACTGGTAAGCTACTTAAATGTAGATGCTTTCCCTGGAGACAGTGAAATGTGTATCCTTGTAGTTTATCTCATTTTATAGTCTTCTGAAATTCCCTCTTGTTCCCTTGAGACAACTTAATGTTACCCATGATGGAGCATGTCCCAGTGCATCTGCTTGTGGGATGTGACAATATGATTCTGAATGCTGAATTCAGTGACTTGGGGCCCGAGGAGTCACTGTAACCCTCACAGTCTGGGTGTTTATTCCAGGTTAATCTATGTCAGACCTGTGTTGATTAGTTGTCTTCGCAATGGAGGAGAAGGGGAGACATTCCTGAGCCTGTGAATTTTCTGAGGGTATTCAGAATGGTCTGCCAAAAGAAATGGAGATCTCTTTTACAAGAACGAAGTCCTCAAAACATTTGAAAGGACAGGAGCAGTAAAGTTTTCCTTGGGCAGGTATTTTCCTTTTAAAAATCATGTGATTTGTTTAGGCAATTTATTAAGGGTGTGTTGGAAGGCGAGTCAGAAGTGAAATTATTTTCCTAGTTTAAAAACAGCTTGTTTAGCATTTATTCATGCAGGGCTGGGCCTCCAGATGGTATAAATTGGCACAGCTCCATTTAATTTCAGTGGATCTATGCCAATTTCCAGCAGCTGAGAATCTTGTCCAGTAAGTCACTTTTAGTCCCATGACTTTGGTTGAGTGCTAGTAAGACCCGAAGAGTCAGCCCCCGGGGGTGATGACCAAAAATCCTTAACTTCACCAAATTGAACCATTCTTTTTCAATGATCATCACAGACCTGAGTGAGCACATGCATAATCTACTCAGAAAAGACAAAAGGCTCTTTTCCCCATCCCTCTTTAATTGTGACTGATGTTATATCTAAAGGTGTGCTTCACCTTAGTGTTAGAAGTCAGCATGATTAGTTTTATTCTAATAGCAGAGCTTCATATGGTAAGCCTGAGAGTACAGAGGTTGTGAACTGTGCTCCCACTGGCAGGTAAATTGAAAGTTACTGGTGGAGCTATTCCATTTAGTCCATATATGCATCTGACCCATATGATGTATTTGATTTAGGAACTCATCCAACCATCACAGCAATCCTTACTTGATCATATCAGCTATTATTGTACTTATCTTTAAGGCAGTGGTTGTGTTGTAGAGATCTATTATCAAGACAATGGCATTCAAACCACAAATGTCAGACTCTTCTATGATAAAATTAGAAGCCAGCACAACAGTTTGGCATCTGAAATGAAACTCTGGAAGAGCAGAAGAGACAAAAGATTCAGCTACTTTAGAGTAATCAATAAAATCACACTTAGGTTTTTGAAATAATATGTTTCCTCATTAAAACCTACTGCTGCTGAATGTGTAGTGAGTGACCCTGGCTGGCAGCTATATATCCACCCAGCTCTTCCCTCACTGCTTCCAAATAGGGTAGAGGGAAGAAAATAGGACGAAGAGGAGCAAGAAAACTCATCGGTCTAAAGAAAGATACTGATTCAGATATTGGAAAACAAACATGGCAAACATTCAAACACTTAAGGAAAGCACTTTTCTTCTCCCCTTCCTAGTCTCTTGCCCTTGTTACCACAGATTATATTCAGTCCCTTTGGCAAAGCAATGGGCAGCACAGGACCTCAGTGTCAGGGTGTAGTGTTTTCTTTCCACCACTCCTTGTTCCTTACCCTAATCTTCTGTTCCTCCTTCCTTCTTACTCTTTTCCTGTGCTGTGGTCCTGTGCTGACCCTCCATGGGTTACAGCCTGCTCATGGAGTACCTGCTGTAGCCTGGGCCTTCCCGTGGCTGCAGTCCCACTGGGTGTCTTCTGGAGTTAGTCGGAGCTGGCTGTGACTGCCATAGGGCAGCCCCTGGCCTTCGCCCATAGAGGTCACCTCTGCAGCACTGCCTTCCTCCTCCATACTCTACCAAAATCTTGCCAAACGCGTCCAATGCAATCAATAAGTCTTCTTCTTAGCTGAGCAGAACACGTAAGACTGGTCATTGTGTGGTAGGAATAACACTACACAATTTATGTAATTTATTAAAAGCCTGTGGTTGGGTATCTCAAGAGACAGGATGTGGGGCCACTTATATCCTCGGTCTGACTCAGTATGTTATGTTATTTTACTTAATGTCATGTTGCCCTACCTTATTTCAGACTTTCACCAAAGGTTAGGGGAAGTCCAAAGGTTTTGTAGCACCAAGCAATGGAACACACAGTTGTCTTTGGACTTGGAGGAGTTACTTGCCTGGGACTATGGAGGTGGCAGTGTTCAAATTGAACAGCTCCAAGATAAGGTTATATCAACACATAATTTTCATTTGTCAATGTGAATGCTGGAATGAAAAAAAACCCCTCTTAAAAACCTCTTGCCATCTTCGTTCCCGTGACCAAAAATCGCCACCATATCCATAACATTAGTCTGCTCAGTTATTAAGCTGTTGAATGAGTAATTTTGATTTCTCTCAGCTTATTTTCTACTTCTCTTCTAGCTTTAATAGCTATCTGCTCAATATGAGAGTTGTTCCGTTTCATTACCTTTCTCCTGTTTTTTTTCTTGAGGTGGAACTAATGCAATGCAAATTGTGATGCCTGTCTCTGATTTTTCTATTAAGCAACTTAGGATTCTGTACAGCCTGTGTTGTTTACTGCAGAGTTAGAAATATATTTGAATTTATGATGGAATCCTGGAGATTGCAGTATTTCAAGTTTGGGTTTTTTTTTTCAAACAAGTAATAATATTCAATGATATTCAAGTCTTTGATGGAGGCCTCTTCTGCAAAATATGTTATACACACATTTCAGTTCTGTTATTTCCACCTGATGCAATTCCATAGCAGCTGCCATATAAAATTTCTGACATACACCTAAGAACAGTACAAGCTCAGCAGGGCACTAAAGCTGAAACAGTGCAATGTGAACAAGACATGTGTTCAATGTGTTCACAGACACTGTTGAACTGCTGCCTGGGGTTGGTGAAACCAAAAGCAGGAAATGGTTGACTGAGTTGTATCACACCAGATGCACTGGGAAGGTATTTATTCACACATGGCTGTGCCTGGAGAGCCAGAGTTACCTTAGCAATCAGAGAATTTCCTCTTCCAATAAGGAGGAAATAATTTTTTGATTAAACTGTGGAACATGTGTGTATTGGGTTTTGAGTATGTAATATGTGCAGGAGATGCTGCAAATTGCTGCATTTCAAAATTATGGATACGGTGTGGATCTCAACTAACACTTTGGCTTTACTGGTTCCTCACTTTTGCTTTTATTTCACAGTATAAAACTCGAAGGAATTTGCTAGGCTGTTGTCCTCAATGTCCTGATTAGTCATATAAAAGATATGACTACTTTCACCCCATGTTAAAAATAGTGAATTTATTCACCCTAGTATTTTGAAAGAGGGTGTATTCTGCAGTCTTATTTTTCTGATGGTTAGAGACTTTATTCCCAAGTGACATTTTCAATGTATGCATAGCCAGCCTCTCTCCATTTATAAATCAGTTATTCTTTCCCTGCAGCAAACACAAGAATGTAAGATGTTTTCCCTTAAGAAGTTTCCTTCACTTTTTGTAGGAAGCCGTACTACTCCTTGTTTGCTTTTGCTTTAATGCTAGGTGAGCCAAACTCTTTGCCCAACCTACAACAATAGTGACAGTCTTTCTGATAGTAATGGAAAGGATTGGTGTAGTTCTATAGTCTCATCTGGACTGTCTCTTCCTAAATGAAATACCATCTGACCTTCTTTTTTTTTTTTTTTTAGGTGTTTTAACCTCTCCTAAGGGGTTATTTTCTTTCTTGGAATATGGGCATCTTTGCCTGAATTAAACCTCAACTCCTTTACTAGAATGTTTCCCTCATCCCTGTAGGGAGATGCCTACACGAAAATGAATAGCATTTTATTGGCCGGAAAGGGAAACTCTGAGGAGGTTTAGAAATCCAGAAGAAACAACATGTGTGTAGAATACAGGAATTTGCAACACAACAAAAATCATTATTCTGGTTACTATTTCCAGGAAGTAATATTTTGGCTTTGTAGCAAGGCCAGTAGGAAATCCTATAGAAGTGTTAGACCATGAACATATTTGGTAACCATCTCTGAAAGGAAACCCTCAGGGCAAACTTGGCTTGTGAATACTATATGAAACTGGAGAGAACCTCAAATAACCCTCACGATTCAGGAAATATCTGAGGATACAGATGTTGCATAAATGAATTTGCTGAGTGTCTGGAAGGAGGATGAGCCTGATTCTTGAACAAGACAATCCGCTTCATTAGAAGAGAAATAATTATGAAAAAAACTCTGAAGAAAACATATCTATTCTCATGCTGAGTTCAGGAAAAAAAATATATCTAACCCATATCAGTATGTATCTTATTTAAAAGATCTCACTTTTATACGTCAGTGACATAATCAACTTTCAGAGAAACTGACTGTAGTTCTCTAAGAAAAACTGAGATGGTCAAACTCATCATCTTCAAACAGTGATCACACTATCACAGTGTGATTGTTTTTTCAGAAGAATGTGTGTAAAGGTTTTTGTTAAGGTAAATAATGAGTAGTCTGGGAAAGCTGAACTTGTTTCATTATGGAGTTGTGTTAGAGATATTGCATGCAATATACAGAATTCAAAGGTGTGTAAGTAGGTAAAATATGAAAGGAAAGGTATCAGTAGACTATTTTCCTATTTGGATTGCGTATTTCTCCAGTCTCATTTCAACACTTAGGACACTATCCAGATGCAACCTTTGGCTAAGAAATTCCATATAGAGACTGATGTAGAATGGCTTTCTATTTTGAAGCTGTTTGTTTACTCTTTCTCTTCATGTCCACCACTGGCTATTCAGAAGATGTTTGCCAAATTGACTCTTTGTCTGGCCAAGTGCAGCTGTTCAGATACTGTGTTCTCAAAATTACATAAAGATACTGGTCTGCAGACTTGGTCCATGTGATGAGTTATATCATGTCTTAGAAGGAGCATCTTGAGTATCTGCAGAAACTCAGATGAGCCATGACTTGGGCTGCTTATGGGTCCCAAACATCAGGATTACATTTTGGAAGTGGCAGTTGCAAGATGGAAATGTGAAAGCCCTTCTACAGAGTTCAAACCCAAGACTCAAGACAGCTTTTAAGGAATGATGAGGAAAATGCTAGCGAAGAAGTCTAGGAGAGCTGGAGAAATGCATTTACTGCCCCATAATTTTATTATGTGCCTGTCTGGGATAATTTCTTTGACTCCTTGTTGATTTTACCGCTCGTGAATAATGTGACTCTTACAAATTCATGGTGAGAAATTCTTGCCACTAAATTGTTGTGTCAGTAATTTGTAATTCAGATATCACATACTTATATATATTTGATCTAATCTAACATGTTCAAGATAAACATCTGTTTTAAATAAATTACTGAGGCATACCAAGCTACAAAAAATATTCTATCATTTTTGTTAACTTTCCACATATCCCATTATTTTAGTGCTTTTTGGATGGATTTCTCGTCCATATTGGTTGAAAAACATGCTAGCAAATTAGGTCAAAACCCTGCTGAAATATTGTCAAGGCAAAACATATAACACATATTCAATTCTAGAAAACTTCACAATGTGTTTTTAACCAGATTTGCATGAGTGGTGTTTTTTTCCAGCTGAACCACAGAGGTGTCAGTGATGCTGCATACTTGTCATGAAAGTTAGGCACCAGATACCAAATAACAGTGCTCTGACTGTCCAACCCAAATATCCCATTGATGTTTCCCTTTAGTTTGGAATAAAGCTGGTTTTCAAAATCTGGCTCTGGTATGAAAATTATCCTATCTGATGCTTGATGTTGAAGGAATATAATCAAGCCTGCCAATTCAAACTTCAGTGAAAAAAAAGAGATCATTTGGGGTTGAAAACAATGGTTCATATGTTGCTGTTTCCATGACTTTTGACTTAAACAACCAGTGACACCTTGTAAAAAATGCCTCGGCAAAATTACAGCCCTAACTGAATGGTTCTCTTTTACTTTCAGAGGATTTTTTTTTTATTTCCTTAAAAAAAAAATAAATTCAGAGAAAATAGAGGAAATTGCTAGAAGGTTATGATTTTAATCATGTAGGGTACATATATTAGTACCAAATTGTGACCAATGGCACAAAAAAAGCATGCTATAGAATACACTACTTACTGGGGAAGCTACAATATCATTACAGTGCTGTTTCCTTATCAAGTGTCTGAAGTGGGGGCATGTTGCTGTATAGACAGATTTCGAACCCAAGTCTTTAAAGCTAGAGAGACACTCAGCTTCCCTTAAAATAATCCTTGGCTTCAGAGGGCATTAAGCCACTTGATTACCTCTGACAGTTTAAACCCAAGTGACCTATCCAAAGTCACAAAGCAAAGGAAAGGCAAAGCAAGGGCTTCCTAAATCATTGTTCTGTGCCCTAAGTAGTGCTCACCTTTGTGTTCGGTAACAGGACCATCTCTACTCTTAGAAGTTCAGTACCAACATCGTGAAGGACTTGATAAGAAAGTTGTTTGAAGGGAACAAACAAGTCTAAAATTAAAGACCATTGTTATTAAAGAAATAAGCAAAAAAGCAGAGCATAAGGGTAAATGTAAATTAATTTGCAAGGCCAGTAGTCTTAGTAAAAAATCATGGGCCATTACAATTCTTCCATCTGGACTTTTTTGAACCTGTTAACTTCTACCATTATCACACAGAAGAGAGAAACAATCACTGCTTTTGCTACTTGACAAAATTTTTTTGTTTCTGCCTTTTCTGTAAAAAAAGAAAGAACTATAGAAGGTAATCTGTGCCTCATAGGTATGATTGGCCTTGTTTCACTTTGAAGGCACTTGTTCACCTTTCTGTCTTTCTCTGCTTAAGAGTTCTCTATCTGGTGCTCTCTTCTTGTGAATGTGCTTCCACACCAACAAAAACACCTCTCAGTCTACTTTTTGAGAAGCTAAACAGGTTGATCTTGTTGAGGTTCATACTGTAAGGCATTTTCTACAGCCCTTGAATAATTTTTGTAGCTCTCTTCTGTTCCAGGGATTACTTTCCTCAGGACTAACCTTCACCTCCTTACTTTAAATTTTCATCCCATCCATATTCTCCTCTTTCTGCCAGGTTTTCTACCTGTGCTAATCACAAAATCACAAAGGCATCATCTGCAGAAGTGCTTGTACATTTTGGCTTTAAGATCCTCCCCAACCTTGCTGCTGCCCATGTTACGGTCCCCAGTTCTGTCAGTCCATCCTGCAGTCATTGTTGCTACATGCTTAATTTGACTCTGTTCTGTACTAGTGTTTCTTAAAAAGTAAGCTAGGTGGATTCTCCCAACAGATTGGTCTGTATCATCTGCCCTTCCTCCCATCAATATCATCAATAGTAGTTCTATATTAGATCTTGGGTCATTGTCAAAATGTTGCAGAACATTATATCTGTCATCCACCCATACAGAAACCTTATTAAATGATCACCATTCCTCTCCATTCAAGACTTTTTGAGACTTTCCCTCCACTAAACCTCTGCCCATTTATCATCACTCTATTCATATTACCATAGAATAATTTAGCTTGGAAGAGACCTCTGGAGCTCATCAAATCTAACTCCCACTCAAAATAAGGCCAGTTTTAAACCTGGAGACAGCTATTGTGGAGTGCTGCTCTTTAAAGAGCATGTTGTGCTAAGTCACACGCATTATGTTCTATCCTATGTAGTGAATTACCTACACCAAACAATGCTTCAGTGAGGATATGATCTCCAAAGTTCCTTCCATACTTATTTTTCTCTGTTTCCAATGACTTGAAAGTTGTTTGACAAAACTAATTCTCCATCATCTGGTGGACTGACATTTATTGTGTTTCCCATTAACTGAATCTCATAGCAACAAGTAAACAGGAAACTATTTGGTGGGAAAATTTGCACTCATTTAGAAACAAAGGAGTTTTTGCTCTGCATCACTCTTCTTTTGTTTCTCTCCCATTTCCCTGATATTTGTGATTTTTCTATTCTTGTTTTCAGCATTTCCTTCCCCTTGTAACTCTTAAAATTCTTACCCTTTGTATTTCATCTCTGCTCCTGTTGGAGACGTCAGGAGTTAGCTGATGTGAGTTGACTTATGTACACAATGCACGGTCTATACTATGTATTATCACTACAGCCGTAGATGTGCTACCTGTATCCATATAACACATACTGGTGTATACTTCACTTTCTTTTTTTGAGAAATTACACTTAGTTTTGGGGGGAAGCCCATGCAGAATCATTTTCATGATCAGACTCCAAAGACTATCACAAAGTGAAAAGTGATGATGAAAAGATTTGCTCCATACACTTGAGTGCATTGATTTTGCACTCCATCCCGTAAACACTGTTTTCAGACCTCAGAGGTTTTTTTGGATGTATGTGAACTGAACTTTTTTCTTATCAACCACTTGACAGCTACTGTTGTAACTCACAGTGAGAGAAACTCCAAATGAACAGAAATATGTGAGAGTTCTACAGAGCTACACCTGTGTAAAAACTCAATACATGGTCCTTGCTCTAGAAATGGGCTGACTTAGAATAGCTACACTGATCAAGGTACCACAAAGTGGAAGAGATGCCATCAGAGAGGGAAGAGCCATTCCACAATTCCATGGGGAACTGGCTGAAATCTTTGCCTATGCCTGTGCTATTAAATCACATGGGACTAACGCCTGTTCTCTGGCCAGAACAAGTGGCACAGCATGGCTCACTTCTCCTCAGATCTCTGCTTTTCATCTATGAACAGTCTGATCTTGTCAATGCTGCCTGGTATGCACAGAAGCAGTTCTCTAGTCCTACATTTCTGTCTCATTACAGAACCACAGAATTAATCAGAAAATACTGAGTTGGAAGGGACCCACAAGGATCACTGAGTCCAACTCCTGGCCGCACACAGGACCATCCCCAAGAATCACACTATGTTCCTGACAGTATCGTCCAAGCACTTCTTGAACTGTCAGGCTTGGTGCTGTGACCACTTCCCTGTGGAGCCTGTTCCAGTGCCCAACCACCCTCTGGGTGAAGAGCCTTTCTCTAACATCCAGCCTAAACCTTCTCTGACACAGCTTCAGGCCATTCCTTTGCATCCTGTCACTGGTCACCATAGAGAAGAGATCAGTGCCTGCCCCTCCTCTTTCCCATGTGAGGAAGTTGTAAATGCAGTGAGGTCTCCCCTCAGTCTCCTCTTCTCCAGGCTGAACAGACCAGCATCTGGTCCCCCTTAGTGGCTGACCAGACACAAGATAACCCTGATGGTCTTTACCCTCTACTTTTGAAGCTGGAAATGCCACCTAGTAACTATCCTTTTGGTCCCACAGTTTGGTGATCCAGCTGAGGTGTGAACTTCTGGGGTCATCTGGTTCTTCAGAAGTCATCTGTCAGGAGAATGCTTTTTATGTGTTGTGTGTAAAAGACACATTATTACTCACTAATGTATTAAGTGGATTAATTTACACAAGTACACATGGAATCTATACATCCTATAGAAGGCTTATTTTGCCCTTTCCAGTTCTCTGTCTAGTCTACAAAAAATCACAAAAACACACATACAAGGGAATTTGGTGGTTTGAATGGATCCTTTCCACACACTCTTTTCTAAAAAGTCTCTTCCTTTTGCAGTCCTCCCCAATTTCTTTCATTCCAGATGATCGGTGAGAAAAAAAAGTAGACAACTGCCTGTCAATTTAGGAAACTGTAAATATCATTCTCTTCAATAATATTCTTAAATGACATTAAAAGTAATCAAAGGAAAGGAGGAGACAGATGAGTTTGGCCAAGAAGATGACAAGCTGGAGCTGTTCTTTGATGGAAGTTGTTGATGACCATTGCTGTTCCAACTTTCTTTGCAGTTATTGTTGCAAATTTTGTTACATTTTAAGTGCTAGATAGGGACTGTGCTATTCACTTGATTCAGAGAATATAGAAAAGTTTTGGTAGATTCTCATCAGCTGTGTCTTTTGACATCAAGGTGATTTGGTTAACATCCCATACCTTTCCAACAGTGTTAATACGGAGTAACCTGGCTCCTGCGTATGTCTTTAACTTTGCAGCAGGGTCCAAGATGTTCTTACAGCCTTTCGAATATCTATGATAAGGACAAAAGTTTATCATCGTGGTACACCACGAAAGTAAATTCTGCGTCTGGTAACGATCGGAAAAAAAATAGAATAATCAGACAGCTAAAGGGGAAAAATGCTTGTTGCTCAGAAGTGGTAGGCTTTCTCCTTGTGGTTGTATAGCAGAATTTCTATTAGCACAGCACCGTGCGTTTATTACCTCCAAAAGCAAAAGCAAGCAAGTTTAGACTTGAATTTCTTTCATTTTACATAGGCCAGAGGCCCAGAGTTACTGCAAGCCTTTTTAATGCTAGGTGTGCCACAAGGTTAGAAGGCATGAGAAAGGGTGTGTTTTGGAAGACTGTAGCCGACTTGGGTAAGGGCCACTGGCCAGCTTCCTTTTCACACCAAAAATGCAGCTGGCTTGTTATACAGACCTATGGCCAGCTTTGAATCCAAGCTGCTAATAATACTTTTTTTTCTCCTTCAGGCCTCTTTACAGCTTTAATTAAATTGCACTTGTGTTTGCAAAGTTTTGCTTCCCAGCATGTGCAGTTTTGTCTGTTCAAATTCTTTTATACCAGTGAAAAATTACAGATCTGCCTTACTACACTTGTTAAGGCATGGGCCGAAAGCTCATCTCAGGTAAGTACTTGGAGTTAGTGCAACCACAAAAGTCTTCAGCCCAGAGATAGTTTTCTCAACAGAAAAAGACAGAAAGGACAAAAGGCTGGGGAAAGGGGACTAAGGTGACAATAATTTCTCTATCAGTCCAGGGTCATAAAAGAAAGGAATAACAAACCATAAGTCACAGGATTAATGGACCATCTACTACGATGCTAATTCAGTCTCCATGCAATCACAGTCTATGCTACAGAGCTTCTAAAAACTTCACCTCTGTCAAAATATCTCTGTCACTTAATGGAGTGATGCTGAGTTTCCACTTACATGATCATTCAAACCTTGGCCACAGAGTAAGGTGACCAAATAATTTACCTTTGGATGCACAGAGCATAATTAGATTGCAATGAATTTCAGGAACTGGCAACCAGAGTGTATTTGAGGTGAGTGGCCTAGAGTCAAATTTTGTTTCTCATTACTGTTAGCCACCCAGTATGATTTACCTAGTGGGACAATTTGCAGCCCATCCTGCTTTCAGAAACTGCTAAAAAGTAATAGTTTTTGACAGTGGCCTGTGAAATGTTTAGCTGATACTTTAAATGAGCAACGTGACAAAAATAGAAGAGAAAGCTTTAATTATATGTGATTATTCTTAACACGTACTAAATTTTCCATAACCTCAGACTTAGGACTCAGCATTTCTGATTTCAGTAGTTTGCAGTCAGATAATATAATGTCTGTGAGCAGGAGGGATAAATTTAGATCTGAAATCAATGACATACATTGTAATGAGGTGCAGGCAAGGTAAGGGATCATCCGTAATGAGTTATTTAGATGGAGATGAACTGAAGGGCAATCCAGGAAAGATGAAGCAAAGCACTGTATTTGAGGATAGATATTCCAGTCACTTTAGGAAATGACAAATAGATGTTCTAGTCCAGATAATGTGAGAAATGGCTGGTAAGCCATTTTCAAAAAATGATTGTGTAAGTGGCAAGGACATGGTACAGCTAAACATGTGGGATTAATGAACCTGGCAGCTCCATGTTGAAGGCAGACAGTGGCAAAGAAAGATATTTACTTTGCAGATCTGGAAGAACAGTTTAAAAGAAGAATTATGCAAATATGCTTCCAGATAGAATGAATTATTTAGAAGTTTTGTTAAGTTTTCTCTGGGCCTGATAACAAAAAAAGACCATTGTGAATCAAATGATTGGTGCTCCTAAGAGAAGGAAGTCAGTTTGGTTCATGAAAAACCTGTCATGTTCTTGAGTGCTGGCGAAAGTGACGAGGAGGCAGTGAAGAAAAAAATCTTAAATTTTAGTAATTTTTAGAAATAGATTTCAAATTCACCTATTTTCCCTACCTGTGTTTGGTATAATACTCAATTTTCTCAATACTCATAAATTTCTGTTCTCTTAGCTTAGTGTTAAGGCATTATGCATGTATTATATTGTGTGACATTTCTAATTTGGTCAAGAGTCTACATTGCTCTCTACGAGATGAATTCTCAAATAGTATGGAAGCAATAATTATTAATATATCTGAGCTAAAAGGTCATACAAAAGTGTTATTCTTCAGAGAATTAATAATTTGATAACTTCTGGATCTGTAATGACTGCTGTCTCAGTTGAGTAACAAAGCTGAAAACTGAACAGCCAACCTCCCCCTTCCTTGTATGCCTGGTAGAGTCATTAGCTGACTTTCGTTACTAACACAGAAAGTGAAGAACTACCTATCTGCTATCAAAAGGTTTTCCCTGCAAGTGCTCATGCAAAAAGCAATCTGGGTGACTATTAGATGATTCATCATTTATCACTATCTGAGTCACGCATCCCACTGAGTGGGTGAGGCTATGAACTTCTTTGTCTTCTGACATGCTGTTTTGCTATGACAAAAACGTACTGTGTGGCACCCAGAGTTGTCTCAAATCTGTGTGAGGAAGGAACATGGCAGAAGGTCTGAGTAACAAAATCCATCACGGATAGTCAACTGTTTGAAGACAGAGACCTGGAGGTGAATTTGTGCTTTGTTAGAGTTGACTGGCCAGTCCCCTGCAAGGCTCAGTGCCCCTGCTACGCGTGGCTGTGGTGGTGGCAGTGAGGAGCCTGGTACAGGTGTGAGTCTGAGAACACCTGATGTAGAGCTTCTTACAGCTAAACACAACAAAACCAAGTTTTATTCTCAAAAAAAGGAGGTTGCTCTGCCTTTGTTTGTCCTGAATGTGGGGGGGCTTTCGGGGTATAGTCCTCACGTGTGGGCCACAGGAGGATTACTGAGATGTAAAACTGATAAAAGGAACAACAGGTATTAGCCCAGTGGCAGAGGAAGGGAAGTAGTTATTATCAAAACTAACCTACACTGCTGAGGTTCCTGACCTGTGCTATTAGATAGATGTCAGAGTGGAGGAAAAGCTTCCTGAATAGCCTGAAGAGTCCAAGAATGGTGCAAGTCAGGGAGGTGAGGTAGACATGTTAAGTCTTTGTTAGGAATACTGGAGGAACAGCAGGCTTTACTGTGTAGGCTGTCTGCTTGCTCACTTTTGGGCTGACCCTGTATAAACTGTCTCCTGTGAACTGGGGTGAGTGTAGTACTGTCTGTCAGTTTTGCTAAAAAAAATTAAAAAATCATGATTTATATGCATCTTACCAGCCATGTTTTGTGGCTCCACAGAGATTTTCACAGTCACAGTATATGGCATCTTCCAACTGAACTAAGCCTTCTACCACCAAGGTTTCATCCCCTTTTCTAAACTTGGAGAACATAACATGTAGGTTTGTTTGTGTATGTCTGTAACTATTTTGGTGGTTTCTAAGTGGTAATAATTTGAAATATTATTGCTTTTCTCCATATAATTTGCCTGTAATATAACAGCTAAATATATCTTTCTCACCAACATAAAGGAAAGGCTGCTGCTGCAAAAGTTGTCAGCCCATGGAAGAGTTCTGGGATGAGCTTCCTGCCTCACAGAGCATTTTATATGCAGCCTATGTTTCATTATTTTTATGAGAGGCCAGGTGCTTAAGGAGAGGTAATGGCTTGTACTAACTGATTGATGTGCTAGGGAAAATGATACTCTTCTAGGCATGCATGTCCTTGACTTTCAATGTGACTAACGAGTACTAAATACAATACCAAAAGAAGCAAGTGACCAAACACTGAAGGTTGAAGGCAGGGAGTTTTAAACTTGACTTTTTTTTTAATCTTTTTTCTGGAAATTTTCTGTAATTACCTGGTTGGGGTGATACAGCATGCACAGAGCCAAGAATTGATTATGTTAATTTCAGAACAAAGAAAGACAGGAAACGCCAACGTGCATCACAGCTGAAAATACGCTTTCACTAAGTGGTATGATATCTGTGGATTTACAACCCCAAAATTATTTGTGAATAATGATTATCTGGCCTAATATAATTAAGTTTCTTCAGCAGTGGCTGGTTATCCTTAAAGGCACCAATGGGTGTTGACTTTCAGACCATGAAAGCTAATCTAAATCCACCTGTAAATCCAGGTGAGCCCCCTTTCCTCCTGGGACCCAGGACTAGAATTGTGCAGTGAAGCAAGGGTACTTCAAAATAACCTTCATAAAGATTCAAACAGTTATTTTTATGTCAGGGAAATCCTCCCAAATTAGGTTTTATTAGAGAGGTATGGTGCGCTTTTTTTGACAAAGTGTCCCATAGTTTATTTCATGCTTTATCTATATCCATTGCTCTGAGGGGTATCATCTTATACATGGAATACCACTGGACATAAGATAGAGCTAACAGCTGGGTTCTGTTTCAGACTAGGTCTGATCCATTATTTGGGGCTTGTAATGACACTGATGTATCTTGCACTACCTTCAGATTCTGCTGTAGAGTTACAGCACACCTCTTTTCACAAGAGGGAGAACCCACTATGTCCTTCATTAAGATTCTTCTAAACCTTCATATCTCCTCAAGGTGATATGTATAATCAAATCAGTTACAGACTTCTTTTGGTTAAATTAAATGAATGGGAGGAAAGTGTAGTCATTTGGGATGAGGTATATCTTCTCCTACCTAAACATGAGAAGGATCTACCCTAAGGTAGTTTTCTACAGTCCTCCTGCAGTCAATGAGGAAAGATGATTCATTTAGAAGACCCATCTGACTTGTTTCAGACACCTCCCTTAGAATGGGATGAATCATTCTCTGGAGACACCTATCTGCCTCCATGGATTGCACTTCTATTTTGGATTAGGTATCTAGCTTTTTGGTGGCTAAAATTAGATAAGATGACTCTCACCATCACTGTTATCCAGAACATTAACTCTTGAGTGTTCCTTTTCTCTAGTTTCACTGCCTTTTTTTTTTTAAATACATGTCCCAAAACAAAATAGAATTTATAAATGTCTGTCTAGTACTAGAAAAACCTCTCAATGTTGCTTCCCTACTTCTGCATAACGTTCCCTATCTTATACACCCAAAGACAGAATTAGGTCCCTTAGGTACCACAATGTGTGAAAAGTTCATATTCAGTTAAATGTTGGCCAAGATTACCGTATACATGTTCCAGTAATCAGTCTCACAAAATGTTGATGTGTTATATATTGTCCATTTATATTGATAATATATCTAATACAAAACTCCACCACAGGTTAGAATATGCTTTACAAATCCATCTGATGTAACAATTCCTAGTGCTCTTTGAATCCAGGAATATGTGAGCAACAGAAGTTTTCTTGTTCCCACTTTCAGGGAATAAATGACTGGCCTGGTGATTTGAGTCAGCATCAGAATTAGAGCTCATCCACACTGTATTTTTTTAATATATTGTCTTGGCTGCTGGGAAAAACTTGAGAATTTTTTGTCCCAGTTGTACTCAAGTGCTAAACAAGTACAAGACGGCAGAGGTATGAATGCCCAAGTAGATTCAGCAGAAGCCATAGTCAAACATGGCAGAGAATTCAAAGAAAGTAGTAAGTAAAAAGTAGGTTTAACTAAGAAACTACTGGTAAAAGCTCATTAAACCTATTAGATCCGACCAAATTTAATATCTGACTTCTAATGTTCTTCTGCTGGTTATGCCATTTGAAATAATTTCTCTTTCCTGGTTGGGTAAGATTTATAGCATGAGAATGAGTATTGAATAGTAATACCTATGATGTGGAGACTAATTCCCTTGCTTATTGTAAACACAGATATTCAGCTAGTCCCAAAACACATGTGGCACTAAAACCTGATTTCAGTTGTAATGTGAAAGCCTTCTAAAAATTCTTTGCAGCGTCTATATGAAATTAGTGAACTTGGCGCATCTATTTTCATTTTGAAGCCAATGTTGTCTAGACCTTAGAGACAAAAAACACTCATTATAGCCTGTTCAGAAATGTTGTATTACAGAGAAATGGCTCCGTTTGTCAAGTACTGATCACCAGAGTGATAGAAAATAAAAAAATCTGTGGCATTTTTTGCAAGGGTCTGATGGATTAGGGAAGATAAGGCTATTGCCTTCAGGAAGTCAAAATTTTATCCTGATCCCTATCCTCTGTTCCTCTAGTGAAGGAATTTGCATGTTTGCAGCTGCTTGGTTCACCATCAGCCTTGTAGTCCTTTGGTGCACTCAGATGTAAGCACAGTCCCCAGACACTTGGGGAAATTGATGGGAAAAGGAAGCCAGTGGAGCTGGAAATTGAATGACAAGCCTCTGCCCATCAGAAATGTTCAGGGGAAGATCTTTGCCTAGAACTGAGGTCCTCCTATCTGACCCTTCTGAGCCGTGAAATTAGCTTTACCATGCATACTTTTGCTTCTGATTTTTTTTAATTGCTAGGCCCAGGAAGAACAGAGCCAGTATTTTAGATTGAGAACACTAAGCTCTTTCTTCCACATCTGTTTTTGCTACTGTCAGATGTCAGCCCTTGCAGCTGAAGTCACCTGGTTAATCATTCCTGCCCGGCCAAATGTTACCCGCTCTGCTCAACCTGTTGGGGTGCAGAACATACAGAAAAAAAAAATCAATTGGTTGAAGCACCTGTGATGTAGATCAGAGAAGTGATCAAGGAAAATTTCTATTTCTACTGCTAGTTCTAAAGGTCTATTGCTGTTTGATTTTTCAATTAGTTGTTTCCCCTGGTATAGCATGCTCAAGTGCTGTACCTATATCCTGTGGTTTGGTTTTGTGCTGTTGGTGAAGGATAGGCCACTGAGGTTTATGGATCAACAATTGCAGCCTGATTCTAGGGGGCTGGCTGGTCCAGAGAGTATCCGTTTTGGTTTTGCAAATGAGTGTATAGTTGAGACTCAGATGGAAACCTTCTGTCTTTCATCCCTCTCACACTCCTTTCCCTCCATCCAAGGAGACCTGCAGGGGGTTTTGCATCCCTAGGATGAAGGCATGTCTTACATGATAGAAATCTGCTCAAGAGAAGTAAGGATTCAGCTGACTGAAAGATTGGGGCAGTTTCCAATTATGAACTCATTCTGCCCAGATAAAATCATATTGCAAAACCACTTGCAGCTGTTTTCTGAGGCTGGTCATTCTTGGACCCTTCTCCTTAGGCTACTCAGCCCTAATTAGCAAATTCCTGTTAAGAATGGACATACACAATGCTAGAACCGTTGACATCTATGCCTATGCCTGAACTCCTCAGCACATTCGCTGGGCCGTTTTCTAAACTCCTGTCACACACTTACTGCTGTTCTTTGCTCTTCCCAGCTCTTCTGGGGAGCCTGGCATGGGTCTTCATTTCCACACTTTGCTGCCTGGGTAAGTTATCTACAACCAAACGTGGCTGAGTGGAGTATATGTAGCTCCACATTATATATATACATAGTTCATGGGTACGTAATATGGAAATGCTGTGGTTTTTTATGGTACAGTCACTTCATTTTTCCTGCAGCTGCTCTTCAAAATCAAGCTCCAAGCAAGTGACTGAAATCCTCTCTCCAGTCTGTGTGTTAAAAAAAGAAAGTCCAAACAGCACTTGGGGTTTGTGCTGGCTGCAGTTAGCTGTCAGTAAGTGTATGGGACCTGGGCATTTGTGTGTCAGGCCCACACTCAATGTGCAGAACTGATACATGAAGTGATACTTCATTTTCTTATCTTAGGCTATCCTTCAGAGAAGGTAACACTGAAAGTTAGAAAGTGCCTAGAGCAGTCTGCAGCACAGGCGGTCTGATTTTTTTTGCGTCATATACAAAGTAAAAGTCTGTATGAATTGCCCTTTGTGGAGGGATTTCAGCTCCAAAGGCTCCTGCCCCGTCACCACACAAGGAGGATGCAGTTCAGCACCCTGCTGCACTGGGCTTTCCCCCTCCCTGTAACCCCATGCTCCTAGCACAGCTGGTTGGGGGACACCTTGATCTACCATCCACCCTGTGGGGCAAGACCACCCACAGCAACAGCCTGGGAAAGTAGCCAGGACAATTACTCACTGCTTGCATGAGAGATAAGTATATGAAGTGCCTTGCAACTCCTTTACAGCAAGGGTCATAACTACTGCCCAGTGCCTTCCCATGCCACACCAGCATCTTCATTACCTTCTTCCTGCAATGTGTTGCAGACATCACCTTCTCCAGCTTTCCGCAGTGAGCTACTGCTCAAAGAAGAGGGAATCCACAAGTGGAGATGTAGAGAAAAAAAAGGATTCAGGGATGGAGAAGAGAGGAACCTTATGGGAAGGTGTAGATTAGTTACAGAGGATCACAGAGAAGTCATGAGGTTCTTGGTCTCTAAGGTCAGAGACACCCATCTTGGCTGGCACAGTGCCCAGCATCAGTCTTGGGTTGTGCTCCTTTGCCAGCCAAGTCATTTTCCATGTGTCAGTCATGCACACAGGGAAAACCATCTTGAGTACTCTGCAATGTCAGCACAGGTATTCAGAGAACCAACCTGTCATTGAGGTGAGCTTTACCTTGCCCTGACTTACAGGAAACCTAGAGTATATTTTATTTCGAGTTGGCAATTTTGTCATTCTTCCTGTGGATCACTGAGAGGAATATGTTGTTGTAAGACAAAATTTGTCCTGTATCACATATTTTGCACCCTGTAAGTGCACAGTTCTCTACTAAAAAGAAAGCTGATTTTGTTTTAGATACCTACAACTGGCCAGGTGAGTTCTACCTTGTTAGGTTACTGATTTCCTCTACAAATGTTTCTGAGGTGTTTTCATTCTCTGGGCTGTGCTTTGGGAGGTTGCTAAGACACTGAGGTGGAAATCTGCAGCTCTCATGGAAAACTGTCCTTTTAAGACAAAGATGCCCATTTATATCCAGGAGCTAAACACTTAGCTCAAATCTCCAACTATGGTCTGGCAGTGCTTTAAAAGTTCACTTTCATTTTCCAGGAAACTGATGCTGGCCTGCTACAATCAGCCCTGGCTGCTCAGAGGAGGCCTTTTAAAAACATCTTCACACTTCTGGACCAGAGGTACATTTCTGGGCTGTGAAAGGGGCCAAGGGCTACAACACAGAAGCACTTGTAGGGCCTGCAAGACTGTACAGAGGTATTATTCAGCTAAGAGGTGGTAGCCAACTGGCAATATAAATAGCTCTCTAACTGCCTAAATAGCCTAACTAATGAGCATACAAATCTATTAACTCATGGATGAAGGGGGAATCATGCTGGGAAATGCTGATAGTTGGAGGGAGCTGAGACTCACAGCTACCTCATTAGACAGTGCACATGTCAGTGATCTCTGGAATGCCAACAGAGATTAACCAAGAAACAGTTCATGCTCTTCACTTCAGCTTCTGCAACATGGGAGGGGTGTTGTTCTTGTGGAAGGAGTTTGGTGTGGATGGAGATTTGGTTTTTGTTTCTTGATAGTTGTTAGCAGAGATAGGAGAAAGAGCTGAATACGATATGGTAAAGGAGTTCTGTTGCTAAAGACATCTAAAGACAAGAGGACAGCACAGAGAGTGTATAGGTCACCCAGAGAGAGGAAAAAGGCAAAATTCTCATCGCACATATCTCACTTGAGCATATCTCATCACACATCACTGATCACTTATTTCTGAAATCCCAAGGGAAAAAAGGAGGTTAATTTTGTAAAAGCTGTAAAGAAAATCAAGAACTCTTTTAGGACAAATTATTACATCTGGATAGTAGATAGTTAAAGATGTGGAAGCTTGTACAAGGAAGGAAGAAGGAAATGAATGTGTAGCAGTCACATTTGGGATGACATACGTCCAGACACCATTCATTATGGAGAGAAAAGGTTAAGGTTTCAGATGAAGGGATTATTGTGCTAGGTAGTCAGCAAAACAGAATAATTAAAGGCTGGACAGGAGGAATATGAGAGGGGGTGAGAGTGCAAGAGCTTTGGGGTGTCCAGATAGTTCTAGCTGTTGAAATTTAACTCTCAGAGAAAACGCAGTCTAGTTATTACTTGGACATAAGACTTGAACTGAGATTTTGGAAGTTATGTGAACTGCAGATGGGACACATGGCAAGCTGCTATGGACACACAACAAATCCATCAGACAGCATCTTACTGGCAGATTCTCTAATTTACAGTACTCTTGAAGAGTTATGCATGCGAGCTACCTTGCTTCAAGTCGATCAAGTACACAACATACACTTAAATGTATGTGTATAATTACTCTTGGTTTTCTTGAGCTGAATCTAGGCTAAATAGCCTCTTTTCTGAGAAAAGTTACTCACAGTCCTGCTCTTAGGCTCCTTTTAACTTGGGTGGTTTGGCTCTACAGGAAACAGGGCTTCTCATGTGTTTTATCTGAAGTGTTTGTGGAGTTTCTTGAGTGAGACTGAGAGGTTTTGTGTGTGAAGAGGGGCATCATCTGGGCATGCACTGTGAGTATGTGTGCAAATGAGTGTTCCTGTGTTCACAGGCACGTGTACACAAGATGCCTTATGTAATTCTTCCCAGAACTCCACTGCTCATCTGCTCTGCGCAGACATGGCTGCACAGAGGCCTTTTATTGTGCTTTATAAATATGCGCCTTTGTTGTCTTATCCCTACTGGTTCAGTTTCCAAGAACAGGATGGATAACAAACCTTCTATTCTTTCTTTATCTTTCCCCCCTCTTGTATCTCCTGAGGTTTTTTCTCCCCTTCATTTTTCCAAAGAATCTAAAGCATTTTTGTGGTTCTTCCCGTAACAATAGCATGTCTAAAGTAGAGTGCCTGGCAGACTGCAAGATATAATGTACACGCAACTGGAGTATTTGCCATAACATCACAAAAAATGTAATGACATTCAACTGGATTAAACCCATTTTCCCCAATATGATGTCTTATGTCAACAACTTCTTTAGCTGAAATATCTACAATCTGGCCAAGCCAAGAACCATCCCAGTGCTACCTGCTGTGTTGTAACCTACCCATAATCATCACGTTTCTTGCTGCCTCTCCAACAATTTGATGACCAACCAGTTAATTGCCATTCTAAAATAAATGTATGAGAACATCAGTTTAGGCTTTAGATGTTTTTTTCCACATACAATCAATATTGTGATCTGAGAACTACAGATCCTGAGCTTGAAAAACATGATGTTGGAAATTCCTAGTAAGTAACTGGTTTTTGCTGATGTTTTATGCCACTTCTCCCTCAGTGAAGAGACATTCATTTAAATATATAAGCATCTTTATTTTTTTGCCCTCATAGTCACAAGTAGCATGGGAAAATCAATAGATGGTCTCAAGGCACCTAGGAGAAACTGAAAAGTTGGCTAAGGGGACACTGGCATAAGGAAAAGAAAAACAAGGAGTAGTTCCTGTCTAAGAGTGTCAGAACCAGGGATAAGCTCAAGACGGGCTGCCCACCTAAGATCAACTTGATTGCTCGAGGAAACGGTTTTCCATGGTGGTGTCTCAGATACCAGGAGCTGGCCTTGTTCAGGTAGGTAGTCTTGTTTTTTCTTAAGTAAATTTTTGCTGTGCCAAATTGGCTTAGCAACTATAGGGCCCATGAGCTGAGCCCTGCACCAAGCCCTGTTGAGGTACCTGCAGCACTGATCTATGAATAACTTCTGATTCTTTGGAATGAGAACAGTAAAGGGTGGACAACTGATCTTGGTTCCAGGACACTGCAATATATTTGGACTCTGCAAAGGCATATAACCTAGTTCACAGATCCTCAAAGCCTGGATGTGCTGCTTCAGTTCTCCCTTGGGCTGCTATCTCACAAACCACCACAGAACGCACGTGTCTGATGAGTCAGAGGAATTTTCTTGCACAGAAGGAACTTGAACACAGCTCTTCTGGGTCCCAGGATAGTGCCTTAACAGCAGCTTACTTTTCCTTTCTCTTTTTGCTTAACAGGTTGTAAAATGCTTTTGGCTGTCCACATAACTGGTTGTATTTGTGCCTGTGTAGTCCTTTCCCCACGATTTGTTAGTGTTCTGCCTTGTAACAAGCCCTGCCTTCACAGACAATCTTAGAATAAGGTGTGACATACAGATATCCCCTTGTTAGAAGGGAGAAAGATGTGGAGTAAAAAAAAAAAAAGAGAGAAAGCTATGATTGTCTAAGTGTCTCATTTTGGTTTTGATATGATGGTGCATATGTTCAATCACCTAAATTACAATTTATTCATGCATCACAGTTGAATTACATTAATCAGGAAGCAGCATATTGTTGAGCAGAGCTTAGTAATACAGCTTCATAGACTTTTTTCCTTTGTGCTATTTAAG
The DNA here is from genome assembly GCA_013396655.1 of Campylorhamphus procurvoides. Classification (NCBI taxonomy): domain Eukaryota; kingdom Metazoa; phylum Chordata; class Aves; order Passeriformes; family Dendrocolaptidae; genus Campylorhamphus; species Campylorhamphus procurvoides. The sequence continues at coordinate 907,231 of WBMV01008148.1, forward strand.
TGGTCTTGTGTAAGTCTTGCAGAGGAGTTCACTTTTCTCTTTTTGCAGTTCGGGTAAGTTTAACAAAGAGAAAAAGAATAACTCGCCTTTGTCTTTCAATTGATGAAAATGAACTTCATATTTCTGAGATATCTAAAAAGAAGTCAAACTTTCAAGAATCAAAGAAACTGAATGGAAACAGTAGGAGGAATTTAATTTTAAACTGGTTGAAAATAGCACTCTTTAGGAAGCTGATAGAATTATGTATCATTAGGAAACCTATTTAAAACATGTAGGAAAATGTTACCAGCCTCCTTACAGTTTATTTCTGTATGAAAATCTTCCTAGTAAACAGATAAACCCAAGTACTCAAATGTAGGAAGATATAGATAGATAGGTAGATAGATAGATAGATAGATAGATAGATAGATAGATAGATGCACACGTATATACAAATTTCAGATAATTTCTAAAATGGGATCTTCTCTGCCTGAATTTCTAAGACACTTGTAGAAGATCCCTGAAAAATCAGTGGCCTGTACTGATTTCTGATTAGCCTATATGTATGTTTGATATCCATTCAGTAATGCATATTCAGTGAAGTTTACAGGATACCCCTGCTGAGATAACAGGGAGAAGGTAACACTTGTTGGGAGGTGTCCAGGTAGTTATCAGTCATAAAGAGATGTGAAGAATATTGTCTGCAAGCATCTTCTTGTGTGACCTCTGATGTTCCAAACTCAGCCTGAATCTCTGACTCTTCTGGCTGAAAAGCCCTTGCCTTCTAAAAAAAATGCTCTAGCCATAGACTGACCAAGTTCTCCCATTTCTGGACAAGAGTCCCTGCCCATGTCTGCCCAGGACTTTTCCCCAGACCACTATCAACCTTTATGTAATTTATTTTTTTTAAATAAATTTATATTATCACTTGAATTAGCGTTTTCATTTGGATTTGGGAAGGTTGGAAAGTATGCTGGAAGGAAAACATACACCACCAGTAGCTGAACAAGTCGTTCCACTGAAAATTACAAACTTTAACATTAAAGAGAACTAAAAGACTTCTGCAATTTTTAATTGACTGAATTTTACAGAATGGTAAGCATACTGTGGAACAGTGAGATGTTTTCAGGAAGAATTTTTACTTGGTGTCTAAATTGTGTATACAGCAAGCTGAACTGAAGCCATGGGTAGTGAACCATTGTACAATGCTTGGGAGTGACTCCTGCCACAATTATAAAAAATAAATCAACCTCCTGAAAAAATAAGGTTTGTGAATTTGTTTGTCCAAAAAATGGCCTGAGGCTGCAGAAAGATCTTCTTGGGCAGCAGGAAATTAGTAATAGCCACAGAGTTATCTACACAGTTACATAAAAGAGAATCGGAGACTCAAAGCCAAATGTTATATGGTGGTCTACACCCATATTAGCCAGGGTCAGCCTCCTCCATGGCAGACGGATCTTGGATAGATCTAGCTGAAACTGTCCAAAGCAAAGCCAGGGAAAGAGCTAACAGCTGAACAGTATGACCACTAAATAACACTTTATAAATACAAAATTACAGATATACACAGAAAATAACTGGCTTTTTTTTGTTTTGTTTTTTTTTTTTTGGAGGAGGGTGGGGGTTAATTTAGTGTTAGAGTTGTATCCAGAGGTGGCATTATCATCTGCTTCAGGTGGATCATCTCAAAACTCAGCTAGAGGTGGAAATTTTCCAAAGGTATCTGGGAGATCACTTTCCTTGCAATCTGGATTCAGGCACTCTATCACTGAGGCATTAGTGTACCACAAACATGGCCAAATAAATTCCTCTGTAGACCAGGTTGCATTCCTCTCAACAGAGCAGTCTATCTTTCATCTGTGGATGAAGCTCTTTATGGTATGTGAGCTCTGACAGAGTCCTCCATGTATTTTCTTCATGAATGAGGTACCTCACAGGCCTTCAAAGACGGCTGATGCTATAGCTGAATGAACTGCCCATGGTGACATGTGGTGAAGAGTGCTGGCTCCTTCTCTAAAATTTGTGCCAAAGGACACTGTGTTCTTCATATGCCCATTTCCCTATTCAATATAGAGCAACGTATTTAAAACATACAGTGTTACAATAGTTAAATTAGAGTTTATGCCATTTTCATGAAGAGAAAAAAATTATGATAAATACATGAATAATGACCTGGGAATGGATAAGCTATTTTATTATAAATGAATGTCAATGAAGTGTAATTTTCTGCTTTAGAAGGATTCCTGCACCTGGTAATATCCTTAATAAACATTAATTAAAAGGTTAATCTGTTGTAGAAATTGCTTTTCTCTGAAGCCACCTGAAATCAATTTGAACTCAATTACAAGCAGTTATCTATTGTTTATGTGGTTAAAGATTAGAGAATACATTTCTGCTTGTCAGGAGCCATCAGAGTGGGTTTTGAACGTCATGATCAGAGGTGATTCTGAATATTTGAATGTGCTTTAATGAGCATAGAAAAACCATTAGAAAATGTAATCAGTCATATTTGATGACTTGACCTTGGAACTTTGATAACAAGGGGTCCAATCATTTCTGTCTTAAGTGCCAACAGGATTTGCTCTTGAAATCAATTGACCATTGCTTGCTTACTGAGAGGGTAATCTTTCTTGGCAAAGAAGTATAAATTACAAAAATCCAGCAAGTTATATAAGTAGGTTCAGAATAACTCTCTCTCACAGACTTGTGAAATATGAGAGGCAGCTGAAAAGTGATCAAAGATAATATTCTTCAAAGAAGTTTGGAGACAAGCAGCACTTAGTAATTCAGCAAAGTTCTGCTCTATACATGTACTGAACATCAAGCTGGAAAATACTCTGCACCAGCAATGGTATATGTGTTGCCTTATTTTAATGGAAAATGGTTCAAGGTTGATAAATGCTTAATTTGCATCCATTTGTATCCCGCATTGATTGGAACTTGCTCTCCCTGCTGGACAGGAAGACCTGCACTTTCATACATAACACATCTGGATACAGGAGCCCATAGAAGAAAAAAAGGACCAAGGTCTTAATATCTTTTCCCACAAAGGATAGGTAAATATTTGTGCTTCTCACGTAAAAGTTGTGTCTTTATTTCTCATCATAGATTTTCACAGAATCAGAGAATGAAGTAGGTTGAAAAAGATCTCTGAGACTATCAAGTCCAACCTTTGACCAACCACCACTGTGTCAACTAGATCATGGCATTAAGTGCCACATCCAGTCTTTCCTTAAACACCTCCAGGGACAGTGACTCCACCACCAACCTGGGCAGTCCATTCCAATGTTTGATCAACCTTTCTGTGAAGAAAATTCCTTCTAATGTCCAACCTGAACCTCCCCTGACACAGCTTAAGACTGTGTCCTCTTGTCCTGTCACTTGTTACCTGGGAGAAGAGCTTGACCCCCACCTGGCTACAACCTCCTTCCAGGCAGTTGTAGAGAGTGATAAAGGTCCCACTGAGCTTCCTCTTCTCCAGACCGAACACCCCAACTCCTGTATAGGACTTGCTTTCAGACTCTTCAGCAACTTTGCTGCCCTTCTCTGGACACGCTCCATCACCTCAACGTCCTTCCTGAGCTGAGGAGCCCAAAACTGGACACATAACTTGAGATGCGGCCTCACCAGTGCCAAGTACTGGGGGACAATCACTTCCAAATCAAGCATGTGCTGTGCTTGACTGTAGTTTACCTGTATGACTAACTAGGCTGAAACCAGAGTAAGCTCTTGTTTAAGCTGAGAATTTATACCAAATTACTTTGGATGTTTGAAAACTTAGGCACCCTTCCAGCACCCGTGGAGGATGATAGCAAGAAAGAGTGGCAAATCCAGAAAGCACTTCCCTTATCCAAAGATAGGCATTAAATACAACTGGAAGCAATGTCTCTCTGGAGGGATTAAGTTTCCTCTTCATTAACACAAGGAGAATCTAGAGGAAACAGCTTAGAATTTGACTATGGGTAAATTTTGAAGGACTTAGATTCATATGCACAGCAATTTTCACCTTTCTGTATTCACTGATTTTTAGGGTGACAATTTTCAAGAAGTTAAGAGAGTTAATTTAGGCATATGAACATAAGCAATGATGACCTCAGGTATTTCCAGTGGACTGTCCTATAGTAATGAAAAGGTCTCAAAATAAATGACTGGCCACTTGGAGTGAACAAAGACTTTTGAGCATGCAACCAGCAACAGCATACTCAAGCTTGTATATTAGAACTATTTTAATGATTTGGTGTTAGTGGTAAAATGCTGGCATGTCATGACAGCTAAAACACACTTCCATTACATATGTGAAAAGGTGAAGAGGATTTCAAAAGTGAAATCTAGTTTTAAAATCCCTCTAATCCAGCCTTACAAGCCATTCCCCAAAACTCTGAACACATAGAAAGGCAGTTTACTTTATATTCATCATGTTGCATTTCTTGACTATATTCTGTGCCGTTTGATAACATTCGTAAAATCCAGTTAGATTCTTAACCATAGAAATGATGACTGATAGTTTCAAAGTAAATGAAATTCTGCAAAATCATAATCAGCTTGTTGATGTTAAAATCTTCCATTCTGTGACCCAAAACGCTGAGTTTCCATTAAATCAGTAGAAGAAATAAATTGTATAAAATTTCCAATGTAGATAGTATAAGGCTGGAATTGAATGGAATAATTATGAATTCTCTGTTTCTTTTTATTTATTTTTAACATGGCAATTTTTAAAAAAAAATAGAAATCTGACAGACAGCCTCAATGAGTACATCTGAAAAACAAAAATAAGTACAGGTTGTACTTCGTTCCAGGTGGGGAAGCACGAACAGCACTAGAGAGGAAGGGGAGAAAAATCCCAACACTAATTTCTCACAACCAGTTTCCAGTTCAAAGCGTCCAGAAACTTTGCAATAATTTTGTGGAAAAATATTGTAATTCAGTTCACACAACTTTCTGTGGATGTAAAATGTTAGCTGTACAGCCCATTGACAATTACAAGGGAAATTTGCCCTCTGGCACATGCCTGTTCCTGGGAGCCACAGTGGTGTTATGTCCCTGGCTGTGGTCCAGCTTAGAGACTGGAGGGACTGGTCTCTCTGGCTGTTCAGGGTTTTAGTGAGAAAAGTGTCTCCTTTTGATTAAACTTCAGCAAATTACACAAAGAACAAAAGTGAAATCTGACAAGGATTTGTCAGATTTCTTCTCTTGGTCAGTGTATCAACAGACCCGTCCATCAAGCTCCATCACATTTTAGACCTTAAGGCTGTGGTATACAATTCCCAGTTTCAGTTCCACCTAATGCCTCTTAACTTAGTATGAATTAAGTTGGTATTATCTTGTGTGTTGATACCTTCATATCAAAGGCTAACTACCCCACATTGCACATTAAAATGCAGGCTTTTTATTTGGTTTTACTACATCACTGGGCTGTTTAAGTTGATATTTTCCATGTCAAGTGTCTGTCTGAAATATTGCCACACTGTTCCAAGGACTTCTGAGAGTTTAAGGGAAGACTGTATCTGTATAATATCTTGGTGAACCTTTTCTTTCTGAAGTGCTTGCATTCCCACAAGTGAAGGGGAAAAGTCTTGAAATTTGGCAGGAGCAGGCCTCTGAAGCAGAAATATACCATTTGCTGTGTCCAGGATAACCTGCCCAAATTTGGCCAAGTTATAAGCCTTTGAAAAATTATTTGTAGACAGTTGGCAGCAAAGAACTGACCATGCAGAGTGTGTCTCCGTGTGGAAGCAGGGACTGAACGCACACTTCCCTGCAATCACGGGCACAGGATATGCTGGAATCATCATGGGTCTCTCTGGGTGTTCACTGCCTTCTTTCAGTACAGACCGTACTTCTCTCCTTTTGCTGACTCTGAGGCATTGAGGGAGAAGGATGTGTGGAGGGGGGAGCCAAAGAGACCTGGGGTAAACAAGAGAGAAAACCAGCAAGTTGGCAGAGGGCTGAGAGAAATCAGCAGGGAGGAGAAGACAAGCCTGAAACAGTGACAGGCTGACGAGGATGAGCCAAGCAAGAAAAAAGGAAACAACGTGGAGAGACAGGCAGAAGGCTGCTGCTCTGGACTGGTGTTGTTAAGGGAGCCCCAAACTCTCCAGCTATCAACAACGGTTTGCAGAACATACTGGACAGGCATCGCCTCTCCAGCAGCATGAGCTCTTGAAGGATGCAACAATCTTCCATTTCTTTCTGTTAGCACCCATGACAGGAGTCTGGATGGGAAAGCAAGACGTCCCACCTGTCCTGGACAACATGGACAGAAGGGTGCTCCAGGGTGCCCTTTGCCTGTTCTGTCTGCTTCTGTCTATCTTGGTTGAGGAATACTGATACATAAAATGGCCTGAAAGAACAACTATTCAGGCCAGAAAGTCAAGCATGTCAGTGGGGTAGAAAATGCTGCAAACACAGTTGCTGAGCAACCATAGGCCTGAACCTTAATTACTGCACACACCTTAAGAGCCAACCATTAATTACATGATCACATGCCACTTTTTCCCCCCACAAGTTACAAAAGATTAATTGGCTGAACAGTCCTGAGCATGTTTTATACAGATTCCTTGGACCTCAGCCCAGCTGTTACCCAAGAGAGGAATGCACAGAACACTTGGCCATGGACTTGTTCTAGCAAACCGACCTGCAGAGATCACACAGGCAAGGGTTTATCCCACCATACACATTTCAGTGCCGATCACACAATTTTTGCTAAAAGGCTGTGCTGTATAAGGGGTTGTCTTTTGTTATGTTTTCTGAGGGGTCTGTGAGGTCATAGGTGGATTCGTTGTCCCAACAAATCCCCCAGAAAACAGTTTTTGGTGCTCTTGCCATGAGAAGACTCTGGAGCTGCAGCTGGGAGCTATTTGGCTCATGTCCCTTGCTGCTCTTGTTGCCATACCAGCAAGAGGTAAGGGTTTGGTCAGAAGAGGGGCTGATCCCATGGTATTTCACTAAATCCTCAGCCAAGGGTTTGCCAGCAGCAGCTGGTGAACTTGGCGTGACCTAAAGGTATGTCTGCAGAGCCAGGGGTGCTGTTACACCCAAGGTGCAGTATGTACTGAAGCAGATCGGTGTCACAGTACTTAGCACCAATCTAGGTCAATCTTTCATATGCTGTAGTATACAATGTAAGTGCAATTAGAGGTGAATGTAGTCCTGGAACTGGCAGGTAAGAAGCTAAGCTCTGATGCGCAGGAGGGTAAGATTGGTCCTTCCTCATGGATATTAATCTAATTTGGCCTCTTCAATATTTGCATCGCTAACCGCAGTGGCTTAATCCAGGTTTCCCCAAATATTCTGAAGGCCTTTCCTCTTTGCAGCTTCATTCCATGTAAGAAACCCAGTCTTACTTGCTCGTGGTTGAAAAGGGCTTGTTATCAGACAGCATTCCCGTGTGAATTCAAACACGATCACCAGATCCTGCTCACTCAAAAGGGGTATGCGCTGTGAAGATGCCAAACCATAAACTCTCTGTTTGAGTGTTTTGCATTAGTCAAACGTCCAAGTGACAGCCAGATTAAAATAAATAAATGCATATACTCACTTGTACTTCTTCTACAAACAGCCAGGTCCTGAGATTTCTATCGCAACCCATCCTCACATTGTTCCTGCTCCTATTTTGTGGGAGGTAAACCTTAATCTGCCCTTTCTCCAAGGAGCTGCTTTACGCACGTGTTCTGCTTCCTACTACTACTGCATCATCACTTACAAATCATGTTACTGACGCTTATCTTGGCTGCAGGCTGCATCCCTTTTCCTTCCCTCTTTTCAGTCTTCCATCCAAAAGTAGGGGAAGAAGGATAGCCAGTGGTGCACTCCATTCCAGGTCTTAACCTGATCTCCCACACTCACTGGCTCTTTTCTTACTCTACTCCTGAGGTAAATGGTGTACAAGAGATAAAAGTCTTCTTCTCTTTTGTCAAGGAAGTAAGAAAAAGTATTTTCAACAGCTCAGCCTGGGAACGTCTTCTGTTTCACTCCTTTGGTAGCTTCTCCAGCGACTGACTAGTTTCATCCAAGCTTGGCAGTGAGACAGCTGCAAAGACAATTAACTTCCCACAAAAGTCATCCTTGCCCCCTTCCCCATAACTGGGGATGATAGTGACCACAGTTCAAATGCCTGCAAGATTTTTTACTTATGTTTGGTCCATACAGCTGGTTTCTTTACTGTTGAATGAAATAACACTCAGCATGCTGCCAAAACAATGTGAAGGAGAAAGGCTGTATGGAAGAAGGGAGAATTTTGGGGATACTTGTGGAGGAAATAGAAAACTGTCATGTAATGTATTTTTAAACCTTTCAGAGACGCAAATCCCGAGGCACTGCATTTTTCATTATTTAGCTAGTGGTATTTCTGGATGGAAAGAACCTGCACCTTTATTATCAGTGATGAAACAGATCATCACAAGTTTTTAAAATAAATCTCTCCCTCTCTCTGTCACATTCTTCTGAAATGGTGCATATCTTTGAAGCATTTGTTTCTCTGGGAACATGAGGTACCGCCAGAAAACTACTCAGATCATTTATTGCTCCTGAATATTTAGAAATCGTTAACCTTTACCCACTCCACCCAAGGAAACACTGGGAGAGGCTGTAGCATTTTTTTAACTCTTTCAATTCTGCTCTTCCTTTTAACCTCTCATTCTGTGACATATATGATTATGACTGGGCAGCTTTATATGTGTTTTATGATCTGGGTGATTCAGCAGAGGTATAAGGATAAGGAAGACACAGTTTTGCTCAGAGGCAGACAGATCTGTGATGAAGGCTGTTTCCACTCTGTAAAGCATTAACATATCCAGATGTTACCAGAAATGGTGAATAGGTTTAGCTAAAATGCACAACAGATGGGATCTTTGCCCTAAAGTCATTTAGGGTCAAAAGCCAAACCTATTCCCTGTTCTACTATTTCATACGAAATTAGAAGTGGAAATAATAAAACGTATAAAGAGTCTGTGTTCCCTCTATTTCTAACAGACAAAACACGTAGACAGATTTAAGCCTCAAAAAGTCCATATACAGTTAAACTTTCCCACTGGTTGATGAGCAGTGGAAGACAAAAGCAGACTGGGTGAATAGCTCGTTATTTCCTGGGCTTAAGTCTGAAGATCATTTCCAGATGCACCCAGTTCCCGGCACCACACAGCTGGATCCCACTTGCCTCATGCCCAGTGTGAAGTGGCACTTTGGGCAGCTGAGCCACAGGATCCTGGCTGTAACCTGCAGAGGGGTAGAAGTTGACATTTGCTCTTTGGTCCTGCCTTTAGGCCACATAAGGACCATGCCAAAGGCAAGATCCCATCTCTTTCATTCCCTGCATGAGTTATTGTGAAGGGAAGAGCAGTATATTCTTGGGGAGTACATGGTTTTAGAAGGCATTGGTATTAAGAATATTGTTCACAAAATAGAATTATTATTCCAAATTTTTTCTGGGTGTGATTTTGAACAGTAGGTCAGTGGGCCAGGTGAAACCCTTGGCATGCTGGTTTTTGTTGTGTAAAACATTTTGTGAATTAAACCTGAAATCTAGCAAGCAGTTTTGGCCAAAGACAAAGAGGGTAATTCTGAGAAATTGCAGTCAATGCAGTGTGATGATTTCAAAGGGAAACAGCTCAACTTTTCAGTTTGAAACATTTGTTTTTGTTTTGAGGTTTTCCTGCCTGCAATAAATAAAAAGGGGTGAAAAGTTTAAACACAAAAATGAAGTGTTTTGTTTCAGGTTGAACCAAACACTCTGCTTGATCCAAACTGGAATTTTGGGGTTTTATTGTTCTACCAAGAAAATACAGTTTAATTTCCTGTCAACCCAAACCATTTTTTGTAATTGTAGCCTTTCTGTGCTGAATTCAAAAGCCATTTATTCCTACTGCTCTTTAGGAAAAATTCTTGGGAATTAATTTTTTTCTGGGAAGTGAGGTGAAGTTTCACGGAACAGTGTGTCATGTTGGGGGGGAAGGTGATGAGGTAGCAGAGCTGAAGAGGAAAACTAGCAATTGATGAAGGTCCAACTAGTGCTGTAAGGATGGGATTATGAAGACCAGGTCTTCAAGCCAGCCTGAATAGTTATTGTTTTACAGCAGGACAGCAACTATGGGCCAGGGCTCCTTCAGCCCAGCCCAGCTGTGAGCCAGCTGAGCACTGCTGCTCTGCTCATTATGCCCTGTATGCAGGCAGCTGCTGCTGCTTGTGGCCCTGCTACCCCCAACCCATTCCCGACTTTAGCTCTTCACTCGAGGTCACGTGTTTTCTTACTACCATGTGGATTTGGCCCCCAGAAAAGCAGGACAGCTGCATTTGGACTGCAGGCTATGTGGTGTGCAGATGTGTGAGGGTATGTGAGAAACAACTGTATATTTTGCTCCGTCATTTTAGTTGGCCTGATTTGCAGCTACAAAGTGAATATTTTCACATTAATGTGAAGTTAGGCAGAAGTCCCTTCAGCCTGTGGCTTCTGCAGGAGTGGTACAGTTAAATGCAGCTCTATCCTGAAAAGGAAGTGTCATAATCTCTCCCCACAACTGATAAAGTGAGTAAAGGTATTTGTGGCACTAACTGTAGCTGGATCCTTTAGAGAGCTGGGGATTAATACTTTTAGCTAAAAGCCTGACTGAGGGGCTGTGCTGCAGCTCAGATGTGTTTCAGAGCTTTCTTTCAACTGATGAAGCATTTGGGATTATGCATTACCCTGTAGGGCACAGAGAATGGCATACTTCTCAAGTGAATTCAGCCAGAGGCATTGTAATTACACTAATTACACCGTAGCCTTCAGTTAGGGTAACAAGTTGCTGCTATGCTTGCATGCATTATACAGCACTGTAATATATGTCATGGTATTTCTCTGTGTGTGCAACCCATGTTTTCCTCTTCCTATAATTCTACATGATGGTACAAAGGTAGAAATACTACTATCTCCATATGATGCTTCTCATTTATTTTACCCCTGCCAGACTGTCAGCTGGACCTGGGAATGAAAGGGACAATTTTTGGAGCCTTCCCTTTAGTATCAAGAGTCCCTCTGCTTGTGTGTGTCTGTTTCACACAAGATCCTGTCCACCAGAGGAGCTGGGCCATCATGCTCCATAGTCAATGTCCTCACTGCATTAGCCAAGAGGAACCTTTCCCCCAGCTGAGCCCAGGGCTGAGCTTGTCTCAACTGGAAGCCAGACTCTGGCTATCTCACAAATTACCACGTTAAAGAAATCTTTACGGAGTAAGGTGTTGGTAAACAAGAGTTTGGAGCTCCTATGATTCACTACCTTCTTACGCACCTTAAGAGCAGAGTTCTCCACCCTCTTATGGCTGTGGGGAACCGCAGACATGGTGGAACCGGTGCCCTCCTGTAAGCATACCCCCAGAGCACACGAAGCTGCAGACCGCATTTTATGTGGCAGCAGAGGTCAGGGAAAAATTACAATGTGTGACTGTTTGTCACGGAGGGGGAGGCATCCTCAGAAGGTCCTGAGCAGAGTCCAAAGCACGTTCAGTAGCTGTCCTGTGAGAGCCTTGCAGGAGTGGCCAGGGCTGCAGCGGAGGGGAGGGAAGACAGCCAAGTGCTGCTGGGCAGGCGGGCAGGGCGAGTGTGTGGGCAGGGGAAGGGTGAGGCGGGCAGGCTGAGCTGAGAGACAGGCCTGGCCGCAGGCTCCCTCAGGGAACTCCAGCAAGCCTCTCATGTTTGGTGTGCTCCTGTTTTCCTCTCCAGCAAAGGAGAAGACCTAGTGCTCTTACTTTCACCATAGGTGTCATGAAGCTTCAGTCCATGGAGGTCCTGCTGTAAACCCCCTTACAACACAAATGGACAGTGATACATGCAATTGGCTCTTACAACCTCAGCATGCTCATGCTGGAGAGGGAAGCCCTGTGGATATATACCCTGTCTGTACAGCTTCACATGGCATCTTCGTGCTAAAGCAAGCTGCACATGATGCCTGCTGGTTCTTGAAAGTGATATAGCCACATCAGTGTGGCACTGCGCCTAGCTAATTAGCCTTTCCTAGCAGGTCTAATTAGGCTGGGCAGGGAGCCATGCTGATAGAGTTATACTTTTGTGGGCTCCAGCTCTCGCTTGGTCCCAGTCAGTGTGTGTATCCGCATCGTATACATGCCATGGTGCAGACATCCCACCACTGCTTCCCAGGATCCCAGGACCCTGGCAGCAAAACCTGTGGAGAGGCCAGCTGAGGACTGAAGAGATTAGCTGATTCTGGCAGGCCAAAATGCTGCTTCTTTTTTTCTAAGACAAATTTTTGGAAGAAAAAAAACTCATGCAGACTTTTCTCTTTTTTTTTGATTTGGTGCAATGATTTCTGAAAATACCCCACACCTTGGGGTCCCACATGAGGTAAGATACTTGTGCTGTGTTCAAACCCTTTGTGAAACAGAGACACTGTCTCCAAGGTCATGGTCTCCCAGTGGATGGCAATCCTAATAATAATGCGAGTGTGTGCATTCCCTTCACATCCCTTACTATAGGCTTTGTCCATTTTTTGGAGGGTTAGATGGGTTTCCATTTGTTATCAGCTAAGGGTTAGTCTTGATTTGGCTGTAACCACTGCTGTGGCACACAGCTGAGGTGGTCTCTGTGTGATCCTTGTGGTCACTCTGACCCAAGGAGGGAAAAAACTAAGGGTCAGAAATGAAAGCTGGGTGCCCCTGTGGCAAGGCTCAACATGGGGGATGGCTGGAAAAAAACTTACTACACTCAGATGACAGAGAAATGAAGAGCTGGAGACAAAGACAGGGTGAAGAGGAGGCTAGCAGTGGAGGCAGGGATCCAGATGGCCACCCTCCTAGATCAACATTGCAGACATGAGAATTGAAAGGAGAAACTGTCACAAAAGTAAACAGTATAAGAGAGAGGGACATAATGTAATGCTTGGACTGGCCGTTGTCCAGGTGTCCACCCTCTTATCACACAACACGCTGCAGTCAGACACAGGAGCAGGTCCCGAGCATCTGTGCCCAAAGCACCTAATGAGTGTTTGCAGGACGAGCTGAGAGGGAGGCTAAGGCAGTGCAAGGGAGAGGGGTTGGAAGGAGGCTTTCAAGCACGTGGCAGGCTGCCTGGCCGACACAGCATGTGGCAAGGAGGAAAGACATGAAACAAAAGCCTTCCTGCAGGAGCGGAGAGAAAAGACCCACTGCTGTCAGAAATGAAACAACATAGCCCGCTGTGGAGGCCAGAGCTCCTGGGGCAGATTGGGCCAATAGTTGTAAAAACAGTTTTGAAGTAGGAAATGTAACATGACTACAAATTGCCTTGCTTCCCCCTCTAATCCCCAGCTCCCACCGTGTGTAAGAAGACACCAAGCAGGACAGCAGCAAGTTGGCAGAGCTACAGGTGGGTTCTGCTTGTACTGGCGTGGGGCACAAACTGGAAAGCTTGGCACCTCCACCCCTCCATCTCTTCCCAAAACACACAACTGGCCCAATTAGAAATATTCCCAGCACCAGCATTGCCCTCTCCCTGACAGTGGGGAAGCTGCATTTTTTGGAGGCTACCTGCCAAGAACAACAATAAAGTACCATTAATTTCCACTAAGACCCTACTCGCAATGGCTAAACTGGACAGATAATTTACAACCGATATATCTTTATGGAGACAGGACACAGGCATTTTTACCAACAGGTCATCTAAGCTCCAGAGTAGAGTCAAAAAACATGGTAAAAAATACTTTCCCTCCTGTTTCCATGCTGGCTGTGACACAGCCCTTGGCTGGGCAGCACGATGGTGGAGGACTGCAAATTTTGCAGTCACAGCTCTGGATATTGCTTAATCTTCATCTTCTGTTTCAGTGGGTCTTTTTACCAAAACATTTGCTTCAAATGGAAAGCAAAGAGAAAAAAATAAATTGAATGGAAAGCATTTCTGCTGCACTGTTTACAAACTTTGCACTTTCTTCAGAGCCACAGAAGTTAGAGATGGAAAAGCCATATTAAGAAATAAAGGCTGAACTTTTCCAAGGCTTTTAAATCACTTATAACTCTGACAAATTACCTCCAGAGAAACTCTGTGTTGCAATTCCAGATATTGCAGCCCACCAAAGTCTTTTCCATGCCATTCCCACAGCAGCTAGTTAAGAAATCAGGCAATGAACTGCCTCTGCTGAAGTGGAGTCAGCCTCCTGCTGCTGACTGCTCTGGGAAGAAGCAAGTGCTGAGAGATGGAAACATAGGAGAAGGGGGAGTAACTTAGGTTGGTCTTCTCCGCATCTATCAAAGCTTGTTGAGGCTTTAATGTCCATGTAAAAAGTGACCTGTGGTGTGGTGCAGGACCATCAGAGGTCTGACTCTAGGCTGAAATCACTCCAGGCCAGGTCTGCAAAGCAAATTTCATTCATACATAAGTAGGTAGGAATTGAGGAAGACTTGTAAAAATGCCCATCAGCTAGACACTCAAGTGTCATTAAAATGCAGAGGCAGACACTAGGAAAGCAAAAGTGGTGCAGCTTATATTTTCTACAGTAGAACACTTTGGAAGCTGTTTAGCAGCTTTTTATCATTTTGTCCTTCCTCTTAAATTTATCTTTATTCTTCTTCATTCCCTTTCCTGGGATTTTCTCTCCCCCAAAGACCACTCTTATTTTTTTTTCACAGCACTTTGTTTTGACATGGAAATTCACTTTTCATTGAAATAGAACAAAGATGTTGACTGAATCCTGCCTTGCATTTCTAACATCACCATTTTGGAAAGTAGTGCTGCACACTGATGAGATTGGTCTGTATTTGTTGATTCTGTGAGCTGTTTAGACACCATCTCAGACCACAAATATACAGTCAATTTTCTGTTGGCACAATCTTGGGAAAGACCATCCTTAGGGGAATCTTCCAGCTAAAGCACCTTGGTCAACTAATACGGGATGTGTTTCATCTGACCTTGGGAGTCAGTGTGACACTGAAGTTAAGCTGGATGTTCTGTTTTGGTGGAGTTACCTATCTCTACAGGTAACTCCATTGGACAGTTAATATATTTTAGACTTCTTTGGCAACATGAACTTCCTTTTTCAGAGGAAACATTCCTTTCAGCTCAGTCACTCTTTTATATTTAGCTCTTATATATCAAAAAGCACCTGATGAACAAATGTGCCTAAAGAAGGTGAAGTATATTGTTATTACAACAAGGAGACAGTATTATTATTCTCAAACTACACCTATGTGAGAATTGAAATTTTCTACCCAGAACCTATTTGTGACATGTAGTTCTTTTGTAGCATCTTATCCCTGTGAAACCTTGGAAGGAGCAAGTCATGGAACTGTCCCATTACCACTGGGACAGAAGAACCTGAACACAGACTTCACAAGCAAGCGAGAGATGGTGTAATGAGTGCACAACAGTTCAATGCCCCATGTTATGAGAGGACAATATTAATCCCAAGGAAACGTGGCATCCTTTTTCTCATCTCATTCTTGCTGTAGAGGGCAAAGCCCTGGCCCAGCAATGTGGTCACTGACTCACAGAAATGATTTCCCTCTGTCCCTGCTTCATCTGTGCTGCCTGTTGCTTGAGCAATGTGAGAGGTGAGAAGCCACTGCCCTCACCATGTCCCAAACTGTTTTTGTGCCATCAGTTTGCTGGCACAAACCCCTGCATGAGAGCCCTGGAGGAAAGTACTTCTTCTGATTCACTTTGTTCAGAAGACTCTAGTTTAGCAGCTCAGAGAAACTAACGTGGTGGGATAGAGAGTATCAAAGGAAGAATGGAAGAGAAAGGGCAAGTGGGTACAAATTATTTCATTATGAACTTTCCGTGAAATAGCAAGGGTAGAGCTGGGGATGGGAGGATATTAATTTATGGCAGAATGTTGTTATTGCAGCCCTTCTTTAACCAGTCATGTTACAGGAAGATAAATAAAGCCCAAGCCAAATCTTTCCCTAGGCTAAGCCTGCTAGCTTGGAGATTTATGTACAACTTATATCTAGCTTGATAATTCCACTGTGTGACTGACCAAAGGTCTTCACTTGCAGGGTAGGATGTTGTTAAAGGCACCGATATTCGGAACTGGAGCACAGCAGGACACTGCCTGATGAGGTCGTTAGTAAATTTCAGTGGCCAAAAGCAACTTGTTGATCTCTGTGAATGCGTTGCTTGCAGCACTGGATATGGGGCTATTTCACAGTACAGCAAACATGAAGCTTTTTTGTGTCAGTGACCAGAAAAGCCAGGCTCTGTTTATTCAGCTAAAAAGTGCTTACACTAGCTTATTTTTTCCCCTGAAACTCAACTTTCCTAATTCTGTATGGGAGGGCTTTTTTTCCAGGCTTTTTAAAGTAATATCAGTATTATGGCTAATGAGGCAGTGGAAAGCAAGCTGGTCCATCCACTATAGCTAATGACTCCATTCGCGTGAGCCTAATCAAAGATTTGTACATTTAATTGCTGTCAAGTCAGCTCTAGCCACCTGCCATTTCTGCCACACCTGAGCTCCCTTCTTCGTGGTCCACGATTCTAAATGAATCCATCTCTTTTTCTAAGGGAAGGAAAACAGAGCTGCCAAGCAACCCTGAAATGGTGCTTTACTCTTAGTGCAAAGATCAAACAGTCTGCTTTGTCACTGAGCAATATATGTGTTAACTGACTGTGGCACAAATTTTTCAAAAATTTATTAGTCTCATATTGGAGATCAAGGATGTGAGAAATACACCCTTGTCTGGACATGTCCTGGACTTGACACAGACTTCTGTCAGAGGTGAAAGTGATTTTTGTTGGCTCACCACTGAACGAAATTGAACTACATTTATTTTTGGTTTCCTCTGATGGAAAATAACACTGAAGCCATTATTCCATTTCTGCAGTGGACTGGTGCAGTATTTTGACCAACCTTTGTCCTCAGCATCATGATTCCTAAACATCCTGCCTTCTCCGTAGGGAATTCATACAGGAAATGTTTTGGGGCCACGTTCACTTGAATGTAAGAGATAACTCCTGTTCATTGTTCTAGAGGGAAAAAAAAATAAAAGAGGAAAAACCCCCAGTTGTTGCTAGCATATTGTGAAAAGAAAATGTTTTTTGCAATCCTGGTCAGATCAGTTTACCTCAGTCCAGGCAAGACTCCTAAGAATCATATGTCTAATGCAGTATATTTCTTCAAATGTATTTCCAGATAAATTTTTTAAGTTGTTAGGAAATATGAAGTCTATGAAGTCACACTGAAACGGTATTGGTTTTTAATTAACTGCTCATTTTATTACCTGATTTTCTAGTGAAATGAGAATTTTGTGATCATGTGTTATGGTCGTCTGTCTGATCATCCCTCTCTAATTGTTCTTCTATTCTTGGCCAGATTGAACCTAGATAAAAAAGAAAGACAAATGTGAGAGAGCAACATTACTGCTTCAAGAATATAAGTACCCAGGTGGAGGTGCAAAAGTCCACAAATATTTCCTATGAATGGCCCAAGTAGAGGAAGTCTGGCAAATGAATTCATATGTTGTCAGCAAAAGAAGAGAGACCATAAGGGTGCCCCAGTCACAGCAACAACCACAAAACACAGATCTGGGGAATATGAGGCATCACTGATATTCATTCTCACATAACTACTTCATTTCCTTTCTTGACCCATCATAGAAAGCAAAAGCACCATTAAGATATACATAAGATTTTTGGTTGGATACAATGAGATTTTTGCAAGCAGCTTGGTCTGAATGCAGGCTGACACTTTTTTTCCCCATTGTGACCACGTGGAAAGGCTTTATAATAGCTTTAAGTTCAATTTACTCCAACTTTAGAAGCTCTTCCTCTGCGAGAAGGGTTTAATTGGCCATGAGGGCCTGTGAGTTTTTGCACTGTGAATTGACAGATGCATAGATTAATTTACCAGGAAAACCAAAGAATAAATTAAAGGCTCTGAATACAATCAAAGCTACTTGATCCATCTGAGAGCTTAGAGCTAAATTCTGTCACTTATTTTGCTATATGGCTAACCACTATTGTACTTTACTGCAATGCAAACCTAAAGAGAACGGAACTTGTTGCTCATTTCTGTGACAATGTGTTTAAAATTTCTGCTCAGAATACCCTACAGTGTCTTCAGAAAAAAAAAAGGCATTCATGTGGGAAGACACCTCCTTTCTTTCCTTTGAGCTGTTGCACAACAGAGGTTGATATACACATAGAGGTGAAACAGATGCAAAGATCAACTGAGGTGCTGCCATGATAAATTCTGTAATACCTGATACCTAGGTTAGCAATGTGAGCCACCTCATAGAGATATAAACTCCTGAGTTTCTGTGCTTTCATCTACTAGTGAAACAAACCAGGAAAGGAAGAGGACAGCAACTCTTTCCATCAATGGCTGAAGCATCATACTAGACACTGGAGAGCAATGTTGTGCAAGTCTATGCCCTACCCAAAAATGTTTCAAAAGATGCCTCACTTTCTGAGAACATTTCTGGGGAAACATCAGAGGAACCTCTATGTTTTGGCTGCCAGTTGGGTTTAGGCTGAGTGAGGTGTTGAGATGCTCCAGCAGCAGCTTTACTTTTGCTTGTACCTCTCTGGAGTTTGTCTCCATGTAGCCACGTGCTAACAATTCAAGACCCTGCAGGGCTACCTGCTGCTGATTTGATGGTTCCCAGGAATGCTACCAAAGGTGGAGCTGAGCCATGACATGGAACACTGAAGTTCCTCCTAGTGTGTGCAAGGCCATAGTCTTTGCCATGCTACTAGAAATGCAATAATGACAGCATTTATGAGGAGGCAGTTTCACATACTCAGTTACAGGGCAGAGGTTTTTGACCTTTCTCAGAACTGTCTTGCAAAACCTATTGCCACAAGACCTTTGTGGGATTCATGGAAGGGCTAGACAGTGATCTTGTGTAATTGGGAGCCCTCCAGTCTGCTTCTTTTGGACTGTGGAGTGCATGGATGTGAAACTGTTCATGACTTTGAGATGAGTGAGGCGGTGCTCATAGGAGGAACTTCCCAAATTACAGAGGGTGCACACAGAGCTGAACATAGACTGTAAGTAGATTCAGGCTCTCCTGCTTTTCCACAAGTCAAATCAACTCCAGCCATTAATTAATATACTAAAGTCAGAACACAAGTTCCACTGTGGCCTATCTGGAAAGGTGTGAGCACTGGAAAAGAGGCCATGACATCAGCACCTGAGTTATGGGTGAGGATCTGTTGCTTTCTACAGCAAATCTGTCCATCCTTGCTTGCCTTTATATTCATAAAGGGTTCATAAGCAGGAATACAGAATATGTAAATACCCTGAGCTATCAGTGAAAAAGACCTTGATGGAAGGAAAATAGAGAAGGGCCCAAATGAACTTCTGCCTTGTCTGTTGAGGAGATAGCTGCCTCTGGATGCAGGTTCTCTGTAGGAGTGGGTTCCTGTACCAGAGAAACCAGAGGCCTGACTCAGAGTTGTCACAAATCATCCCAGATGTGCTTGGCCTATTTGATACTCATGAACTGACAGAACTCTCAGAAGCTGACTAGGGAATTCAGGAGAAATGGGAGCAGACTTCTTCCCCTTCTGGGTCCCTGGTCAGTTGGACACATTCTTCCCTGCTTGTCCAAAGCAGTCTAGGACTAACTGCACAAGAAGATAATACAGTGCCAGTGAGTCATCTAAGCCAGGAGTGTCCTGTGATGATGGGGAAAATCAGAAGCAAATACCAGTGACATGTTGGAGGCTGCCTTGACCTCACTTGGACTCTGATAAACCACTCTGCAAATCCTTTCCCACTGCAATCTGCAGAGATGGGGATTTTTGTGCTGAATAATTAGCAGCCCTTTAAAAAATTATATATATTGGCTTGGTTCTTTTTAAGTACTTTTGTTATTCCTTTTGCTGCTCTGGCTGTGTTTGTCTTTCACTTGACACCATTGTCAGTGCTGAAGACAAATATGCATTTGTTTTGATTTCTTTCTTAGTGTATACATAACTTACAATTGGAAAGCCTGGAAAGTCTGCAGGATAACCTCACAGATAGCTAAATCCATTCAAAATGGCAATGAAAACAAAAATCTCCTAATCAGGAGGGAGTACTTTCAAATGTAGTCCAAAAATGCTTTCTTGGATAATAATACAGCACCAATGTTTTTTGTTCAACTCCCAAACAAGGGTTCAGATTTCTCCCTGTGGTCCAGAAGTTGGAAATCACAAGACACTTGGAGTAATTTCATAAAGACCTCAAAGTATAGCATATTCTCTCTAACTACAGGAACATATCCTCACAGTCAGCTCTTTCTGAATCAGTACCTGAAGCACTGCAGGAAATCGGTGAGGGAACAGGTCAACCAGCTAGTGGATGGCGAAAACAGGGATCTTCAGTGTAGAGCACTGGAACCACAGCTTTTCCTTAATTGGAGTTGAAAAGAATGTATTATCAAGAGAGAGGATCCTTGGAACATAAAGACAACATTATTAGCTCTTCTACAGCGGCATTCAAATGGTAATTTAACCTTTGCCTGAGAGAATAGATTAAAGGAAGAACTCAGAGCAGTCTTTTCTCTATTTTCTTCAGTTACTCCTGGCTCATGCATTTGAATTTCTGTCTCTGACTGCACAGAAGCAGGGCTGTGGAAATTGAAGTCTCCAGGAAATTCATTCCTCTCTTTCTCCATTTACCCTGTAATTTAGGCACCTGCCTGCTTTCCTCTTGCGAAAAGAGGAAAATTTCCCTCTAGTGCTGGTAAATGCTGCCACAGATAAAATGAGGAGGGAGTCACGGTGGGTGGGAGTGGCAGGGCACGTGGCAGTCCCGGTCTGCTTCCTTAGCTTTCCAGTCTACTGTCAATATGACAAATAGCTGGTTTTCCTCTTGCTCATGTGGAAATCTTCCACTGAAATTGCAGTTTCTACAATATCTGAATTTTCCATAACTTTTTTTTTTCCCCTGTATTTGTTCTTCAGGAAAATCAAACTCTGTTTTGTTTTGGCTTTTTTTTTTTTTTCTGAAATATTCCATTATGTGCACTGAGAGCTGTAGCAGATACTAAGGGAATGCTTGCAGACACATTATAGGAAGTATAGTTTGTACAGGAAGTTCAATCCAATGGGGAAAATGAACGACAGAAGGCAGACCTTGTCAGGGCACTGAGTGTGACTTTAGTTGAATTGACCTTCAGTGATATGCATTGGCATAAGAATAAAATACTTGAATTTGGAAATAGTCAAACATTTTCGTTCAGTTGATAACATTGAAACATTTTTGTATTACATTTGGAAAAGTATTTTGGGGCAACTTGAGATTCCTCCAGTAATATTAATGCATTAACTTTCATTCTGATTAGAGGCAAAACAAATACAGAATTTTTCATGGGGAAAATAATCTTAATTTCTCTTCATTATGTGAGCCATTTGTTTAACCTTCACTTGTATAAGAACATTTAACACTCAAAAAAACTTGTTAGAGACCTCCAAGACTCCACAGGGAGCTGCACACAGTGTTGTACTGGCCATGAAGTGATACTACCTGTCTTCAGCATGTATTTGCCCTAGGGCCACCAGGGGACAATCTCCTGTGGTTAGTAAGAGGGTAAAATTTACCACATAGGGTATCTTTGCCCCAGCAATTAGTGGAGGACACTTATTTAGAGAAGTTTCATTTCAAACCTAACACAATGTTGCAGCAGAGAAACAGAGTTATTTCCTATAGGTCATAGAATCACAGGTTGGAAAGTACCTTTAAGATCACTGAGGCCAACCAGGCTACTCACAGACACTATGGCCAACTCATAGGGTATCAGTTTGGCTGGGTGTATCAAACGACCTCTTACTCATACCAGTGATAAGCACCCATTTATCAAATATTGCCAGAATTAAGCAGTGATTTCTTTGAAGGGAATCCAGCAAAGAAGCTAAGTGTGGAATAACCACATGGATATGCCAGAAAGGCTTCTGACAGTATTGCATTCAACAGCCTCTGCCTTTCTTCTCCTAGCTCCAATATGAATCACAAGCTGATGCATTCTCTAGATGAGGTTTCAGTCAGTTTGTGACTGATACTGGATGTTTGCAAGTCCAGCTCTGAAACTGAAATTATTTTAAGATGGGAGGAGGAAGTCTTAATAAGGCAGACTGGACACCTTCAGAAGTTATTCCACCACTCCCCCATCCCTCAAATCTTTCAATCACCACTTACACATACGAGAATCCAAACACAGATTGTAGAGTTGGTGAGGTCACAGAGTCACAAAACACTGAGTTGGAAGGGACCCACAAAGGTAATCAAGTCCAACTCTTCAGTGAATGTCGCATATGGGGGTAGAACCTATGACCTTGGTGTTATTAGCGCCATGCTATAACCAACTTAATGAGTGAAGAATTGTGGTATCCTGTAGTAGAGAACTGTTAGAATGGGAGAATCTTTATGTATAAGCATCCTTCCCAGGGGCATCAGTAATCTGTCATGAATAGAAGGAGGTGTTTCACCTCAGAATTTATTTTGAAGTAGTCATTTTTATTCTGGAAATAAATTTCTTCAGTGTTTTGGTCCATACACTTCTTTTCTTTCCCAAAGGAATGGTCTTATTTAATTATTATTTGTTATTACTGTTAGTAGTGTTACCTTGAGGAGAGGAGTGTAAATATGCATCCATTATTCAAAAGATGATTTTTCAGTTTCAATTGCGTACCAGCCAGGCTCTAAAAAACAATATTGATACATCTAAATTCACCTTTCACAGCCTAGGTTTGTAGCAGCAAACCCAGGAGAGCTTGCAAACCTCTACTTCCATATATGCTCTCTGACCATGTCCTCCCATCCTCTTGGAGCAGGGCTCAGGTAAGCACACTAGTACCTCACCTCTCCATCAACCCTGGTGCCCCAGGTACTCTGCAATAACACCAAGCACAGGGTTAGATAAAGCCTTTGAGAACTCGAGGTTCCACCTACCATTACACACAACTAGATTTCCTATTTAGTTCTCATACCTCAGAAATCTTGAAAATCTGATGCACACAAATAAAACTAGCAGTGGATTTAGGGCTTAATATAATTAATATTGTAAGCAATTTTTTAGCTCTGGACCTTACCACTGAAAGTTGACCTATCAACACTATCATATTGATCTTGCTTAGCCTAGCTTCTTCTAGATTTATCTGACACAGCTAGTACTAGGACATGTCTGTGTGTCTGTGTGCCCAAAGGAAAAGAAACCTCAGCTGAAAATTAATTATTTCCATTTTCTATCAAGTGCAAAGCCTGTTTAGTCTTTGATTAGCTACCATTCAGAGAACTTTCTGACTCAACGATTTTTTGGCATTCAAAACCAATCTGTGGAAAGTGTATGTAAACACACTGGTGAAGTGATTGGGTATAAAATTCATAGAAATGCCAGGAGAATTTTGAGGAGAAATTTACAGGTATAGATTTGGGGTGACACATGAACAATAGAGAATTATGAGGCACGCTCATTGCCCTATTAACACAGTGTCTTACACTGACCTGTTTTGAATGAACTTTCCATTAAATGAAGTGGAGCCTTTCCTATATGATCTGTTGATGCATAGCAAAAAAACCAAACCAATGATACCAGCCTTGCAACCAGTCTGTGATACCTGTTTTTGTAGACGAGAAATGCTTTGCTTTTTGTATACCTTGAATATGGCTACCAATCTGTATCAGGGTGGTATTGTCTGGTTAAACAGAATAATATTGTCAGGTTTTGGTTTACTAGTTCAGTGACAGTCCTTTGCTGAGAATTTTTTACCATGGTTGTCCATGTGCTTCAGATGACCAGCAGTGCAGACAATTTCCCTGGAAACATAACAGAGGCAGCCAATATCCTTCTGAAGCAAGTTTCTGCTGTCTGAGGGACTAGACTTTAAAATTTGTGGCTAGACCTGCAAGAGGATTTAGATGCTCTATGAAAAAACATAACTAAAACTCTCAGATATGCTGCCACTGGGACCTGGTGGCACCTGCCATCCCCAGCAACCTTTGTGCTCAAGTAAATTTTCCCAGATGCATCAGGATCTGCTTCTGCACACAGGAGCACTTCAACCTTTCAAGAACACCTTGTTCAGAAAGAGGAGAAATAGGCCTTGGGGAAGGACCACAAAGGAAGAAAAATGAAGAGAAGCTGCAGGACATGGGGCAGAGCCATTCACATATGAATCTGGCATTGAGTAGAGCAAAAAGAGCTGCCTCCTGAGATGAAGGCTAATGATGTGGTCAAAGAAAAATGACCAGTAACAAAAGGGGCACTGAAGAAGGCTGTAACACACAATTTGGGTCTTATCTCTGATTTCAGCCATTATTTAATCAAATGGGACCAACCTACCTCCAGTATATCTCTGCTTGCATGTACTCAGAAAGGAATTTGTCTTGGCCACAGTAGTATCACCTCAAAGACTGCCTTGCTCATCCTCTCTAGTCCCATGTTGTCTGACTTCCAGCCCAGTTTGGCAGTGAGGATAGCAGGGTTTACTGAGGTGGTGTGAGTTCAGCACAAGCAGTAGTGATGGCTCTCCCCTCCTAGTCAGTTTTGCAGGGCCTAGGGGGGCATGGGCTTGGTTTCCTTCACTGCCTGAGGAATAGTCATTAGTATTTAGTTATGCTCTAAATCTTGAGCTAATGGACAGGAGGATGGTGTGGGTGTGAGCCCCACCTTCTAGGTTAGATGTTGTTTGGGAGTGATTTTAAAGGGCTTAAATGGCTAACCTCAGGAAAAAAAATCCATTTAGAGCTGTGGTTTCTGGAAGGAAACATCACCAGGCAAGAATAAAGTACCCAAGTCCTTGCCAGAAACAGGATTTAAGAACCAGTTTTCTATGTGTCATAATCCATTATTGAGATAAGGTGTCTCCCCATGCAGATTGCTGGCAATTGTGCTTTTACTCCCCATTCATTTCACAGGCACCCTCAGAATCAAACTCATGATGAAGGACTGATCTACAGAAACAGAACAGCTGTCTTAAGGCAAGCCTTTCCATTATTTTCTGTAGTAATGAACAGCTTCCTGAGATTAGTCTGTGACTCCTGGTATGCATCCTTTTGTTTTCAACATATACAAGAAAGATGAATAAAACACCCTCTAAATGCCCACTTTGACTGTGATAAAGGTGGCATTTATTACAGAGTAAAAATGCCAACGTTCACATGTGTGATGCACATACATGTCTACAGATAACCATGATAAAACCAGAGTTAGAGCCAAAAAGACCTGAACTGAAGGAAAAGAAGCATGCAGGAAAACAAGGAAGATTGTTGCAGGGAAGGAGTCCTCAGGTTAACTTCTTAGCTTGTTACCTGCACATATTTATAACCTATGCTGGCAAGGAATCACAGGGGATGGATAGATACTCAGAAGCTCTGGATATGAAACACAGTATCTGCTGGGTGCACCGCAGAGATCTCACATCTGGACAGGTTCAATACAAGACAAAGAACACAGGAGAAGATGCAGGGTTAGGTATCATAGAGTTTCAGGCTGCAATGTCAAAGCAAATGGAGCAAGATGCTCCAGTTACAAGCAAAGGGAAGCCACTTCTAAGAGTCAGTGAGAGGAAGACATTTCTGAATGCCAGAGTATCTACATGGTCACAGATTGCCCAGCAATACTCAGACATCTCAAAAGCTCAGTACTACCTACATGGCTCTTGTCACAATTAATCCTTGGAGTAAATGCCCTCAGATGAATGGAATTGCAGTGGGGCTGCCCTGCCTGGGTGATTGCCCAGTGGCGCTCCACCCAGCCCTGCATGCTTAGCCTGTTACTCATGCTGTGCCTTGGGATGCTGGAGGCTTGCAGCCTCCGAACTCCACTGCCAATTGTCTTTTTTCCACATCTTTTTTCAGACCCCCAATCCCACTGCAAGTCTCTTCTCACCCTGCTCCCTCATTTGCCTTCTGCCTCTGCTGCCTTGTTTGATTGGCCTGGATGTTAGTTCTGTGAGCATGGGCAGGCGTAGCTTCAGCTTCATGCACGGCCTGCTTCTGCTCTGTGCGTAAGTGGTCTCCATGCAATTGCATTCCTATTTGCTTGCTTTCCTGCAATATAACAAAATCTCTATGTTCAGACCTAAATATTAGTGATCATCCTTGTGTCTCTGGCTTCATGTGTTCTGATCCTGTGTAATCATCATACCAAGTGTCATGCATTTTGGAGGAAATCTGCACACCCTTCAAGTTCCAAATCACCCTCATCCTAAAGACCTGTATTTATTAATTAGGATTAATGCCTGATAATTATGAGGAAATACATGCAGCGTCTCCCGTCTCTGCATGTGAGCAGAGAATATTTCACGAAGTGTATGACCTTTGGCACCAGAGACCTGCTTTTGGGAGAATTAGATATCAGAACATATTTGTTTAAGCCTTTAGCCCCCAGGATGTTCACCAAGATAAAAGTCACTTTTCAAGGTCATCTCAGACCTCGTGACCTTTAGGCCCACTCCAGAATTTGAAGACTTCCTGATTAAATAAGGTTTGTCATTGTTTGAAAGAATTTGGCCTCTGGCAAGTAAAGGTGAAAAGTCATCTATATTTGAATGTTTTCTGTATACAGGCTTGGCTGCTGCCCATGACTTTAAAGTTGCCTACTGTACTTATAGCCTGAAGAAAGCTGAGAAAGGCACAGGAACTCTCTAGCACAATTAGAAAGCCATCAAGTGTGGCATTAAAGAAAAACCAAAGGGACAGATCCAGCCCCTCTTTATGCAACGGTCAGTTGGGAATTGCCTTGTTGAAGGCTATGACGTTACTCTGGATCTAGCTCTGAAAATGAAGGTCAGACAACCTGCAGAGAGGCGTGGGCTGTGCCACATTTACATCCCTGCTGACACAGGGTGTAGAGTGGCACATGAGAAGCTGATATTGGAGGCACGTCCTGCTCATTTATCCTGTCACCTCCTGTTGTCAGTGGTCAACCTCTGTTCACGGGTAAACCCAGTGAAGACTGAAGTTGCAAGAGGTTAGATACTGCTGTCAGTAAGACCAGTATAACACCTTGGTGTGAATGAGGCAGATTTTGATCACAGTTGCACAATTTTCCCGCTGAAATCACACTACTACCTGCAGAGATGTGAGAGCTCAGAGTCACAGCGATGTGACTGAAGTCAGCATGTGACACATGAGAGTTTCTCTGACTCATCTAAGGCAATGCTGATTCTCCAGGTTCGTATTAGTGCACTTTCAAATCAAAATTCATTGAAGTGGGCTTAAATAGACAAAATCTTACATGTGGAGTGACTCCATTTGTTTAAAGAAAGAGGCAACTCAGCTCTGTGCATGAATTTTTTCCTGTATTTCCCTGTAGGTTTGCAATGTCTGCATCCCTTGGGTCACCTCCTACTAGCACAAGTAGCAAGAGTCTGAAGATAATCAGAAGTTTCTAAATCTGTCTGGATCCTCTCTGTGATAATAAGATACAGGTGAGACCAGCTCATGCTGGCAGAGGTAGAGCTCTGCCTGATCTTTCTGTGTCCATAAAGAAGGAGTGGCACAGGTTGCTTCACAGTGTAAGTCCTGACAGGCTCTGCAACCCAAGCCATTTCCCAGAAGTGGATTGCCATGGGGCCAAGAGCCCTGTACTCCTGCTCCTTCGTGTCAGCACTTTCCATTGACATCATGTTGAATGTGCTTCCTGAAGGCACTGGAGACCTGGGAATGTTTGAATAGGATACCACCTCAGCTCCTGCTGCCACTCAACCCCCATGGTGGAGCTCCTCTCTGAGATGTGGCTGGCAGTGTTCAGAGGCCTTTGCATTGTGCAAAGCAGTGCCAGGCCAATGTCAATGTGCTCTCCTGAGTCCCAGCTTGGAGCAGCCCAGGACTGCCAAGTTCATTACTGGGGCCAATCTGCAGTGGGTAGATTTGTGTGGGGAGAACATGCAGTGGGAATATGTCATTACTGGATTTGGGGTTTATTTCAATGAAGAGGAAAGGATTTCGCCAAGGGAATTGCTCTATGTATTGGAAAGCAAGGGTGAGTTTAATTTTCTTTTTTTTTTTTTTTTTTTTTGAGGGAGCCCTTTGTTAAAATCTTGGCAGCACATCTCTGCCGGGAAGACAGAACTGCTCTGTGCCGAAGCTGGGGCTGGCACATCTTCCCGGCACTCGGGGCATGCAAAGGCAGTGGGGAAGGCTGCCATCTCATGGTGAGCCTCGCACGGCTCCAGCGCTCTCAGCTCACCTTGCCCGTAGCCCTTTTCGCGGCCAGGTTGCTCCCGAGGAGCGACGAATCGTGACTGCAGCTGGAGAAGTAGTCGATGCCCTTTGCCATGGGTTTTGTGCTTTGACTTTGAGACCAATTCTCCCAGAGGCTAGAGTTTTCTGGTTTCTTGCCTTGTCAACATTTTATGTGAGAGCAAAATGGTAGTTAAAGAAAAACCATGGGGGCAAGGTAATCACCCATCTGAGAAGAGACTGATTGTCACAGATGGTTTTAGTGGCCACTTCAGGCTGATACACTATTGCCTGTGACAGCAGCTTTTCTGAATCACAGTCCTGAAGGGAAACTCCCCTGGAACCACTTGTGGGTTGCAACTCATAATTTTGGGATTCTTTGGTTTTCATCAGTAACCTTCAGCTGCAGCTCACACATCCTACGCTCTCGCGCTTGCTGTCTGCCCTCCGCCTACTGAAAATTACCAGTGCTTGCCCAACACAAGCTGGATGCTCCCTCTCCACTCTATGGGATATGGCAGGTCTATGGTAGTTTTCATGATGTTTCCAGAAGTCTCCAGAAAACCCTGGACACGAATCTGTGATCGAGAGGTTCAGCGTTGGCCAATGAGACCTTCTATACTGAAAGAAAGTGACCTTGCTGATCAGGGGGAGTCCAGCATGGCAGTGTGGGAGTAGATAAGTGTCCAGCATCCATACAAATGTAAGTGTCCAGCAAAGGGGGATAGAACAGAAGTGGGGATTTTTAGGGGTCATAAAGGTCCTGCATTCAGGGGAATGGTTAAAAATTTTTTCACTGTAAATGCTTTGGATGCATCTGTGGTGAGGAAAGGGAGAAACTGCATTTTAAAATATTGTCCAAGTCACACCAGCATTAACAGCTGTCTAAAATATGTGCTGAATATGCACACTCTGGACATGTGCATGAATACGGCTTCTCAGAAGTGAATGGGCTGTACCCACCACTCTGGCTCCTCGAACTGCACTCCTGAGTCCCACATATGGGGATCTCTGTAACACACTGTGCTTGAAGGAAGAGGATGAAAATCTTTCACCTGTAGGTTCTGGCTGAAGAAAACATCTATTCTGAATCTTAATTTTTCTCCAAATATAGGTTATTTTGGTTTTTAAAGCTGATTTTTGGAGTGGTGGAAGCCAGGGATAGTGCTGTGTGTAACCACAGGATGTGAATCAGACCACTCTTAGTTGAAGGGGTCCAGGCTGCTGGCTGCTCTACCTGTTTCACCTGTGAGGTTTTTGAATAGTCTAGGAACAAGACAAAGAAGCTAATTTTCACTTCTTGAAATATAGTAGTATTTCATAAGGAATATGTGCTCAATCCAAAACCTTCATGACTTTAATTTCAGTCAGCAAATACAATAAAGATGCCAAAAAAGTACTCCAGTAATGGAAGGAAAGTGTTATACTTTACACCAGGACTTTCCCAATTTCTTTTTTGTTTCTGCACAAATATAGAAGGCCAAGCCCCTCCAGGTGTCTTTCCATGTTGTATCTTAATCATATGTTTCTGTCCTGCCTCTCCAAAACCTTCCCCTCAGCTCCAGTTTTACTGCTTCTCAGCTTGGTGTGTTTTGCTTATAATGACCCAGATCACTTCCTTTCCTTCCGAAAAGGAAAAAAAAGAAAACAACACCCATCCATTTTTAGATAGTGGCCACATGCTCAGTTGAATCTGCACACTGGAGAGGCAGCTGGGAAGGACACAGCAGCAAGCAGCTGGGAGTGGGCAGGTGTAGGAAGCTCTTAGTCAGGTCTGTCATGGAAAGTCATAATGTGCAATTACAGGGCAAAGAACGGGGTAGAACACACTGCCAGGAGAGTCATGCAGTTGGGTTGTCGCTGTGTAGAGTGCTGTGAGAGCTGGCAAGGCTTGGTTAGCTTTTTGAATATCTGTGGGATCAGATGAATACAAGAGTGGGAGCTAGGAGTGGGATAGGAGAGCTGAACTGGGTGATGGTGAGATGAGACGGAGGGAAAGTAGGACTGTGCAGTTGATAGCCAGGGACCTGGCTTGGCCAAGTCACCAACCCTCACTTCTGTGCATCCCATAAAGTGCCTGGGTTAAGTGAGCTAAATGTGGGTTGCTAATGCTGCTTCTTACATTCCCTGTTTAAAATTAGCCTGCATGTGTAGTAAGGTGCACATCTGGTGAGCATCTGGTTGTTCTGATGCTTCTGGAATGGGAGTAGGAAGTCAGCATCCATCAAGTGTTGGGACAGCTGGAAAAATTGGGACAGTTTGGCTTGAGCTGGCACTGAACAAGAAGGAGTAAACCCAAAGGGATGCACACATAATCATATAGGGGAGAGGAATTAAGTGTTATTTACGTTCTGTCCTCACATAAGAGCAACGGCAAGTCAAGGGCATGGAAGTGACACTGCAAATGGGGAACTAGCTCTTGGGGACCTGAGCTAGCAGGGCATTTCCAATGTACCTCAGTGCCTCCTGCAGGAACCAGTTCAGAGCTGAATCAGGTTAAGAAACACTCATTTCACAGATCACTGAGGGAATCTTCTGGCCACTCAAACATTAGCTTTCCCAAGAAAAGGGGGGCACGCAAAGGCAACAATTTCAGATTAGTCTCAAAAAGCATTACCTTAGCATTAGCAACAGCTGGGTTATGAAATATTTTCTTTTTTTTTTTCTCACTGTAGAACAAGAGACTTATTTGCTGAACTCCTGGGTACCAATCGCACTCAGGCATGCTTGACCTGGCCTTTTGCGCTCCAGTGTGTGGGACAGAATGGGGTTTCAGGGGTCCTCTTGGGTCTTCCAGCTCTGGAGCCATTTCACAGCTGCTGGAGGGCTGCCAGCTTGCAGGTCTTCTAATGAGTTGTGCAGCATTTGGCAAGTAACTTGTCTTCAAGTGAGTGTGACTAATCATGAATCTTTTCAATAATGCTGACAATCCAGTCCCTCTTCTCTCACTCTGCCCAAGCCTGCTGAAATAGGAGTAAATTTGTTTTATTCTGGCAAAGGCAGGAAATGATGAAGAGCCCCTAAAAGACTTCTAGTGCTCCATGCCTAGGTTTTGCAGTGAATGTAATTATCAGAGTTGTTGTGTGTGTGTTTTGAGAGCAGCTAAATAGCTCCAAAGGTCTGAAAGATTGCACTCTGCCACCACACCCCAGATCTTTTGCCTGAACACCTAATTTCTGTACTTCACTGGTACAGTGTGCTCCTGCAAAGGCAATAAGCCAAAGCCTAATAGAATTCACAACTCTATTAATGGTTTAAGTTTGTTTTATTTGGTATATTCTTACTCTCTGCATGAACAGTAGAGCCAGAATGCGGCATTTTAGTTACCAGTCTGTGCTAAAATTGACCTACCTAGCTTATTGGCTGGCGAGTGAGATCTTTCTCTTGCTCTTTAGTGAGTTCTCTTGGACATCTAAGGAAACAAAAATGCAACTGGGTCTCATATCATATGCAGAAGTATATTGTATTATTTCGTCTCTGAGAAGAACGGTGCAAGCATTGTTTCTTCAAATGATACCCACTGGAAAGTAAGCACATAATGAAGAGAAAGCAGAAGGCTTGGGAAATTAAACTCAAGGTGGGGAAGAATGGGAAAGCATCAGTAAGTTACAGGTGAGAATCTACTGATGGAAAAGGAAAGGAAATTTTGTTGTGAGGGCATAGTTCGCAAAATTGTATTTAATATTATTTAATGGGACATGGAGACTAAATGGTGTCACAGGTCTGAGTCATGCTTCTTGGCGTGGCAGGGTGGATGATATGTCTGAGTGCTGAAGATCTCATCCAGCTCTTTTTAATCATGTCTGTGGCACAGCAAAACACGTAATTCTCAGCAGAGGAAAAGTGATAGTTCTTCCTGACATACTGTGACCAGTGACTCTCACTATGCTTTTCCTTTCTGGTTTTCTTTTCTACCTTTTGCGTATGTCTGATATTTCAGCCTCCCCCACCTTTCCACTACACTTGCAGAAGCTCAACTTGACCCAACAATGACAACTTGGAGGCCAGAAAATCAACTGTATACTGGGCTGCATTAGGAGCAGTGTGACCAGCAGGTAAAGGGAAGTAATTCTCCCCCTCTGCTCTGCTGTTATGAAACCCTACCTGGAGAATTGTGTCCAGCTCTGGGGCCTCTAACATAAGAAAGTCTGGACTTGTTGGAATGAGTCCAGAAAAGGGCTGCAAAGTTGATTACAGGGCTAGAACACCTCTCTTACGAAGAGAGGCTGAGAGAGTTGGCATTGCTCGGTCTGGAGAAGGAAAGGCTTCAGGGAGACCTTATAGCACCTTCCAATACTTAAAGAGGGCCTTCAAGAGAGCTGGAAAGGGGTTTTTCACAAGGGCAGACAGTAATAGGACAAGGAGAATTTCTTAAGATGAAGGAGGGAAGGTTTAAATTAGGTATTAGGAAGAAATTCTCTAGTGTAAGGGTGGTGAGGCACTAGAACAAGTTGCCCAAAGAGACTGTGAACTCCCCATCCCTGGAGGTGTTCAAGACTAGGCTGGCTAGGGCTTTGAGTAGCCTGGTCCAGTGGAAGGCTCCATGGCAGGGGCATTGGAACTAGATGAACTAGATGACCTTTAAGGTCCCTTCTAACACTGAACATTCTATGATTCTATGATTTTCGTAACTCATCAGGGACCCACTCAGGAGGATAAATGGTAAAGTGGTATTGTGTTGTAAAAATCCTACCAAACAGAACCAGTTTAATGGGTTTCTGCCTAACTGGATCCATTACCAGCATTGACAAATTTTTGCAGAAGGCCACAGTGGGACTTAAGTTGCATTATTCACAATTAGCTATTTACACTGTTTACATAGTATTGTATGTCAGGTAGAATTGCACTTTCTTGTCACCATTTTAGAAGGAGGAGAGAGGGCAAGGGTTAAAGATGAAGCTGCCTAAGAAAGGGATGGATGTTGCTCTCTCAGAAGTTCACTGCCAATCTTAGCTGTTTAATGTATGAGTGTTTTTTGGAAGGAAGAGGTATTAAATGCTAAAACTCAGGAATAACAAATTACTACTCTATATCTAATACAGAGTCAACCTAATGGAAACAAGAAAGTTCAGATAGGACTATGTTTACTACAGGCCACAGAAGAAGGCAGCTTTGCTTTAATAACAACTTGAGAAGAAAAGGAATTAAAGGTCTTTGAGAACTAAAAAGTCTAACTGTGTGTCTCCAGGAAATTCCTATCCATTTTCATTGCTTGCCTGATTTGTTCTTTGAAGTTCGATTACTGTCACTTCAAGACAGAAAAGATTTAGCAGTTTTAGACAGTAAATGTCTGCTCAACAAATAAATATGTTAGTCTTTCCCTAGCTTCTGTTAGTCAAGCCACATTTGAAGCATTTTTGAGATCTTTATTGCTCAGTCTTGTAAGGAATCACCTATTTAATTACAATAATAAAAAATTCTGTTTGCCTGATTTGTATATTACTACATTCACCAATATTCTCTCTTACAGCATCAAGGCCTCAAGTTTAATATAATGCCTTTGCTGAATTGTTTATCTGCTTATTTTTGCTCCAACACAAAAAAGGCATCCACATTTCTGTATTACCATGTCTCTCCGCTATGGCAGTTTGACCATATGAAATGAGGCAATTTCTGCCTCTATTGGTGTGACACAAATGCATCTATCTGCCAAGGAGTCCTCCCTCAAGATATGCCTGCATGCTTTTCTTCTCATGGAACTTGGCAACGCATGACTCTCAGATCTTATGAGAAGAATTTAGTATTTCATACACCTTGCCACTGGAGTAGGACAAAGGAAGAGAGAGGACAGGAATAGGTATGGCTCTTAATGTTTTATCAGTAAGTCCTGACAGTGCAGAAACATCACCAGAAAAGGATTTTATCTTGTTCTTCCGTTCATCTTTAACAAATTACTTTGCAGGGAAGATTCCTCTGCAGGCTAATATATGTGAAGTTAATTGAAGGCCAGCACAGGATCTCAACTAGACCTAAAATCTAGACCACAGCAACTGTTTCTGCATAGTCAAACTACCAGGGAAAAGCATCATGCTGATGGTAATTGAGCTTGTGCTTACTATTCTGGCAAAACTACTCCAAAACAAGTTCAAGTCCTAAAATTAGCCCTTCCCAACACCTGTCGTTGCCCTTGGCATCAGTTTGTGCCTGTTCATGCTATGCTTATTGAAATAGCTGTCTCCATTCTTGCATCTGCATTTCTTGCATGCTTTCTTGCACTGCTTTAAACTTTATGTCTTCTCTTTCACTCCTCCTTTGGGGATGTGCTTTACTGCCTGTTGAGGGTACAATAGAAGCAATATCTGTAGAGTGACTGGTCCTTTGATTGTAAGGCATTGGCAGCAAAGCCAGTGGGGCTAATTTTTCTTCTCTTGCGTTCAGTATGTTTACAGTGATGTGAGTGCCTGGAGAAAGAGAGTTGTCTGTGAGGGAACATTTTTTTCTTTTCTCTCCTGAGGCTGATTATGGAAAAACTGGGGTGAGAAATGAGCACCATTTCTCTCTCAAACTGGATTATGAAAGAGTAAGAGAGATTATTTATGGAGCAGGTTCTCAGGTGAATACAGGTATTCAGAAGATGTATTTGGAGATACTAGCAGGTCTAAGAACTCAAATGAAAAAAATACACAGTATTTCCTTTTCTGGTTTGCTTGCTTCTCATATGAGTTCCTCTTCCAAGGGCCAGAAGACATACCAATGAATATTGGCCTAGTAGTGTAAAATACAGTTCCCAAAAGACATGGCACACATATCATTAGCAATATGAAAGCTACATCAAAGTTACAGACAAATTACTGAAGTAGGCTAACTTTTTTCGGGATTTTTTTTTGGGTTTTGGGTTTTTTTTATTTTTTTTTTATCTTCATGCATGCAGCTCTGCAGCTCTGCCTCTCTGCCTCTATGTGTGTAGCAAACTACCTCCTGGAACCCCACATGGGGTTCCTTTGAAGTCTGCCCTAAAGTATGGCTGCAAGCATATTTATGCTACTTCTTTTTCCTTCTTCTTCCTTCCAGTTAGGTTAGACTTAATTTTTGGCAGACAGAGAGAATCTTATCTAGTTTGTGTTTGTTTTGAAAAGCACATTTTGAAAAACACTGAGGAACAAGCGGGTCTGGGGAAAAAGAAACCTAAATATGGGGAAAATAGTACTTAAAGCTGAACAACAACAAATTCTATACCCTTCCACTTCCATAACATTAAAGTTCAAATACCTGGTTCACTGGAAAGAAGAATACCCTATAAGGCCATAAAAATGTGTGAAAGAAGGAGACTGCATGCACAGAGGGGTTCCAGTCACACAGACATGTTGCCCAGTTTTCATTCTTAAGGTTTGAAGTACCACAAGGAGTCTTACAAAAATGACAGCTTCATTTTCATGCAATATGTAGTGTACATTGCACCCTGCGTTAATTGCTGTGAGGAGGCAAAGTACTATTCTTGGATCCACCAGGCACACCTGAGCTTTAATATCTACTCTTTGATACTGTCAACTGTGAGAAACCTTCACATGTAGGAAAGGCAAAATATCAATGCTGAGTGTCACATATATTGATCTTGTAGGGGAGTCTTGCCCAGGCAGCATTTAAATGAGCAGAATTTTAACTGTTTGGGTTCTGCCAAAACAGCCACCAGTTCTAGACCACTGCAAATAGCCAAGATGCATAGAATCTTAGAATCGTTAAAGCTGGAAAAGATTTCTGAGGTTGTCAAAAATCCAACCATTAACCCAGCACTGCCAGGTCCACCACTAGGTCCACCACTAAACTATGTCTCTAAGCATCGCATCTACATGTTTTTTGAACCCTTACAGGGATGGTAATTCTACCACTGAGCAGCCTGTTCCAATCCTCCAACCAGAGGCAGAAGGTTTTCAATCTAGTCTGCTTTACAACATCTGAGGGATGAGTCAGAACCATACACTGTCAAGCAGCTTAGCTCTCAAGAACAGTCCGAGGTCCTCATGCGAATGGTCATCCAAAGCAAACATGCTACCAGAGCATTTGTTCATTCCTAGTCTCCTTTTTGAAGCATATCAATTAGTTCTGGCTCAAGTGAAGACCTGTGCACTTCTGAAGTTACACCAGTTTTTCTTCCAAAAGGCAGAGCAGATGAGACAGCCCTGTGTTGTTTTTTGTTTGTCCCCTGTAGCACTGCAGCCATGTCCTGGGAGGATTTACAGCTCAGACACTTCCACATGCCCTGCGACATGAACTGGGACAAATAACTCAAACTTTCAGTTTCATGCTGAAAGGTACTATCCTACAGTACAGCCCTAGTATTATTTTGTGCTCTTTGGAAAAATCCAAAGGTTTACACACAATCCATTCCCCACAGGTTTACACACAAAATATTTTTTTCCTGGCAGTCAGGAGGGCCAACCATGTCCTGGGGGACATCAGCTAAAGCATCGCCAGCCAGGCGAGGGAGGGGATTGTCCCACTCTGCTCTGCAGTGGGGTGGT
Organism: Campylorhamphus procurvoides; assembly: GCA_013396655.1. Lineage (NCBI taxonomy): Eukaryota > Metazoa > Chordata > Aves > Passeriformes > Dendrocolaptidae > Campylorhamphus > Campylorhamphus procurvoides. Next base: position 943,739 of record WBMV01008148.1, read on the forward strand.
CCCACCCTGAATATTGTGGGCAATTTGGGGCACCACAATAAAAGAAAGATATTAAGCTCTCAGAGAGTGTCCAAAGGAGGGCAATGAAATGGTGAAGGGCCTGGAGGGGAAGCCGCATGAGGAGCTGCTGAAGGCACTTGGTCTGTTCAGCTGGAGAAGAAGAGACTGAAGGGAGACCTCATTGCAGTTACAACTTTCTCATGAGGGGAAGAGGAGGAGCAGGCACTGATCTCTGCTCTGTCACGACCAGTGACGGGACCTGAGGGAATGGCCTGAAGTTGTGTCAAGGGTAGTTTAGTTTAGATATTAGAAAGAGGTTCTTCTCCTAGAGAGTAGTTGGGCACTGGAACAGGCTCCCCAGGGAAGTGGCCACAGCACCAAGTCTGACAGAGTTCAAGTGTTTGAACAGTATCTTAGGGATAATACTGTATAGGGCCAGGAGTTGAAGTTGATGATCCTTGTGGGTTCCTTCCAACTTGGCATATTCTGTGGTTCTGTGTGATTCTGTGAAATACTCCTGAAGCCTCTGAAATCCAACTGGCCCCAATTGCCTTTCACATTGGTCTGAGTTGCATTTAGTTCAGGACAACCTGTTTCTCCAAAATGACTTCATCAGTCCAGGAATGGAAGCCAACCACTATTACCTGAATACTGCCAGTAGGAAACTAAGAAAACAATAAGCAAATCAGTGTATTATGACTACATCTAAATTTCCCTCCAAACTGTATAGAATTAGCCATTCTGATACAATTTTATGCACAGTCCCAAAATATAATCACTTTCACTGTTAGACTGCAGTAGTATTTTAAGTGATGTCCCTGGGGAATGTTTTGTAAATAACCAAGACCAATTCTTCAAAAAGCAAAGAAATCAGTAATCCATTTTGTTGTCTCTTCTGTTCAGAAATTGTCTTTGTTTTAATTATGTTCATTATGAAAGCTTTTCTGACTAAATGTAAGCAATAGTATATTGAATAATTGCAGGAAGGTAGTGAGTTTTATATTTATTCCCTTCACCTGATCTTTTAAAAGTCGCTCTAATTTTTCTTGGTAACAAGAACTCTTGTTTGTGCTGTGGTTTGAAACTGTGATGAAGGCCCATTCCCCTTCACCTTAAATACAACCAGAAGGATGTAAGAAATCTCTTGGATTTCGGCTACTCCTGTTTTCAAAACATCATGACTGAGTGGAGCTTTGCAAGCAGTAGGCTGGCTGGGCATCTTTTGGTCACTGGAAGTGAATTTTAATTTAATCTGGCACTTGGAGTTGGTAGCATCACATCAATAAAAAATTAATTGCTTCAGGTATTTTTGTGGTTTCTCATTTTGTGAAGCCTGGCTTCCTTAGAAAGCCAGTTAGTATGAGCAAAGTAATCACCTTTAATGTGGTCCCATGCTAGAGTACAGTTGGCTTTGTGCCAAACTACGAAACTCACAGCATGGGGCTGCAAACCGGGGGTGCATCTCTGATAGAGTTTGGGGGCTGGTAAAACAGCTGACAAGCTGGGCTGCAGAGGTCTGCCAACTGCAAAATAAAGGTGTCAGACTTTTGTTTTCTGTATGCCATTCTGGACAGTTCATCAGGCAGATGAATGGCTGCATGCCCTGAGGCCTGATCTGCCCAAATCAGCTCTGCTGCTCAGGCTAAGAGCTGAGCATACATCCACACATCCTTGCATCTTTTGCTTTTTGAAGGGAGGGAGGATATAATACATTTCCAGAGGTGCCTTAGCTGTGGTACCCTCCAGGATGAACCTATCCCTAGTAATCTCTTCAGTGTGCACAGGGATTTAAGGCTGTCAAAGCTACAAGTGATAGATAAAAGATAACTTGTTGGAAGCTTAATAAAAGCCAGCCGAAACAGACTCAGGGATAATCATATCAGTGAATTATTAACAACAGGATATGTTGTATGTCCTGCATACATATGCACAAATAAGTCTGCCACTGTGTGGTCCAGCAACTGAGATTGCCCATGGAACCAGGGGTTTGTCTTGGTTTGTAAGACAAATAGTAAATTTTACAGAAGAGTAGCATTTACTAAGCTGACATTTCATAAGATGGCATGAAAGATAATGTGTTCTGGGATATGCTGCATTTACAGTTTTAAGTGACTTTGTATACATTCATGTTTAAACTATCAATGTGCATGCAAATAAAGGTTCATTGAAGTTTGAGCCGAAATACTTTGCACCATCTCTTCAAGTGGACATCAGGAACTTTTAAATTTACACTTTGTTCTGTTTTCTTTTGGTTTTCTAGTGTTTTAAGTAATACCTGACATAATCCAACTAAGTAGATTAGAAGAAACTTTCCCTTTTTTAACTCTGTGTGTGACACAGTTATTTTGCATCTCCTGTACTTCCCCCTTTTTTTCTTCACTTATAAAGCAAAAAGGGGGAAAAGTACACAAATCATGATAAGAATACAATAATGCTTAGACAACATAGAGTCACAATATGATCCAACTGTATTTCAGTGTTGCTTTAAAAAAAACCACCAGAATGTTTAGTTTTGAGCTTTCTTTTCAAGGCATGGCTTTGTCAATTTGTCTCTTTGGTTCCATTTGAATAAATGCAAAACAATAAGCAGTCTCTGAAAAAAAAATTAAAAGAATTCTACGGGAACAAATCCTTCAGACTTGAGATTTAACCTGCACACTTCCTCTGGCTCTGAGTTCCTCAGCTTTGGTGAATGGCTAACAGAGTATAACTTTGAACTCTTTCAAAATGCAGTTGCAGAACACCTCAGAGAAAGTAATTTAGCAGTATATTGACTGAAAGGCAGACTGTAAATCTAATAGGCTTCTTCTATTCCTTATTTCTAGTATCCTACTATTACCAGTATTGGCAATATCTGACACTTATATTTGGCAATGTACCAAATGGTCTACTAATACGACAGATGCATTCTTTAGAAAAGATTAACTCTCTAATCCCCCTTGGATACATAGATGAGTTGAAGAATGCCTTGAACAAGGCTCACTGTTTACTCTTTTCCTGTTCTCATGCTGCTTATTAAACTGGTTAAATGTCAAACGAAGGTATAAAGCCAACTGCTATACCAAATGTAATTCAATTCTATCACTTCAAAGATAAGTACATTGTTAACTTTCCATTAGAATTAACGCATCTGAGGCAGTTCTTTGTAGTCAGAGAATATTAACATGTAACCCTGTCAACTGTCACTTGTGGCTGGGGAATGCCAGTGATTTTCACTTCATAATGTGACCATCTCAGACAGGAGAAAGACAAAACTGAAGAAATGCAGGTATAATCAAGTAAAAAAAATATGTCCGATAGTGGTCTTGAGCCAAGAAAATCTGGCATTTTAAGTGTACCTTGAGAAGAAGTCTCAGGAGAATTCATATTCTCTGAATTGAATCCTTTTTAAGTCCCTAATGACACTATCTTGAAATAAATCTTACCTGAGGCAGGTGTCTTCTCCAATATACCTATATAAGCCTTTTGTTCTGATACACACAAAGAGCACTTTGAGTTAAATACTTCTCTAGATGGCTCTTACAAGCTGTCAGCATTAAGTTTCATAACAAACTGATGTTCATATTTTATAAGCCTCTTCCATAAAAGACTTTCAGTATTCTCTATTTCAACAGAGACACAATGGAAAATTATGAGGGTCTAGAAACAGTACTCCTGTGGGAACCTGAAATGACTGAGTTTGGCTACAGCAAAACACATCTACAGCTGTGGAGACATCACTAGTGAATGGTGGGAAGGGGTGGATGGACAAGATTAGGTAAAGGCCAAAGGTTTAACATCCTGATGCTGGAGGGATTTCCACTGGTAGCCTAAGGAAGCAGTTGCCCTGCTTCTGTGGCGGCACCGACTTCAAAACTGACATCTGGGAGAGGCAATTCAGGACTTCTTCCTAATGCCAGGATATGTAGCAGAGCTGTGAATCCAGCAACACCCACGTGAGTTCAGTGGCAGTGTGTCATTTGTTGCCTTGAAAACAGGGGAGCAAAAGCAGCCTGACAGGCTGTGCTGTGGGAATGGGAAAGGAGGACAGAGCTCCTCCCCACGAGGCTGCAACATGACATTTCAGATACATTGTGTGGAGAGAGCCCTGGAGCCTCTGCAACACCAGACAGGTTTAGAGCTTGCAGGCACAACCCTAGGGGCAAGCACATGGTGTGGAGGTGAGCCACTGGCACACACCTCTCTGTTTTAACAAATGTTACCAATACCAGGAAGGAGGAGGATCTGCCTTCCTGACTCTAAGAAAGGGTTGAAAAATCTAATTTTCCAAAACAGCATGTTTTTATGTGCTGCTTTGCTGCCTGCTACCTGAACAACTATTGTCTGCTGCTGAAAACTGAAATAGTGTCTATGGTTTTCAAACTTTTTGAGACAAAATGTCCAGAAGAGTCAGAGGAGCAGCTACAGGTGTATCTTTGCACACTTCTTGCTCGTTATTGCTGAGGGACTATCTTAGAGAGCAAGGATGTAGCTGTCTTAAAAGCAGTGCAGAGGCTGTCCCTTGTCATGCTCCTCACTCGGACCCTTCTGTTCCTGACACCTCCCCTCTACAGACACGTCTTTTTGTATAGCCAAGTTGCCAGCCAGATCAGTGGGCTTGTCGCAGTGAAGCCAATCTGCCTCAAAACAAACTTACAACCTTTATTTTATGCTGACTCAGCTCATCAGTCAAGTTAGATGAATCAAGCAGGGTGCCAGGTGTGAGGGAAGGAACAGGAGGGTGTAGCCAGGGCTGGCAAAATATCTTTTCTGGCATCATCACAGCCCAACATAGTCTAAAATTAATCTGGAACAATAATAGAAAAAGATTACTTGCCTACTCTGTGCCATTTCAAAGTCTACAAAATATAAAGGGATTTTCTTGAATTTATTAAGTCAGCACTGTCTAACCCTTAGGCTAAAAGAAGTGGACTCAGTACCTTAAGTATGCTGAAATCTTGTCACTCTGAAATATATGGGCATTCCCTTAATGAATTCAGGGGAACCAGGATTTCACCTGAAATAAGACCTGACTTTTTCAGTTTGGACGTTTCACTTCAGTTACTCTGTATTCTTATTGCTTCTTGACATCAGGAATAAACATAATACTCCTGAGTTTTTGCTTGCTTCTTTCTTTTTTTTTTTTCCAAAGCCTTGCAGAAAGGCAATGCAAAATTTTCTTTCCATGTACATTTGACTGCTCATATTTAATATTAACTTTGAGAAAGACTTTGTTATAAAAAAGAAATAATTGCATGAATATTGGAAAGCAAAACTAGAGCAGATGCAAACATAACTAAAGTGGATTCATTAAAAAAAATCATCTATTTAGGTATAACTATTTCACAGCATTCATCCAGTCAGGCTGGTAAAATGAAACATTTTAGATCTTGGAAAGAAAAAAAATTTCTTGCAACAAATACTTTCGTGGACAATCTCTTCTTGACTAGTTATAGATGGAACAAGAACTAAGGAGAGAGGCAAGAGAGATTCTCACCATCTTGTTTTAATACAATCATGGAAATTCAAATAAAAAGTAAAATAAAAAATCTCCTTCTGTCCCTTCTCCTACTTTTTAATGACTTTCCAGTGCATATTTTCTATTGGTGTTTTTCAGACTGGTGCTGCCAGTTTCATATGAAACAGGGAAAAAAGCCATATTTTGAAAAATATAAACTTTCCGCATGATGTGTAAGCCAGTCACTTCAAAAAACACTTGCTTTGAGGTGCCTCAGGAAGGGTGAAGGTGTCAGCTGGAGAGATAGGAAAAAAAGAAGCTGTTGTTTGTAATATCAAAAAGGTTTCTGTACATGTGTAGACCTTTCATCTATGAAATTTTGATCCAACATTCTCCTGAAGATCATGAAATCAGCCTAAAGTAATCACTCAGGCTTCCTGTGAATCTTCCCCTGGATATGCACCTGTCTCTCTATATGAAGACGACTAGCTTAAATCAAATGTTCAGTTCTAAGATGAGATGAATCCCTCTTTAAATGAAGACATCATCTTTAAATGAAACGTCACAGTAAAGTAACAGTCATACTCTGGAACAACCACAACTAAGACCTTGTTCAGTCCAAATCTTACAAGAGAGCTGGTTCCTGCAGTGCTCAAGGGGTGTCAGGATGTGCTAACCTCATCTGTAAGCTAATAAGTCAAAGGAGTATTTTGGGTAAGTTCCAGTTCAGGCTTAGCTGCATATGAAGAGGGTCCTGTTTAGTTCTGGTTACATCCAACAAAGCTTTCAGAAAGAAGTTTAGGTTCAAGATAAGAAAAAAACAAAAACAAACAAACAATTTGGACTAAATTCAATTCCATTTTCTGTGTTAATTTGGAAGGGAGCTGATCTCCAGCTGGGGCCATAAACGCATACTGAAATAAAGATCTTTACATCTTTCATTTATCATTTAGTTAATTCAGAACAAAATGGAAATTACCCTTGGCCCGGTACAATTTTACTGCATTATGTATGCCTGCCATTCTGACAGAGATCTAGTCCAGAAAATAACCCATGACCATTATAGATGTGAATTACATTCCTTTTAAATAACAAGAAGACACTGCAGAAAATCTGAAGTACTTCAAGAGATGACCAAGAGATGCTTTCCAATAGTAGGAATTTTATTCTCCTAATAAGGAAAAGTTGTGTTGTACAACTGTATAATCTCATCCCCTCAGTAAAGCCTTTAAGAATAGGCTGACATGTCTTTTCTTTCTGCTTATATATTAAGCTGATGTGCGTCAGTAAGTATTAAATTAGTAAATTGCAACCTCTGTGCAAAAATGGATTGGTATGGAGAAAGAAAAAACCATCTTGATTTGTCCTTAGTCAGATCTTGTTTTAGTGCTCAGATACAGTATTTCAATTAAAAAAATAAAAGAGAACCAGAACAAGATTTTGAGACATTATTCATGAAATATTTCTGCTTAATCTCTGTATAAGGCATGAAATCAACATTATCTTGGTTCTTCTTTGAAAATCCTTGTCCCAGCCAGCTCTAGAGCTTATTTTTAGAAGTTCAAGTAGAGAAGTTATGTACAAGAGGAACATTGAAGTTGGATGGACACATTGCCCAGGTGTGGTGTCCCCACAATCTTTCTCATGCATGGCCACCTCTGTATATGGGTACGTGTTTTGCTCACAGAAAGCCAAATGAAGTCTGTGTTCACCACCCATTGTTTGTCTACCTTAACTTCCTCTCCTCTGGCCCCATAACCAGGTCCATCATAATTCCCAAGGGGTAATCCTTTTCTATGTTCAGAGAGGAAGCATAGAGACAGACGAAGCTTGAAAAGAACCAGTCTCAAATGAAATTCTGCAGATTTTTAAAAGCATAAGTTTTTGCAGGTGAAAGGAAATCAATATGTCTGAAAGCAGCCAAATTGATATATATACCAAACTAGATGAACTTTATGTTTGAATAGTTTTCATTTTCCTAATAAGGAAAAGTCAACTGCATGCCAAAAATAGCAAATAGCTGTGACGTGAATGAAGCACTGTTCCCATCTTGCTGAGAACTCACTGGACTCTGCCTGCTTCAGTGGGCTTTATAATACCAGGTAACACTATAGCCTAACATTTTGCACATGACGTCTTTGCAAGAAAAGGGACTTTGAGTTCCTGCTAGTGCATATGTCTACCAAATAAAAAACAGCAGTGGGAAAAGTGGGGTCCTGTCTTATACTGGTAGGGCTTCAATTTTGGCAACCTTATGCCAAGGAAGTAGAAACCAAAATCCTGCACATAAGCTTTCCAAATCAACATCAGCCAAATTCATTACACTATTTGTCCAGATCCAACCTTAACAAAGAATACACTAATATACTTCATTTGAGCTACTAGAAAGCTGCAGTAAGAAAGCAGTTTAAACTCAGAAAAGAAGTAATTATCATGTGGACACTGAAATCCACCTGTAAAAATTATCATCCCAATTCTATCAAGCATGTAACTGAATAAATTCAGCTGTGAATTGATACCATGGGACAGTGTCCCCATATCTTTTCAGGAAATAAACTAATTCTTCCAAATTGCATGTTAATTTAATTCACCCTTGATAAATGACAATAGGCTTGAAACAGTGAAAAGTATTCATACACATGCTTGTATCTTCCCTGTCAATTTATTGGCAGGCAAGTAATTAATGGAGGTATTCCCTTCCCCAGACAATATCTGATCTATCTAAACCTCTGTTAACAACAAGTCTAAAAAAGAGTGCCAGCTGGAATTAAATTATTTTGATGGGAATGATACTCCAGTAAAACCTGGACCTTTAACAACAAAGGGCTTTTTCAAAGGACTACTAGTGGAAGGTGGTAAAACCTTTGCTTCATTGCTCACTTTAATAGTACCTAAATCTTCTCAGTTATGGAGATAAAAGCTCTTGATAGCTATTTATGACCTTTCTAATGCTGCACTTAAATTCATGGAATCATATAGGTTGGAAAAGATCTCTGGGATTATCCAGTCCATCTGTTAATCTAGCCACCACCATGTTCACCACTAAACCAGGTCCCCAGGTGCCACACCCACATGTTTTTTAAACACTTCCAGGGACTTCGGTTCCATCACTTCCCTGGATAACCTGTTCCAATACCTGAAAATCCTTTCTGTAAAGAAATTTTTACTAATATCCAATCTAAACCTTCACTGGTACAACTTACACCTTAATGTCTTTCTTGCAGTGAGGAGCCCAAAACTGAACTCAAGATCTGAGGTACGGCCCCACCAGTGCTGAGTACAATGGGACAATCACTTTCCTGGTCCTGCTGGCTACACTAGTTTTTGTACAGGCTAGGATGTCATTGGCCTCCTTGGCCATCTGGTCACACTGCTGACTCATGTTTAGCCACTGTCAACCAGCACGCCCAGGTCCTTTTCTGCTGGGCCATTTTCCAGCCACTCTTCACCAAGCCTGTATTGCATAAGGATTGTAAAAGGCTGTTGTGACCTAAGTGCAGGACCTAACACTTTGCCTTCTTGAATCTCATATAATGGGCCTTAGCCCATTGATCCAGCCTGTCCACATCCCTCTGTAGAGACTTCCTGCCCTCAAGCAGATCAACACTCCCACCCAACTGCAAACTGACTGAGGAAACACACAGTCCCCTTGTTCAGGTCATCAATAAAGAGATTAAGCAGAAATGGCCCCACTACTGAGCCCCTGGGGAACATCACTTGTGGTTCTGTAATCATGTGGTTCCTAGTAACTAACAGCATCAGTGTCATTCTCATCTTTTAAAGACTAGCTGGAAGGTGATGCTCTGAGAGTTATATTAGCTACTCCACTTACAAGATTCATTACATTATCTGAAGGATTTGACAGGCTTTGACTAGCACAGTTAAGTGTTATAATCAAGGCTTTTTTTACTTCAATAGCAAGCTAACTAAATCTGAAGCAAAACCCTAATCAAGTAACTAAGGACATGTTTTTACATCTCTCTTCCAGCTCCCACCACACACAAATTTCAGGTTTGAACAATCATGATCTAGAAGTTCTATCAGAAATTCTACAGACCAGACAATATATTATTCTGGAACCCATTTGTATCACTCTAATTGAAGACTATCTGAACAGTGGTAGTGTAACAGGTGGACTTACAGTGAGCCTTAAGATTTAAACTTAGGCTACATTATGTCAATTTCTTACACCAAGACACTTCTTCATCACTGCCAAATACTTCTTTAAAGCAAATGTGAAACATATTCACCTTTGCTCAGAAAAATACAGTCTAACGGATGACATTCATACAGTACCTTCAGGCATCCACAGTACTTAAAAATAAGCAACCAATTTAAGCAGGGAGATCCAGAGAGTAAATGCTATTGTTGAGGTTTTTTGTTTGGGTTTTTTTTGTTTGTTTGGAGTTTGTTTTGGTTTTGGTTTTTTTTTGTTTTTTTTTTTTAATGAATGGTCCTCTGGGGTGGTTCTTACAGAATTTGGCACAAATGGAGAATTCCTGTGAATGTACAATCTGGACTTTTGTAAATTATGGCAGTAATTCCGCTGAGATGGCAAGACTTCTCTTGAGACATAAAGCAAGGTTCTGTCTCTGAATACTTGAGCTAAAAAAAATTAGTTTTGTACCTGGGCCATTCACAGAAGGGGAGACGTCTATAGAGAGATCTGAATGGAGACTTCTCAAGTTCCCTGGGGAAAGAAATTCTGAGCCCAGAGGACAGAGTGTGAAAAGGTGTGTAAATAAAGATTGAATAGAAGATATAAAGAGAAAGGAGAGCCAAAGCTCAAAAGTAAGTGGAGAAGGGAGCTGTAAAACATGAACTTGCCAAGACTTGGACAAGAGACATCACATAGATTTGGGATAGTGACCTGTCCTTCTCTACAAAACACAGCTGAGATGTTCATGTTTGACAACCACGAGACATTTATGGCAGACCTCAGAGAGCTGAAAGGTTATGAATACCCTAGGAGAGGTTTTCATAAGGATATGGCAGTGGGACTGTAGGGTTCTATGTCTCCCTCCACATCTGAAGATTAGGATTATGCACCTGTTCCAACAGGCTGTGGTCTTTTACTCTGACTGTAGAGGAGTGACACCTTTCACTAGATCAAGTTGTGCAAAGCCCTTTCCAAACTGTCCTTGAATACTTTCAATGATGGGACATCCACAACTTCTTTGGGAAGTCTGTTATGTTATCTTGCAACCATCATAGTAAAAAAAAAAGTTCTTTGTTATAGCCAGTCTAAATCTACCCTAAACTTTCTGTTTAACACCATTGCCTCTTATCTTGTCATTACAGGCCTTAGTAAAAAGTCTCAGCCTTTCTGTAAGTTCCTTTGGTGTATTGAAAGCTGCAATAGGATCTCCCCAGAGCCTTTTCCAGACTGAAAAACCTCAACTCTGTCTATCTTTCTTCATAAGAGAGGTGTTGCAACCCTCTTACAATTTTTGTAGTCCTCCTGTTCAAACAGGCCCATGTCTTTCCTCTGCTGAGGACTCCAAAGCTAAATGCAGTACTCCAGGTGAGGTCTCACAACAGCATAGTAGGGAGGGAGAATCAAATTCTTCAACTTGCTGGCCATACTTCTTGCTACAATTGGCTTTCTGCTCTGCATGTGCATGTTTGCTGGCTCATGTCCAGTTTTATATTCACCAGTATACCCAGCTCCTTTTCTGCAGCGCAGATTATTCTCTGATTCTTTGATTCTCAATTCATTCCTTGCCTTGTGTGTACTGATACTGGGGATTGTCCTTATCCAGGTGCAGGACCTTGCGCTTTTCCTAGCTAAACTTCATGATCTTCGTGATCACCTTCTCAAGCCTGTCAAGATCTCTCTGTATGGCATCCCTTCCCTCAGGTGTGTCAACTGCACCACTATACCTATGAAGATGTTGATTAATATTGGACCCAGTATGTACCCTTAGTCACTGAGTCATTGTGTGGACACCCAGCAAATTCTTTACCCATCTAAGAGTCTGTCCATCAAACCCATATATTTCCAATTTAGAGGTAAGAATGTTGTGGGTACCTTATCAAGGTAGTTACAGAAAGCCATATAAATGATAGTTGTAGCTCTTGCCTTGTCCACTGATGCAATCTCTTCATCTTAGAAGGCCACTAGATTAGTCAGGCACAACTTGACCTTGGTGAAGCCTGATTGGCTTTATATAATCACCTCCCTGTCTTCTACATGTTTCAAATATCTTCCAGGAGGAACTGCTCCATGATCTTAAAAAAAAAAATAGTGCAAGGGATGAGCCTCACACTGGAAAAACCACCTGCCTGATCATGTTGTCTCCTCTACCAGATGAGTATTTGCTTCCTGAAATGTAACCCTACTCCCGGTAGTAGGAGACTGTATCACAGTTTTGAATCTCTTGTGACTTAACATAACAGTTGGAATCAGACTGCAATTGTGTCTTGGTATTTTAGATTACTGTGTCATTACCTAATTATCAGCCTAGACAAATAGTGAGTAAATGTTTTGCGTTAATTGGACTTTGGAGGAGTGACAGCAGAGAAGAGGCTGGGAAAGCAAGACCATTTCAAACATTGATATTTGTACAGTAACCCAGGGATTTGCTTTCTTCCTGAATAGAAGGGACATACAAACTAATTTTCCTTTTTGAAAGACTTCATTCTTTTCGCTTTGTGCTAAAGTACTCCAAATGTGTAAAACCAGGGAAGGTTTGAAGGGAACATCAGATGTTTACATGAGAGACCAGAAATTATAGAGCAAACTTGAGTGCTATTTTCATTTCAAAGGTGTGATACACTTGACTCTGTCTTCCAGTCTTTTGAAGAGAATTGGGTCAAGAAGAGAATGTATTTCTCAAGGACCTTCTTAGGAAAGGCTTTTACTCACCACCAACAACATAGACACTGCATTTATCTTAACAGACAATGTAAGTTGCAATGCTGAGCTTCTCAACACCTTGATGATAAGGTGGCCAAGAGACATGACACTCCAAGAGGCAGAACAGCAGTATATGCTAATCACAATTCACATGATCTGTGTGATGTTCCAGACAGTTTTGTTGTTCAGTGACATGAAAGCTAGGACTATGATAAGGTGGAAAAAGAAACTAACACATGAAGAAGACCAGAGAAACCTGAGCTAAGCATGAGAGAGTGCTCAGTGTTCTATCACTCCCAGGGTCACAACACAGCACTTGTCCCCACAGTGATACAACATAGGTTAGTCCCTGTGACCTTCTCTCCCTTCATGAACTGAAAACCAAAGCCTTTAGTTACAAACTAAACCAAGCAACTCTTCAAAAATTCTTGTTATCTGAAATAAATGCCCTCTTTTGTACTGTGAGGGCTCCCCCTCTATCCTTTCATTTCAACCTGGAGCAATGTTTTATTAGAACAGAGTTAAAAGTAACAGAGTAGGTACAATCACTTCAGTTTTCATCAGTGCAAATCACTGATTAGACTAGCTCCAGTTAATTTGAAAGCAAGAGCTAATTTTCAGCAAAAATGTGTGAATTTTTTGGGTATCGGATAAAATGAGCACAGGCTTCCACAAAACACTGAAAATAACCTTACCAGGAATGTCATAAGAAGCCTGGGAATGTAGTTTGGGGCAGGACCAGGGTTCTTGTCAGGACTTGCTGGGGAACAGCTGGGGCTAAACGTGTAGGCAGTTTATCCTTGCACTGCACCATGCCTAGGGATGCAGTCCCCCTGGGCACTGTGCCCCCAATGTGGGGAGGTGGCCAACCCCACCTCCATTTCTTCCAGCCCATCCAAAAGCAGTGCAGAACACATTAGAAAAATGAAAAAGCAAGTTACTGCCAATTTTAATCTTAATTCTTATTCTCATTTAATGTATATTGATGCCTCACCTAAATAATTTCCAAGACCAAATAAACAAAATATATTTCTTTTAGTAAAGGACTACAGTGCTCTGCTCCCATTTTATCCATCTGTCTTCAGACTACTCCTGTCTCTGTTGCTGCTGGGTTTTTTCTTTGTTGTCAGTCCCAAGCTGACACAATGGTCTCTAACCTCAGTCATTAATATCAATTACTATAAGGGCAGCTGCCTTGTTCTCCTTGTCAGAACTTCAGCATGGAGGGTAATAGATGGCTTCAGGCTGGCTGCCTGCCAAGAGAACTCCATTGTTTTCATCTGTGATACACAAGGAAGAAAATAATGGGGTTAAATGAATTTGATTAGACTGAGTTCAGCCTAGCATAGCATTTAGGCTCTAATTTTACTCTTCCACAGTATGATTTTGCATCCCTGAAATCAGCTTTAACCATTGATTTAAGGCTTATTTAAAAAGTCAGTGACTCGTTTTAAGCTTTATAACCTCCATCTAGAATCTCTCAGTGCTGGGCATTTTGAGTTTGTTTACATTATATATATTCTATTTTTATAAATTTTTAAATAAAAAGATGGAGTTTTCTTATTTCCAGACAGTGACATTTTTGCAGCTTGACAAAGCAGTGAGTGTTTAATATGGAAATTCTTCCTTCTGACACACAACACTTGGTTTTTTTTTTTCCTTCTCATCCACAGTGTAGCATCTCCTGGCAGTTCTGCACTTGTACCAGTCATGTAAGCCAGCATTGCAAAAGCCACTAAAAGAAGCAATAAAAGAACAGTGGAGAATGTCTTACACAGCTCTTCATCGCACTCAAGAAAGCCACAGTGTGCAGAGTCGCCTCCAGCTAGTAGGTGATCACCAGCGGTGTCCCCAGGGCTCAGTACAGGACCAGTTCCGTTTAATGTCTTTATCAATGGTCTGGAGAAGGGATCAAGTGTACACTCAATTTTCAGAATTCAGCAAGTTGGGCAGAAGTGTTGATCAGCAGATCAGAAGGCTCTACAGAGGGATCTGGACAGGCTGGATTGATGGGCCAAGGTCAGTTGTAAGAGGTTCAACAAGGCAAAGTGTCAGGTCCTGCATTTGGGTGATAACAATCCCATGCAATCCTACAGGCATAGTGAAGAGTGGCTGGAAAGCTGCCTGGTGGAAAAAGACATGAGGATAATGGTGAACAGTATGCCCAAGTGGCCAAAAATGCCAGTGACAACTCAGCTGGTACCAAAAAAACTGTGGTCAGCAGGAGCAGGGAAGTGAATGTCCCTCTGTACTCAGCACTGTTGAGGCTGCACCTTGGTCAGTTCTGGGCCCCTGACTTACAAGAAAGGCACTGAGGTGCTGGAGCATGTCCAGAGAAAGGCAATGGAGCTGATGTTTAGATTGGATATTAGGTAATTTTTGTTTACCTAAGGGTTTGTAAAGGATTGGAACAGACTGCCCAGGGAAGTATCAGGGTCNATGAGGATAATGGTGAACAGTATGCCCAAGTGGCCAAAAATGCCAGTGACAACTCAGCTGGTACCAAAAAAACTGTGGTCAGCAGGAGCAGGGAAGTGAATGTCCCTCTGTACTCAGCACTGTTGAGGCTGCACCTTGGTCAGTTCTGGGCCCCTGACTTACAAGAAAGGCACTGAGGTGCTGGAGCATGTCCAGAGAAAGGCAATGGAGCTGATGTTTAGATTGGATATTAGGTAATTTTTGTTTACCTAAGGGTTTGTAAAGGATTGGAACAGACTGCCCAGGGAAGTATCAGGGTCACCATCCCTGGAGATATTTAAAAGATGTGTGGATGTGGCACTTCAACAAATGCTTTAGTAGTGGATTTGATGGTGCTAGGTTAGTTGTTGGACTGGATGATCTTGGAGTTTTTTCCAATCTAAATGATTCTATGATGCTATCCTTGATTGGTGTCAGTTGGCATAATTTCATCTGCCTCCTTTTTTAATGTGTAGTTTATGTGAGGTGCTAGCTTTATTTCAACATCAAATGAATTGATTAAAGAAGAAATTCACTATATAAAATGCTCAAAGAGAACATGAGGTTGCATCTGGCTCTGTTGGAGATGTAAGAACTCACAACAGCATTGTAAAAAGAGCTATTCATGTTTAAATGTACTGCCAGAAAAGAGTTTGTGGCACAGAAAATAAAAACTATTTTGAGCATTTACAGAACCCTAATGAGGCCAACTTAGAGAAGTTTACATTTTCAGTTGTAAATACTACTATTTTTCAATTCACATAATTACTATAAGAAAATGTATATAATTCTGCAATGATTGACATAACTTCTTTGACATAATGAAATTGCTATTTTATACTAATGCTTGAAATCTATCAGGGTGAAATTGTATGTAACAGGGATTTTTTTTTATGCTGTTGGATTTGAAGAAGGCTGAATGGGCTATCTTACTGAAAAGACCGACACCAAAGATGTTGAGATACAACAGTGATTGGGTCTAGGACAATACACCAGTAAATTAAGTAATGAGTCAGGCAATTAGACTAGGAAAACCACTGGGAAGACCTCCATCCATGAAGAATGACCACAAAGGACCTTGTTTCTGTTGTCAACCATATGAAGTTCAGCTGGCCTAATTGAAGTTGACACTCCAGGGTTTTGCTCTGTTTCTTTGTTTGTTTTAAATATGTGCAAGGGAAATTATTTATTAATTCAGTAAATCGGCTTTCAGTAAATCAGCAATACTTAGAGATATGCTTGCCTTATTATCTCAAACAAGCCACAACTACAGCTAAGGAAACCTGTAACAAGGATTAGTTTTTATTGTCTGTATAGAGTCAATCTACCACAATGAACTTCATCCAAACCTTATGAAAAGTTGTAAAGCAAGTAGTAATAAGTGAACATGCTTTTGTACCTATTAGGATCTCTAAGACTGTGTATTCACAGCAATGCTGATTTGATTCAACTGATCACATTTCACTGACTGAACAAAGGCAATTTCTCTGCCACTGAGAAATAATCAGAAATTAAGAGGTCTGACATGAATCTAAACTTTCCTGACATCTTCCTGCCTGCTATCCAGACTGTTGGTAGAATAACAAATAATTTTCTACATTAAATTATAGTAGGTTTTTTATGTCTTCCAGTGGGTGCTGTGGGTGGATTTGTAACCACCTCAACTAGCTGAAGGACATTTAAGAACAGATGTTTAGGCATAAATTTCTCTGTAATGTAAGACCTTGCCTAGCTGTAAAATCTATTCATGCTGAAAAAAACCCACTGTGAGGTATCTGAGGATCTTCTGGAATTATGGTTACTATAAATTCAGAGTAAGAAAGATCACTGGCTAGGTTTGAAAAAAGGCACTTGGTCTTCTTAGACACGATGGAATTTGTAATCAGAGACATTCTGTCATCGTCATTTTATCCCATAAATGTAGAGGCACATGCATAAAAACAACTGACAGTGTAAAAATAGTGGAGCTGAAGAACATAAGGCAGCAAGGTTTGCGGCTGTCCCTATAGCTTCCTGTTCATGTAGCATGAAGATAAAATGTCAAAACAGAACCAGGAAAAGAAAAAGGCATGAGGAGGGCTGTCCTTTCTGTTGCAGGAGCAGATTTACCATCCCAGCAGAAGAGAGCAGCCCTTGACTCTGTATATTTTGTGGAAAAGCTTGAGGCAAAAAGTCCCANAGCTGGTACCAAAAAAACTGTGGTCAGCAGGAGCAGGGAAGTGAATGTCCCTCTGTACTCAGCACTGTTGAGGCTGCACCTTGGTCAGTTCTGGGCCCCTGACTTACAAGAAAGGCACTGAGGTGCTGGAGCATGTCCAGAGAAAGGCAATGGAGCTGATGTTTAGATTGGATATTAGGTAATTTTTGTTTACCTAAGGGTTTGTAAAGGATTGGAACAGACTGCCCAGGGAAGTATCAGGGTCACCATCCCTGGAGATATTTAAAAGATGTGTGGATGTGGCACTTCAACAAATGCTTTAGTAGTGGATTTGATGGTGCTAGGTTAGTTGTTGGACTGGATGATCTTGGAGTTTTTTCCAATCTAAATGATTCTATGATGCTATCCTTGATTGGTGTCAGTTGGCATAATTTCATCTGCCTCCTTTTTTAATGTGTAGTTTATGTGAGGTGCTAGCTTTATTTCAACATCAAATGAATTGATTAAAGAAGAAATTCACTATATAAAATGCTCAAAGAGAACATGAGGTTGCATCTGGCTCTGTTGGAGATGTAAGAACTCACAACAGCATTGTAAAAAGAGCTATTCATGTTTAAATGTACTGCCAGAAAAGAGTTTGTGGCACAGAAAATAAAAACTATTTTGAGCATTTACAGAACCCTAATGAGGCCAACTTAGAGAAGTTTACATTTTCAGTTGTAAATACTACTATTTTTCAATTCACATAATTACTATAAGAAAATGTATATAATTCTGCAATGATTGACATAACTTCTTTGACATAATGAAATTGCTATTTTATACTAATGCTTGAAATCTATCAGGGTGAAATTGTATGTAACAGGGATTTTTTTTTATGCTGTTGGATTTGAAGAAGGCTGAATGGGCTATCTTACTGAAAAGACCGACACCAAAGATGTTGAGATACAACAGTGATTGGGTCTAGGACAATACACCAGTAAATTAAGTAATGAGTCAGGCAATTAGACTAGGAAAACCACTGGGAAGACCTCCATCCATGAAGAATGACCACAAAGGACCTTGTTTCTGTTGTCAACCATATGAAGTTCAGCTGGCCTAATTGAAGTTGACACTCCAGGGTTTTGCTCTGTTTCTTTGTTTGTTTTAAATATGTGCAAGGGAAATTATTTATTAATTCAGTAAATCGGCTTTCAGTAAATCAGCAATACTTAGAGATATGCTTGCCTTATTATCTCAAACAAGCCACAACTACAGCTAAGGAAACCTGTAACAAGGATTAGTTTTTATTGTCTGTATAGAGTCAATCTACCACAATGAACTTCATCCAAACCTTATGAAAAGTTGTAAAGCAAGTAGTAATAAGTGAACATGCTTTTGTACCTATTAGGATCTCTAAGACTGTGTATTCACAGCAATGCTGATTTGATTCAACTGATCACATTTCACTGACTGAACAAAGGCAATTTCTCTGCCACTGAGAAATAATCAGAAATTAAGAGGTCTGACATGAATCTAAACTTTCCTGACATCTTCCTGCCTGCTATCCAGACTGTTGGTAGAATAACAAATAATTTTCTACATTAAATTATAGTAGGTTTTTTATGTCTTCCAGTGGGTGCTGTGGGTGGATTTGTAACCACCTCAACTAGCTGAAGGACATTTAAGAACAGATGTTTAGGCATAAATTTCTCTGTAATGTAAGACCTTGCCTAGCTGTAAAATCTATTCATGCTGAAAAAAACCCACTGTGAGGTATCTGAGGATCTTCTGGAATTATGGTTACTATAAATTCAGAGTAAGAAAGATCACTGGCTAGGTTTGAAAAAAGGCACTTGGTCTTCTTAGACACGATGGAATTTGTAATCAGAGACATTCTGTCATCGTCATTTTATCCCATAAATGTAGAGGCACATGCATAAAAACAACTGACAGTGTAAAAATAGTGGAGCTGAAGAACATAAGGCAGCAAGGTTTGCGGCTGTCCCTATAGCTTCCTGTTCATGTAGCATGAAGATAAAATGTCAAAACAGAACCAGGAAAAGAAAAAGGCATGAGGAGGGCTGTCCTTTCTGTTGCAGGAGCAGATTTACCATCCCAGCAGAAGAGAGCAGCCCTTGACTCTGTATATTTTGTGGAAAAGCTTGAGGCAAAAAGTCCCATGGAGCTGCAAACGTGGCAAAGCCTCCTGGAAAGTAAACACTGCATGGATAAAAACAGGGCAATTGAGTATTTCCAGAGGAAGAAAAAAATACCGGTTATCTGAAGGAAAGCAATTTATTTCTGTTTCTGAAAACAAAATGAGGGTTTATCACTAAGCAGGTCAGCAAGCTGCAAGACACCAGCTACTTCAAAGAATCAGGGACTGCCACTGGTTTGCTGTGTTCACTAGGAGTGCTTGATCTGCTCCAAGGAACCCAACTGTTTGGGGAAGAGCCCACCGACCCCATCAAACCAGTGTCATTTCTAACTCCCTTCTTGTATCTCCTGGGTTCTTTGTAGCCACAGCAGGAGAAAGACAAGGCTGCTGGGCAGTGCCTTCATCTTCTGGATTAGTCAGCCTGTTTGAGCAAGTAACAGACACATTAACCTTTATAGTCCCCACAGAGATATGCTGACCTCCACCAGTTGCCTGTGGCAACAAGCTGCATTTTGACAGCTCTTACACTCTTTGCTGTGTGTTGGAAGGTCCTTGCTGGAGACTCCCCCATGCCCCTAGTGCAGTGCAGACATCAAACTGCAGGCAAGGTGCTACTGGCTCCCCTTCAGGTGCCAGGGAGAGAAGTGGAAGCACACAGATTCCAGTACCTAATCCAATGCAGATTTCCACGGGACAAGAGGTTACAGCAATGGATCCCTGGTGGCTGGTGTGGTAAAGGCCTGGGGAAGTTGAGAAATTCAGCGCCAGGGGAGAGGGAGGGTGCTGAGGAGTTGCCCCCTCTCACTGACAGAGGTGAGAGGGAGTGGAGGGGAAGGACACCTGGTGCTGCAGAGCTGTCTGCCCTCTACTGTCAGCTTACAGCAGGTGGGGATCCCACGCAGAATAGAGAGGTTTGAGTTGGAAGGGACTTTTAAAGGTCATCTAGTCCAACTGTCCTGCAATGAGCAGAGACATTTTCAACTAGATCAGGTTAATGTTTCCATCTACATGGATGGGGTTTTGAGTAACATGGTCTCGTGGAAGATTTTCCTGCCCGTGGTGGAGACATTGAAACTAGATGATCTTTAACATCTCTTCCAACCCAAACCATCCTATGATTCTATATCCTCCAGTCATGCATTGCAAGCACATGTAGAGCTCTCAGATTGTTATACATCCTGCAATGTATTTGATTTAAGGCTCAACCTGTTCACTATGGTTTGATTAAAAATTATTTTGATCTTCCATCTTAACATGGTATGTCTTATCACAGAGAAGTCTTCAGCCTGCCCTTGCAGGTCCTGTGCAGCAGTGCTGAGTGCTTTGTGTCCAGAGTGAATTGTCAGGGATGGAAAAAGTGCCTCAAGGAGATTACACCAGGAGGGATTTAGCAGAGGGATGGTCAGAATGCAGCTTTATGCCCCATTTTGCAGCCTCATCCTGTATGTTCCATTGCCCTGATGCTGGAGAGCTGCAAGCAGGCTCTGGTACACACCACCACCTTACCTGACTGCTGATGGTGCCACACTGGGAAAGCTTTTTGAAAGAAATCACCTGCCTTGAGTTTTTGAAAGCTATTCAATATTATGTCCACATTGCCAGGAAAACACATGGCCCAAACTTATAAGCATAATAATCACTTTAGCCCCCAACAGCAACTAACAGTAGCTTATCTTCTCTGTCTCATCTACAGTGCCTACTGAATGATAATCCTAATGACAGCTCTAATTATGTTTCTGCCCAGAATATTTGTAGATAACCTTAACTCTTGATCTGTTTAATCTAGTTTTCCAGGTGGTAACAGATTTAAAAACAGGTTTTTAAACAAGATATAACTATTACATTTCTAATAATAGGAGAGTGTGATCTCAACATTGCCTGTTATTTACTGACACATGGTACAATCAGTTGAAAGTGGTGGTTGTGAGCACAAACTCATAAGTTCCTTTTTTTGGTTCATTATTTGTCCATCTTGCCTGATTTTACTCTTTGCAAAGTGAATTGGATCTGACTTTTTTTTTTGCTTTGCTGAAATATCAGTATTGTAGATACTTTTGGTATTTGCTTTGAAGCTCTACCCCCAAGGAACCACTCACCATTCCTGGGGAACACATATCTTTTTCATACCAGATCTTTAATCTCTTAGATAAGCATCTGAGGCAGAACCACACTCTCATAGGTTCAGCCCTCACTCTCCTGAAGCACAGTATTTCTGTCCAAGGTCATAACATGAGTCATAAAAATGTTTTGAAGTCTAAGGGAAATGTCTTACAGGGAAAGCCTTGAAGACCTAGGTCTGATTATCCAAACTAAGGCTTAGTTGCGAACTGATTATTGGAGAATGACCATAATAGGTACTGTTGTCTGTTGGGAAGGCAAAAAATCATATGAAAAGGGTTTTCAGTTTGATTGAGAACTCAGGCCAAGAAGAAATCAAGGACCTTCTTATGAGAAAGGCCAAAGTGTCAAAAGATAAATACGATTAACCAGTGGAACAAGCTATGGAAAGAAAAAATGGTTTCGGGATCTTTGAATACCATTCTTAAAAATAAGCTTTCAGCCAGACCCAAGTATTGCACCCACGTAAAGGTGACTGGGTCCATCACTGTAGGCTATTTAAAAAGTAAAACAAAACAAAACAAAACAGCAGATTTTCCCTGATTTTAGACTCTCTACTATCTATGTACATCTTGTTCATATGGTATTGTCCAGGACTGAACAAACTCCACTTCCATCAGTACTAGAGGGAATGTGTCCTTGCAGCTGGTACACTCTTTCTTTGTATGATTTAGAGCAACGTGATAATAATTATCAGTGGTATTTTTCTTTCTCTAAAAGGCACAGAATAAACTACTGTACCATTCTTTACCCCTTCCTGCCCCTGCCATTTCCTACTATAAAACACTGCAATGTTGTACAAAACTGATGAGCTCAGACTGGCTGCTGGAAAGGGCAACAATGAATTCAATTTCTACTACTTTTCTGGTCCTAAGCATTCCTCTGAGCCCTCCTGTTACCCCATGCTGAGTTAACAAACTCTTTCAAGGTCTATTCCAGGCACACAATTCTGCTGGGATCAGAATGAATCTCCTTTAAGAGTGGCAGAGCTGTTCTGGGGACCATCTTTGCTCAGTCCTTCAGGCTGAGGCAGGGTTTGAATGCAGGTTGCCATAAAGACATGTCTTTCTCAAATATGGAAAAATACTATTGTATTTGCTCTACTTCAATTTGTAAAGCTTGTTATATTACACTCTTAAACACAAAGATATTTCATTTCACATTAAGTTTTTTATCTGGCCTGAGTCTGATGTTCAGCTCATTAAACAGTCCTCTCAGAAAAAAAATTCCAGGAGCCCTGTTCTAAAGTCTTTTAGTGTGAACATCAGTCTAGTGTGAACATCATTTAATGCGAGCATCAGTCTGAATGCTGAAGCAAGTGCTTTCAGCTGCCTCTGATGTGCCTGTGCCTCAATGTTTCCAGTGTTTGGTATCTCCATTAGCACACTAGGTGTAGGTCTGACAGACAGCTGTTATTCTTGGTCCTGTCAACACATTTCACTGTAGCATAATGACAGTCACAGCTGTGACTTATTACAAGAAAATGGCCTAAATATAAAATAAAGGCTGAGTCAGTAAAACCACAACAGTTAAAAAGAGGCTGGGACTAATAGCATGACTGGAAACAGGTCTAGGCTTGGTGAAGCAAATGAGAGAGGCTGCTGTTGCTTTCCCTGCCTTCTAAATAAGTATGGAGTCAGAATTTCCAAGAAAAGGTTTCCCTTCAAGGAATGAGGCTGCCAGCCCTCCCCAAGTGCCTTCAAGTACCTGTGGACTCGGTTCCTGGATGTGCCTATGCACAGTGCAGAAACGGACCAAGTTGTGGCAGAATGATAACAAAGTTGCTATGTGCACCCACAATTTTGCTCTCTTTTTATGGGAAGTTAGTCACACTTTACAGTAGAGTGCATTCATTAATACATTGAGAAAAGATTTTACACCTTTTAATAAATGACTAATTTGATAAAGTCCCACAGTTTCTGAGGCACTTATCAGAAAAACTTGCAACCAGCTTTAACACTGTCTCTCTCTTTCTGTATAACTGCTTTAAAATCTTACTGTTCATGTCTGCAGCATTGTTTGTGAGCTATACTGTAGTCATGTCTAAAATAGAGGCAAAAAAATTTACAATGTAGTGGTAGCAAGTGGTTTTTATGCATCGTGGGTCCTTGATTTCTGTATCCATCCCTCCCAATGACTCACTGAAAAGAGCTGTCTGAGGAGCCATGACATTTTCTCTACCTGCAGACCCCAAACATCAGTGGTTTGAGGATCTATTACCAGGTGTGTCCAAAGTGCATTCAATAAATAAAGCCCCAAATCTGAAGGTGTGGGCAAAATTCCTGTTCTTTCTGAGGGCATTGCAGAGCTATTTTACGAAGTGGACCTACTAGTCTTACATTCTTCATCTGTAACTCAAAGCTAAACAGTAAAGCAGTCCTTCCATTCACCACATGCCACAGAAATTTTGGATGCCATGAACAGTTTGCTGTGACTATGACAGAGGAAAAAATGGATGTAGGCTTCTCCTTCTGTTCTGATTCTTCTGCCTACATATTAGACCTTTGGAAAGGATGTAGGTTCTCCCAGTGACTTTTGTCAGTATCAAAGCTGAATATACCTTGGAGGGGGAGAAAAAAGGGCAGGGAATTTCTAGGTAAAGCTGAAAAGAAGCACCACAGGAAACAGAGCTGGAGAAGTCACCTAGGCCATACAGCTTGCTCCCCACCAACACCACACCAGGATGGAAGTTCTTGTCTTTCCCCACAAATGTTGGTCTAAGCCATTCCCCAAAACCTTTCAGCCAAATGTGCAAGTTAGGTGTGGCAATGTGCTGTTCCATGCAACCTCCTTATGTAAAAAAGGGAAGCCAGGTAAAGCTCAGCAGATGCAAGGGACTGGCTAGATCAGGTCCTTGTTGAGTAGCATGTCACACCACTGGGGTATGCTGGGCCTTCATCTCCACAGATGAGTTAAAGGAAGGGTGCACCAAAAGAACAGTCAAACCTGTTGTCAGCAGGATGGAAGTTGGAGCTGCACTTGTCTCAGTGCCGTGTTCCTGAGCTGTATTAGCAGCAGGTCTCAAAGCAGCCAAGGTCAAATCTTTCTCCCACAGTTCAGCTCTGCTCAAACTTAAGATAATGAGAGATGCACAGCATCTTTGAGGTGCCCTGTACTCTGAGGGTACCATTTAGAACTAGCCTTGAACCTGGGGAAGGCTACAAACATACAGCAGCACATGACCCATCCTCCTTGCCTCTGTAGCCAACTCTTCTGTCACAAGGTTCTTCTTGTGCTAACCAGGAGCAAGAGGATGAGGCCTGAAGGATCAGACCCTGCCACTCAAGAGCGTATCCTTCATTTTAAATATAGTCTCATTATGGGAAATCAGTACCAAACACCAAAAAAAAATTAAAAAATCAAAGAGTTAAGCTTTGTAAGAGACATGAAAAGCCTGCTTTATGTAAGCTTCTTTAGTAACATGGGAACTGCTCTGTCTTACTCTGTCTCTGCTGTACATTTTCTCTTTGCAGCAGAGAGGTATTAATTAACAGAACAGCTTTAAGATTTCATCCATTGTTCTAAAATAGAAAATATTCTTTAGAGAAGGACTTTCACCTCATTAACTAGTGTAACAACCTCTATCCTAGTACCTGTGTGAAGCTTCATCTCCTGCGCAACCTTCCTGCAGTCACTCAGCCTTAGTGCCAGTAAAGTGACTTTGCAAACACATGGCAAGAAAGATGCAGGGATTTTCCCTGTCCAAATCCTGTGGAAAGCGTGGACTCATGTGGAACCTGTTTAGCAGATTAAGCTGCTCTCTTGTCTGCCTTACTTTGAGCAGAGGGATTAGCCTACAGGACCTCCAGAGGTTCCAGTGATTTTGTGACCTGGAAAAGTCTGCCAAACACTGGAAAACCAGGTAATATGGAAAATCTTCACCATGCTGGTTTTGTGACTCTGCCCCCTTAGTTGTTGCACTTTTGCTGTTGCGTTTTTGTTTGTTTGTT
>WBMV01008148.1:968870-1068901 GCA_013396655.1 Campylorhamphus procurvoides
TTTTTTTTTGTTTTTATTAAAAATAAGACAAAGTGAAACATTTGGTTTCTTGTTGAGTGCAATGTTCTTTTCAAAAAGAAATATTTCAGTTTTTTACTTTGGCAAGGAAACCTCCAAAATATTGGGTTTGGCTTTAGCTGTGTTCTGTCACTGAACTCCAAAATCAATTATTTGCATAGCTCTAAGTGTAAGGTAAATTTCATCATCTCCATAAAGTAAAGAAACTTAACAACGAAATCTTTTCAATGAAAGGATACATTTACTGTCAGAGGTGAAATACCCTAAGACTGTTTTCCAGCAGTTAAGAGTCCTCAGATTCTGCAAAGCCCATGAAAACCAATATTAGAGAGAAAAGGAGCTCATATGTTGTAATCTCATAACAGAAACTACAAGTATAACCTCTGGAACTAAATATCACCCATTGAATGTTTTCCTCTTGAGCCTGCATCTGCTGCTAAGACAGAAAGAAGTAGAAATTCTCGGCAGCAGGTGTTATCCCTGCCACAATCTTTTAGTACTTCTTATTTGTGTGTATTTAAGTTGTTTATCACATAATTTAATGAAGCTATTATCTCTTTGTCATCGCTGAAATAGTTGCCTTGAAAATGCTAGGGACTTTGGAAAAGCAAGAGAGCTTGACTGACCACTGGTGCCATGGACTGTCTATTAGAAGGTCAGAGAGAGGAGATGAGGAGTGGGGGACTCCAACTCTGTAGGCAAGAGTAGCTTGAGAGTATGAAGCTTTGCTATGAAATGAGTAACAAACCAGTCAGTTGATTATTCGTCAGGATAATTCCAACCCTAGGCACTGGGAAGATTATGGAGGTAATTCTTCTGGAAGCCATATTCAGATACATGAAGGAGAGAAAGATGACTGGGCTGTCATCTTGATCATAGGAGTATCATTACTTAATCATAGAATCATAGAATATCCTGACTCAGAAGGGACCCACAAGGATCATCAAAGCCCAGCTCCTGGCTCTGCACAGGAGAACCAAAATTCATAGGCTGGACATGGCTTCCAGGAGAAGACCCAGTACCGGGGGCAAATCATGTGTGACCCATCTGATCGTGTTCTTTGATGAGATGACTGGCTTACGAAACAAAATACTGTCAGTAAGGCTTTAGTAAGGCTTTAAATAGACTGTCCCATAGCACTGTTGTGGTCAAATCAGGGAGGTCTGGACCACACGGGTGGACTACAAGGCTGGTAAAAAAATCCATCTGGGCTATCCTACGGAAAGAATAAAGGTCAATAGCTTGAGCTGATGACCAGTTATGAGTGACATTCTTTAGGGTTTGATAAAGGGGCTTTTACTGTTTGATATCTTTATTAATAACTTGTGCGATAGAACAGAATGAACCCACAGCAAGTATACCAGTGACATCAAACTGTGGGGAGGAAATATAAAGTAGGTCTTCTCTTCAGTGACACGTCAGCAAGTTGAAGAAACAAACTAGCAGAAATGACATGAAGTTGAAGATGAGTGCAAAGGTGGAATAATCCCAAGCAGCACTACAAGCTGTGGACAAACTGCCTGGAAAGCATCTCTGCAGACTACAACCTGAGGATCCAGGGTAAAAAAAATTTGGGGTGAAAAGGGTCAGGAGAATCCTGAGCTGCATCAGCAAATGCCAGCAGGTTCAGAGAAGTGATTTTCCTCTGCATTTGACACTTATGAAAAGGTCTACTTCTGTAGAGATGGATCAGGTTGTCCAAAGAGGCTGGGGAAATCTGCATCCTTGGATATAATCAGATCTTGACTGTACAGGACCGTCCACCCTCAGACCAAGTTTTGAATTTGGGCCTCCTTTCAATACGAGGCTGGATGAGATGACTGCAGTGGTGTCTATCATCCTACCTTTTTCTATTAATTTCTACTTAGTTTTTCAGTCAGGTATTATTGTTTGAGGCCCCACTTACAGTATTGTTTTGAATGGCTGGTGGTTTTTGAGGGTCAAGTGCATGGATGCAGAAGGTAGGCAATGGATACAGCCTTCTCTTCATTGTGTATGTTTGTTTTTGCCTAGAAAAGCACTGAATGCCTAAATATGTCCTTGAGCTGCCGTGCAGACTGAGCAAAGTGCATAACTGCTTTCCGTCACAGATAGTGAAAGACATCCTGGACCAGCTTGAGGAGGTTCAAATCATCACTACCTGCTGCCTGGGAAAGAGCTCTATTCACCAGGTTAACTGCTACTCATGGTTTAGGTACTGGGAGTGAAATCAAGAGGTCTCTAGGAAACTAAAGCATCTCCAGCCCACATGATTTGTTGGATCAATCCTTTAGTGCCTTCTGAATGACACATATCTGAAGTGCTCAGATGAGTAGCAAATTAAGCATATTTTAGCACAGTACTGTAAAATGTCAGTGACACTTGATAAGCTCATCTGTCAAGCAAAAAGAAAAATCAGCAATAGCTGCTGAGAAAATAAAATGTTCTTTTCAATCTACAAAAACAAAATGCCTCTGCTTTATATTATCAAAGCTAATTTTCCCTGGTTTTAAAGTGTTAAAAAGAATTCTAAGACTTAAGCTTACAAAGAAATTATTAATTTTCTTTTTAATAAGCAGTTATGGCATTAGTCATCTCTTCTGATTCACAATGAAAGCTACGGGGTGCAGTGGGATGTATTTACCCAGAGAGGTGTTGAATTTTGTCAGACGTGTAGACTTTTCAAAGTATTACTACTTTAAGTTTTATGTGTGAAGGAAGAAAGGCACAAAGACTCCAAAACTGGAAATGACTGAGCACAGTGAAACAAACGGTGTGTCAGAAAGAAAATTCTTCAGAAAATCCTGGCCCTTCTTATGTAAAAGGTCTCTTGTTTTTTCTGCACACTTGTACCTCCCTTGAAACTTCCAGGAATGACAGCTCTGGCCCTCATTCTCTTGACAGGAGCCTCCCAGGGGATGTCTCTCAACTATGGCTCATCAGGTTATTATCCTTGTTTTCCCATGCTTTCACTGATAGCTGCTACAGATTGCTCAGCATTCACTTTCCTGGCTATGCAGGAGTTCAGTTTTGGCAGTGTAGATGAGATTGTCTTATTGAAACACCTCCCAGTCAGACATATAACTTCTGGGAGCCAGTTTTGAAGACTCTATGAAGGCACACATTTCCACTTTCTTTCAGGAGTGCCATAACCACCAGGTTCATTACCTCCATCAGGATCTTTAAAGATAGGCAGGGTGCTGGTCCATTCACAGGAGGTGTGGGTCACGTTGGGACAAGGATCTCTAGCAGACCTATATTCATGTGCTCTCTTATTTCTTGCTGATGGGTTGGGAGCAGTTTCTAAACCTCAAATTTATCCCAAACATCATCAGCTTTCACACATATGTAATGCTTGAGGTGATGGGTACCACTACCATCCCTTTCACGTAAGCTATACCTCTGAAGTTAAACTGGCCTTTTCCATGTATGTTTGCACATTTTAGGATGGTTTGACGATGAAGGAAGCACTGCTTATAGCTCTATATAGTAAGGAAAAACAGCTAAATAAGAACTACTCATAATACCTAATTGTCTGAAGGAAAGGCAACCTGGTGGAAACTAAGTTCTGAAAACATAGGCTATGTTGCAATGACTTGGGGAAAAACATACACAAACCTGAAAATAGAGACTGACTTTCCTGCTTCTCCTCAACTTCTTCACAAGTTGGAGGAGTCAGAATAGTTACTCTAACCACAGTGAGAAGGTGATTTTAACTGAAGCCTTTGCGCTCACCTTCTGGCTTCCCTTGAGAAGTCACTTGTCTCCTCAGACAAATGGGGTGAAATGATGTCTCCCATCTCTCTGTATGTAGCCATGATTCAGTCATTGTTTTAAAGGGTTTGGAGGGGTTTTGTGTTTTTTGTTTGTTTGTTTGCTTGTGGAGTTTTGGTTTTGTTTTGTTTTATATACTCTAAAAACTACAAGTCAGAGCTCAAATTAGGAAAGAGGCTGGACTGGATTATAGATAATAAGCGAATCCCTGAATGAGACAGGCTAGCAAAGCATCTTTAAAACATTATTTATCTGTATAATGTCTCAAGCACTCAAGTTTTAGACCTTCAGTTTTGCTCTTGTACTGTGACTCTTAAGTGGACCCAGATTTTTTCTTTTTCTTTTCCTTTTTTTTCTTTTTCTTTTCTTTTTTTTTTTCTCTTTTTTTTCCTCTTTCTTTCTCTCTTACCTGTGTTGTTTTGATTTTTTTAAAGCTTGTTTTGCACTTCTGTTAGCACGCAAACATTTTAGTACGCAGACTGGTTAGTCAGTTAAAAAATCTGTACATCAAATTTTGGTGTAGCTCAAAAGCTTGCAAAGAAGTTTAATGCTTATAAAAGTGAAAGAGCAACAGCATTGGCCTGACTCATACCCTGTAGGAGTAGGTGCTAGCATAAACCTCCCTACATATATCTGCTGGTTCATCTCTGTCCTTTTAACAAGCTACAGTCTGTATTAACTCATTACAGTGCGGTCGTAGCAAGCTTGGGTAAGAGACTCTTTTGTTTGCTGGTTGAAATCAGCTTCTTCAGCAACTACTGAACTGAAGGTTTATTGTCAGTGGTTTATATTATTGTATACAATTGGAGTGTTTGAGCCAAAATATGACAGGTTTTCTGTTAAAAAATGCTTTATGTGTTAATAAATTTATAACTCACCAACCTTTGTGACAGAAGCTCTGACTCAAAAAATCTGATCAAAAGGATCTTTTCTGCCCAAACACATCAGAGATAAGGGCAATATACCCATGTAAGAAGTGGTCTGTCATGTCTTTGCTTTGCATGGTGCTGCAGAAGTGTACAGGTAGATGGTACCCAGTTGCCACCTCTTCCCATGCAGAGGGTGCTGCATGTCAGGGGCAGACCAGGAGATCAGTCATGACATTTGGCTTAAGCCTATATTCTTCCTCTTGCTGGCACTGACCAACATGGAATATTTATTGTGAATACCACTGTGCGGCTCTGGTCTGTGTCCAAGAGAAAAACAGGAGGAGGACCAGAAATCCTGTGCTTTGCTTTGAAAGTTCCTCCATGGTTGTGTTTCCTCTCCAACAGGCCCCTTGAGGAGATGAGATGAGCATGTGTTTATGTTTCCCAGTTATTTTCTGAAACAGTCTTCACTGAAGTGTTCCTTCTGGCATCGTAAGTGAATTTTTATTTTGCTACTCGTGTTCAAAGTCCTTTTCCCTCCACCCACTTCCTGTTTTCTCTTTTTTTTAATTATTTTTTTTTTATTCTTTTTGTAGAGTGAACAGAAATTATTCTAATTATTTTACTGTGACAATTAGAAATTTTTATCTTTCCACTTGATTTCCTAGGTCCATGTAGAACTGTTCTCAGGTGTTGACATCCATAGTTTAAGAAAACAGGCGTAACAAAGGATGTTTGTTTAGGGCACTTTGGGGTTCAGGAAGAACAAGGGTCCAGATCACTAACAGGAATGAGGCAGCTAAATGATTTTAACAACTTCGTCTAGACAGGGCATGGTGTGTGAAGCTGCAATGTGCAGCACCACAGTGTATAATGGGAGACAAAGTGGCAGAATCATGCCTAAAGTCATATTCTGAGAGACTGATGAATTTTTAAACCATTCATGCACTTAAAAGCGTCTACATAAGCAAACATGCACTTAAAAAAACTCAAGCAAACACACATGTAAAGGGATGGAGTTGTTCTTAACTGAACTGTGAGCAGCCTAGTCCAGCATTACCTTGATTTTCTCATAATGATAACATCTACAAAAGCAAGGTGTTGGAAATGAGAATGGATCATTTTTCAAGAAGAAAAAAAATATTCATCAATTTGCAAATGATAGAACTTATTCTGGTACCTCCCCTTCGAATTAAAAATACTTGTCAGGCATATTTCCTGCATAAGATGAAGGGAATTTGTAGCAAGATTAAGACGAACAGAAAGAAAACAGTGTCAGGTCCAATTCAGCTCTATATTTGGGGTTTGGGGGGGAAAAAAAAGCCAACAAAACAACGCACCAAAACCAATGGAAAGATTTATGTCTGGTTTGTTTTCCAACCTTAGCAAAAATGGCTAAGGGAAATGAGAATGCAAACACTCCTGGTGAGATGACAAGGACTCAGACTGCAACTTGTTGGTGCAGAGGTTCTCCAACCATGGGATGAGCTCCTCCTGCAATGCAGAGCACTGCAAAGTCTACCTGACTCAGCACAGATCCAGCAGCCAGGGCTTCCTCTGGTGTTACTTCTCCTTCAGCACCCCCCAAAAATAGGTCTATAGGCACCTGTCTAAAAAACATGGCTTGAAAAAGCTGCTTAGCTACCAGCCATCTTATCCTCTGGGATAAACAAGGGGGAAGGGAGGGGGAGCATTTGCAGTGAAATTTAAGCTGTGAAATAAAAGAAGTAAGATTTTCCATTCATAAGAATCAAATGGTTTTACCCCAACTGTTGCCCCCTGGCTGAGTCCACTATGCAGGCAGCACTACCCATAATATGTGACCTCCATACAAGTCCCCAAAGAGCAGTTTGATCTGCCGAGGAGACACAGGGTGACAAATGACCAGTGTTTGGGAGGGCCAAATGTTTCTTTTATCAGAAAATACCAGTATGTTAAACTTGACACTTCCAGTGTTTATGAGAGGCAGAGAAACTAGTGAGCAGAAAAACCCACCAGTGTTTGGAGACCTCACGCAGCCTCCTTAAATGTTTTACAGATTTTCTCTGTAAAAATAGTGAATGACCATTTGGGTTGCACAAGTGTGTCAAGCTATATTATTCAACTCCAATTTTAACAATCTGGGCCCTTGCAGTCAATAACTCCATGGCCATCCTGTAATAAGTCATAGTTATTTTAAAAGCCAAGAGCTCCAGTGAGGCAGAGGCAGGCATCAATTCAGCCACTGTACCTTGCCCAGTCTCTGCTGAGTGTCCCAAGGTGGGTGAGGCTGCGCTAGTTAAAAGAAAATACAGCAACCTCCAAAACCAGGATGCTACAAAAAAGACATTAAAGAATCCACTGTATAACCATAAGTGAACAATTTAAAAGACAAATTCAGAGTCCTGGGGTGGAGAGAGCCAAATGTTCCTTTTCCTGTCATCAAATGTTATTTACTCTAATGTGCAAACAATGAACAGAAGCTTTTTTTCCCCTCACGAACTGTGTAAATTATTCTTTAAGTGTTTCCAGAGCTGCTGATCAAGTCCATGCACAGAGTTAAAATACAGCCCACCACACTGCAGCTTTTTTTTCCTCTTAATACCTGAAGCCCTTCTTCAGTGAAATCCATAAACTAGACTTCTCGTTATTTGTCAGAGAGGCTTTTGTCTTCTCATCACGCACTATCAATCTGATCCTTTAAAGATTGCATGCACTAGTCAACTCACCACTCTGAAAGTGTATTCAGAAGAGCTTAGAAATAGCAGTAAATACGTTTCACTCTAGCTGTTAATTATATCCAGGACAGGCAGGCTGGGAAATTCTTCACAATAATTGTCAATATTAAGTACTTGAAAAATAGTTGTTTGGGATACTTTCCTGCAATTATCACCAATGTACGTGAGTGAGAATCATGTATTCCAACAGTCACCTTATTACTTGACAAATCAAGACATTAAAAATCAGCTCACTGAGATGTAATTTTGCTTGTCTCACTCATACTTGACATATTATGGTGAATAGCCTGGAAATAATAATAATGAAGAATATGATCTGTTGTGTTACCACTCTGAAGGTCACTTGAAGGCAGTTCTTTCATGCAACACTGCCAGTAGAATGTGTTTATATTCTGTTGCAGACTCAACAATATCAAGGCTATCATATTTTGCATGGTGTTTTCCTGGCAGCAAAGGTGTTTGTATTTTAAAGCAGGAGCACCTTAAAAATGTGACAAAAACTTGGTGACCTCTGATTTTCTTCTTGCATATTCTGCCCTTCTTAAGGTTACATGCTGATTTCCTTTAAGTCAACCCCAAAACCGTCTGACTTTCCCAGAGTACCTCATTTAGGGTACTCTGGGGTACCCTAGGCATTTGTACTTCATAGTACTAATTCTCTGAAACATGAATTATTTTATTACATATCCAGTCTGATATCTGATTCTGTGACTTAACTTGTGAATAAACTAGTGCCTTCTCAGGATGGAGTTGTAGGGAAGATCACGAAATAATGTGAAACTAGGATGATGATTTTGACCTTTTTTTATATACTGCAGTTCAGGACAATTTATTTGGCTGCAGTTCAGAGCATTCAGAAACTGGTCTCATGATTGTCCTGCTTACAAGATTACAGCATATCGTTTAATTATCTACCAGCTCCTACAACTTGGATCCGAGCTTGCTGTAAGTTTTCTGTAAGTTTGTTCATCTTATGCAGTATTCAAAACTGTCACTGCAGCAGTACTGAACAGCCATGGCAGCTTTCTTGCCCTGGCTGTAGACATGTTGCTTCAGAAACACAAAGGGCAAGGGGTGGGAAGGTAGAAAGTCAGTGACAGCTGGGGTGGGAGCATAGGAAAGGTTGAGGTTGATCAGGGTAGCTGAGAGAGCTGCACAAGTCCTCTGAATGTTCCCAACAAGAAAAGCCACATGCTAAAGAAAACGAAATAATCTGTTGTGGTTGTGTTGCGAGCCTCCTGTGGAAAAACCCAAAGGGGGATTTAGCCTGCCTTCTAAGGTTGCTAAACTTTGACACTACTGCCAGTGGTTTAGGCTGTTGTCCAGTATGTCTAGGTTGCAGTGGAAAGGGGTGAGTGAGTTTGTCTGTTACAATCACCTGAAGAGTCAGTGAAGAGAAGCAGGAACCTCTGGAGACTTGCAATGGAGGTTGCCTCTGCCCTAATTCTGAGCTAGAGTGAACTGATCTGCCTGGCTGGGTGTCCGCCATTCCCACAGAGACTAGGGGGATCTGATGCCAGATCTTGTGTGTGTCCATATTCTGGAGACAACCTCTGATGCCTCAACCTGCCTGTGCATGTTTGTGACCAGCACACTGAGTGGGGCCTGAAGGACTCTTCCTATCAGCAGATAGTCCCAACAATGAATGATAGGTTTTCTTGAAAGATGGTCTTAATCTCAGGCTAAATTTTCTTTCCATCTGTAGCAAACTAAATGCTGCTTTGAAAGGTCATACAGAGGAAAATGTAATCCCAGTCTGATGTTTCTGTTTTATATTGCTTGGGTGCATACCACCTTTGAGGCATGAAAGCATGGACCTAGCTATTATTTCAGAGGAAGGGTGATACAGTTTCAGGGCTAGAAACTGTCTGGTGTTTGCTGCTATGGCAATAATGAAGAAATTGCCAGTTGTGAGTAAAATATACTAGCAGAGACAAAGGAGATAGGAATCACTAACCCTTTGGACACATCCTAATGTACATAATTATCTTAAGCCATACAATTTGGAGTGGGTATAGTGCCAAGTAAACCCTTTCCCTTTATCTCCTAGAGTTGTGTACTTTCCACTTTTGCCATCCAGAAAGTTCCATTGCACCAAGACTAATTGGCTAAAGAAAAGTTCCCCTCTATCTCCATCTCCCTATGAAATATAAAGCTGTTTCTTAATGATGTGCTGGCTTGAACAGAGGCAAGTACACAGAAGCTCTGCCTAAAGCTTTGACTATAAGCAGGTTAGTTTTTTCCTTTTACCAAAGTCTCTGTGAGGCCAAGGATAGGTGCCAGTTCTCTGTGTGAGGGCAGATCTCATGCCTCTACTCACCTGCGTGTTGGTGACCTAGGAGCTGTGCCAGCCACAGTTAGGAAGAGTCCAAAGGCTTTACAAACCACATTATTGCTTGGCTTTTGATTCCAGCCAGCATGCTCCCATGGCATGGCAAAGCCCATTACCTCAGTCCAAAGCAAAGAGAGAGCAGTCAGTCAGGGGTGGCAGAAAGGTTCATCTTTGGAGATAGCAAACAAGGGAGAGAAGTGAGAAGATATGGGGTGGGAGGTGTTCAGGCCCAATCTCTTTCCTGATGCAGATAGCAGGAGAGCTGGTGCAGTCTGAAAACATTTTGCTTTTGCAGTTCCAGGTTTCTGGCCTGAGGGGAAGGCAGGACTGCTGGAGGAGGGGGAAGTGGCAGCACAGAGAAGCTCTTGCAACAAGCTGAGACTCAGTAGACACAGTCTGGTTCTAGAGGTGCTGCAGACTCCCGTGTGACCTCTAGAGGTATCCAAGGGACAAGAACTATCTTTGGACTTGAAGCAGGCTTCCTCTCCCTTTGTATGGGGCCAAAAAATAAACTTAATTGTCCCTTCAGGCCAAGGGCACAACTCTAAAACAGGATCATTTGGCTACTTCAACTTGAATTACAGCCCTCCACAGTATAGAAGGACAATGCACAAACCAGGTCTCTCAGGCTGAAACAGATTTTCTTGCGTACCTTGGTACCTTGGTACTACCTTGGTAGCTATGCTAGCTGTATGTGTCATGTTTCACATTTAGTAACAAAACAGTCTGTATAGGTTGATAGGCAGAGGGATCCTGTGGGCTAGAAGTAGTGAAAACATGAAACTCCTCTTAAAAAGAAATAGAAAAAAAATGTGGAATTATTTTTCAGTATCTATTGAGTATTCCTTGTCCAGGAAAGAGCTAAGCACTAAGAGAAAGGAAATCCTTGTCTGATGAATTGGAAATTAAAACATACTGGAGATGTGGAGTATTTTCAGTTCATGGATCTTCTATAGTAAAAACAGATAGAGGAAGTGGCTAGTCTCTCTGAAGTATGGCAGGCATCTTGGGTAAGGGAGAAGGTGTCTCTGATGAGGTGGAGAACAGCTCTGGGATAGTATTTTCTGTTAGTGCTCCTGTAATTTCTTGCAGTGTGAAGGGAAGAGGATGCATACTCTACCCTTGCCATGTGAGAGCAATACTGCAGATTCCTGGATTTTGCAGCCATGAGATTTGGAAATCCTTCTACATCTTAGCTAGGAGAAGAGGGAGTCTCAACTGTCCCTGCCTGGTTCAGTCTTTGCCCAAGAGCTGGAACTCAAGAAGCTGCTATTTCTAGAAGATCTTGAAGTTTAGATGTGCCCTTCCATTCCCAGGCTCCCATCCACTGTTAAACCCAAATTTGCAAGGTTACAGGGCAGATGGGCCTGTGCCAATCTGGGCATGCTCTTCACTGCAGCGGTCTCTTGGATTTGGTAAGGCACTCAATCTATGTTGTTTCCTACCACTTGCCTTGCAGTGCTTCACCACTTTCACACAGAAATTTTGGGATGGTTCAGAGAGTGCATACTTCGCAGCCACCATAGTCCTGTATGTCAGAACCATTTGGGGGTTGGAGGAACCTCCCTTGCAGGACCCACTTGGAGTTAGTGGTGTGAGGAAGTGGGCTATGGCTCAGAATAACAAGGGTTCCTCCCTGCACCTCAGCCTCCTCACACACAGTTGCAGTGAGCGTGACTCTATCCCCTTGTTACAACTTTCTCCACACAGTACAGTCTGGACAGGCTTTACAGACACCTGTCACAGTTAGCACTTCTAAAATACCTGTGAAAGAAAGGATAGATGTGTGCTCCTGAGGTAACAGCACCTGATGCCTACAGGAAATTTCTACAGAGCAGTTCAGGCATTGCTCTCTTGGGACCCAGCTCCTTTTCAGCACCCTAAAATGAAGCTCATGGACCCTAGGTCCTTTACTTGTAACATTTATCTGTAATCCCATTATAATGACAAAACAGGCTTAGGAAGAGGAGAAAACTTCAAACTACAAAAAAGGTTTTCCCGTAGGCTTAATTGCAGCTTGATCTCTTTTGTTACAAAATTTTTGCTTGGCAATTTGTCATATTTGGAGAATTATCTTCCTTAGATCTCTTAAGTTAATTCATTATCTCTGAGATTTGCAGAATAATCTACTCCACTTAATAGTTTTAAGTTTTTACGAACAGAATTTCCTATTGAATTTCATTTGGCAGAAGAGTTCATGCAGATGGGATGAATTTGCTTTTGTTTAAGCTATTTCTGAAGAAAAGCAGTAGTTGAGAAACTGTAGGAAAGTCAGATTTAGGTCTAATCTACATGGGGAAATGATGAACAGATTGCACAATTCTGTGATAGTTCCCTAGGTACACATTGCCTTCTGAAATAGAAAGGAATTTATGCTGGAAGAAATACTCCACTCTGATTCTAAAATTTAATAGAAGAGGTCAAATATTCAGGGCTAGATACTCTTTTTTGTTCTTATATTCCTTATGTCCTCTAAGGATTTGGATAGCGGGAATCTCTTCCTATTACATTTATAAAGAATTATCTTGAGTAAATAGCAGTTAATTGTTCATGGCTTTGCAAGCCAAAGAAAGGTTAAGCCCTCTTTCATAAAAACTTTAGAGAGATAGACAAGGAATGAATGAGTATCCCCTGGGGACTGCCTGCAATTGTCTGCTTGCTTCCTAAATTCAGTCACATGGTTGCCTACAAGATCCTCCCAGAATGCTTAGAAATATTTTGGTCAGGGGAATGGAAGGACAGATGATTTTTCAGTGACTGCCCCAGGAAATAGTGGGGTGGGCTTTGTACAGTTACAAGCTTTCTGCCTGTTAAAAATTGGCCCAATGTACACAAAATGTTCTTATCTGCTGAAGAATTGGAAATGGCATTGTATGTTACAATGTTGGAAAAATCACTGAATTTTGGCTTTGTTCTTCACTGGATATTCAAAGGGTTTTCAGCTCTAGTAGCACTGGTTTCTCCAAATTAAAGACACTCTTGCACTGTGTTAACATCTTTTTTTTTTTTTTTTTTTTTTTTTAGCTAGAGGATGCAGAGTTGGGGCGCTGTTCCCTCAGTTTCTGGTGACGTCTTGTGGAAGAGCAGGCTTCCTGTGAAATGGCCTGGCTTTATCCTGATACCAGGAAAGGACGAAATCAGCAGACAGAGGATGCAAACAAATATGTCTGTATTTTGTCCGCTGAATCTTATTCCAGTGCCTAAAACAGAGGGGCTATTGAAATAATGAAGTTTTGCTCTTCTTCTGCTGTCTCATGCTCTCCTTCCTGATGTCTGTCCCTGTGAGTAATATTTGCTGTAAAATACAGCTGTAATAAAAGGCGAAGTAAAGTCTGTAGGTAGAGATACTGTATCTCACTGGACAAACTATGTAGTTTGAAAAATTAGACAAGCTTTCAGATAGGCAAGCCATTTTGCAGGGTTGAAATAGACGCAACAAGTTTCAAAGCTAAATAGGGATTGTGAACCAATGGCCTGAGTATAATCAGATATTTATCAGAGAACTGGAGAGGAGGTCGTTGGGACCTGAAGTAAATGCAATTTCGGTAGGAAAGAGAGACAGTGTGTCTCCTCACTTTTGCCTATGGGTCAGGGAAATTTTAGTGAGGAGAGGAAGATTATGAAATGTTGTGAAAGCAGTATCTCCACCAAATCCATGGTATTCAAACTCCAGTGAAGTTATGAATCTCTGTTCCCAGGCTTAGTAGTAAGTGGGATTTGAGGTCAATATGAGTCTGCTGTGAATGAAGAACAGAGACCTAGGCACAATAGTGAGCATCAGCAGAGGCTTCTGCAGAAAAGGAAAGCAATTTTAAATGGGTTTTAAATCAGTTTTGTCTGGAATCTCCTTATGGTAGCGACATTTGCTGAAATACATTCCCTCTATTAAAAAGGGCTTTGTGGAAACCAACTTTTTGCATTTCAAAGGACAGATGGTGATTTAAAAATTTTTCTTTTTAGGAATGGAACATGAAAAGATGAAAAAAGAATACTTAGAAGACAATGTTGAAAAGAGAAAAATAATGCTTCTGGTCAGATAATTTTTTTGGGAAAAAATGAAAATAGTATGTTTTTCTGGATTTTAGAACATCTGAAAAGTTCTTGGCACAAAATAGAAAAGTTGCTTCAAAACAGAAAATCAAATTTTATCTCAAAGAGGCTGAATAAGAATGCATTTGACTGATGGCTTCTGACCAGTTTTTAGAAAATAACTCCCATGGAAAAAACCCAAAGTTTTCAGGAAAATACTTTTGCCTTCATGGAACCAGCATTTTTCAGCTGAGAGACATTTCACTGTAGAACCAGATTAACTCATGAAATTTAAATCTCAGCATCCTGATTGACAATGGCTGGTAAGAGAGCAAGCACAAGGGTCCTGGGCACACTCTTTTTGAGTGCCACTGTCAGCTGCCTCCAGTCTCAAAGCACTGTGCAGTTATAAATACATACAGAAATGCCTGAAGCCCACCATGACTACCCATCTACCACTGGCTCTGCCGCTGTGCCAGGCAGCATGAGTTGCCAGTGCTCAGAAGTGCAGAGAAGTGTGACCAAAGCAACATGGACAAATTAAATTATCTCTACAATTTGTGAAGAAAAAAGCCACATGCAGAGCACACGTAGATTATATCCCAGCCACAGCCCTGTGCTGCTCCCAGTGCTCACCATGGCTCAGAAGAATACACAGACCTGAGACAAATAGCGCTTGTGCCCAGCACAGGCAGAGGCAAAACTGCAGCAGACGCTCCAGATGACTGAGTTCGGGTGACAGAGATAACTACTCAGAGATTTTTACTCCAGCTGTCATGGTGAAACACAACACTCAGTTTGCCACTGTCATTTTTGTAAGGGGCCTCTTTATATTTAGCTTTTTAAAATGCATCCATTAATTAATGGCCAATGAAAACAAGCGACAACTACCGCTGGGCTAAGCAATTCAGCAGCTAAGTGGTTTTCAAGCTTCTCTCCATGTATTTCTGCTGATTAGAGTAAGCGAATCATCTGTTCTGGCTTAATCATTCAACCAGCACAGCCTTCCAATCATTCCCTAATTTCTGGGAATTCATTGATTATTTTTAAGGATTACAAGAATGTGTTTTCCTGTAGGCTGCCTCCGCCCTGGACTTTTAGATATACAATAGTTGCTCT
Source organism: Campylorhamphus procurvoides (assembly GCA_013396655.1). NCBI lineage: Eukaryota > Metazoa > Chordata > Aves > Passeriformes > Dendrocolaptidae > Campylorhamphus > Campylorhamphus procurvoides. Next base: position 983,708 of record WBMV01008148.1, read on the forward strand.
TAATGAAGTGTGATCAGTCACTCAAGTCATGCAGTATTTGTCCTATCCCATCTTTAGTGAGATGGCACTCAACTGTAGAATACATAGATATATGTTTGACAGAAATAATATTTATCTGAAATAACAATATTTGAAAACATAATCTTTGATATTCTTTAAATTTGCAAGCAGGAGCTGATTCTGACATTGCTATGCCATAATAATATCTGGATGTTGCATGGTGAACTACTTTTGGTTCCTTTCTTTTTCACCCTTCTCCCAGTGTTCCAGCTGCTGTTTGAGGCCACAATCACCTGCCCCTTGTTTTATGTCTTGAACTTTCCATTCTGTATTTCAGTTTGAAACATGAGAGAAAAGGGAGTGAAGCATGGATAAACCAATTTTCACCACACCATAGAAGAAGAGTTATTGAAGGACATGAATAAGGACAGTTTCTGTTCCCTGAGCCATGGACAGCTGTAATTTGGGAGGGAGCATTTGAGAAAGCACCTTCATACTCTTCTGCCTTCTCTGAGGACCTGTGGATTGCACTAGCAGAGAAGTGGTGCTGAGGTACAGGGAGCTTTGGTCAGGGCATGTATGGGTGCTCCTGTGGTTCAAACCTGCTTTACATCTTATAAATACCAGATGATTTACTGAACGAAAACATCACCGAACCCTCTGCTATTGTTTTACCAACATCACGACTGAGTAAAACCTTCTGGAGTATCACAGCTGGCTGGTCCCCTTTTCCCCTGACAAATCAAGACAAACAAGTGCCAAAATGAAATGCTAAACTACACCTTGAAATTCTGGAAAATCCCCCTGATAAGGCTCCTTCACTGCTGTGTTCCAGTGAATGTGGGGTATTGTCTATTCTTACTTTTTCTATAATGTGCATTGTGTGCAGGAAAGGGACATAATATAAAATGGCAGCAGATGCAGCTTTTCTCTGGTGGCAACAGGAGCAGTACTGGACTCACACTGGAAGTGACCAGCACTGGGAGAATCTCTCTGACCTACCAGTGATCCATTTTTTGGCCTTAGTGCTGCCTGGTACCTGCTGCTGCCCATTTAGGACTGAGGAGGTGCTTAAGTAAACAGAACAACAGCAATTTAGAACTCAGGCTTTAGGGGGCATGAGTATTATGAGAGTCCTTCTGCACTGAGGAGTCAGCAAAGTTATCGTTTGGAAAAATCCTAAAAACCCCTTGTCACTGCGTGTCCCAAGGCAGAAGTCTTCTAGCCTATATCCATACACTCTTCTCAGCCCCAGACTGCCTTTGTGGTCAGTCAGACATGCTGCAGCCTGGTCGGCATTCTTACACACACTCATTGCATCGGTATTTTACACAGCTGATAAAAAGTATTTATACTCTAAGGACTTTTGGAGAAGGCCATATCCAGTCTCCTTGCTGATCACAGTGAATCTTTCGTAACTCACTGGTAGCAACTTGTAAAATTATGTATTCATCATCAAGCTCCTTGATATTGGTAGTGTATTTAACCATTTTAGTCCTTTTTATAGGATCATTATGGTGAAACAAGTGACAGGGTAACATTTTGATTAACAAAAGAAACACATAAGTGACTCTGAAATTAATTAGCAGAATTTTGAAAAATATCACACTAAATATTTCAAATTGCTCTTATAAAATACAAAAAAATAACATCATGGTATCAAAGAATTAAGTTTGAAATCATCATGACACTCAGTTAATGCAGCATCTGCTTTCCCGCTGCACAGTTCTCAGGGTTAGTGTCAGCTTTGGTCTCATCTTATCCCTCTAATGTATCACCAGATTCTGTGTGGTCCTGAACTCTCTTAATAGCAGAGGTTCAGACCCACAGAGGTTGGAATGATAAGATGCAGTTGAGCTGACATGTCCTCAGAGAGCAGGGCCCGAAGAAATGCAAGCTCTCTTCCAAGTGGGCCTGTTTGTCCTTCTGTGATGAGGGGGAAAAGCAAGAGGCAGTATTCAGTCACTCACTTGGACTAAGTTCAAGTATTTCTGCTGAGAAATAAACCCACAACATTGTTGAAAGGTGCAAAACTGCCCTGTTACCTCAACAGCTGGGCCAGGCCAACTGAACTGGAAATCTTCCAGTACAGTGTAGTTAATGACCTATCTAGCTAAACAAAATTTCACTGTTAATCTTCTTGATCTATCTTGCTTTTTTTAATACCACTTTAAAATACACCATTCTACCCAGACCTGGAAGCGTGCTGAGCAGCTTATGGAAACCAAGATATGAGGGAAGCTTCCCAAGCTGTGGCTGCCAAAGGACAGAAGAAGTCAAACTTATTTCTTGCAGGAAAATTATCAGTACAATTTAGAAAAAGTTCTTGTCTCCAAATCTTTGAGATACATCTATATTACCACCATATTGTCTTTGGCTGTTGTAGAGTGGAATGGATTGGTTTTACTTCACAGCAACTTTGACCATGAGCTACTTGCACTGTAAGGACCATATATGTAGATTAGCCCTCCTAGTTTCTGGGTGTGGTTCAAGCGAGGTCTCTAAGGATCTGAGTCTTTGAAACTGAAGTCCAAGGTTGTTTTAGAATCCTGTAGGAACTTTGGTGGCTTCTGGCATAAGAAGGCTGGAGCAGATGCCCTTGTGCTTGCTTCATGTCCAAGTGGTGTACCACAGCTGCTGGCAGTAGCATCAAGTGGCTACAGCTTCCTTCCAAGCCCTCCATTTCTCAGTGATGTCTAGAAATGGAAAGAATGAATGACCAAGTAATTTTTAGAAAAGAGTGATTTGCAATAAGACCTGTCCAGCACTTGATGGGCAAAAAAAGAGGGGGAGAAGGGGCTGCAGGGAAGGTTGAGAGGCTCTGATTTTGCCATGTTTGCTCCATTCCTTCCTGGGTTTGGTGTAGCAGTTCTTTTTCAGGGCTAAACCCCAGTGTGAGAGGAGTCACAGTGCCAGACTGGAATCAAGGTTTTGTCCAGGATAGTTAGGGGATGAGAAATGAGTGACTTGCTTTCAGCCTACTGCCATTCAGTTGTCTTTCACAACATCTTCTTCACCCTGCTCTGCACCAGGGAAACTGTCTGGCCCAGGTTGTGCAACCCTGGTCATGCAGCTCCCACATGCACAGGTCATGAATGCCCCTGGGATTGTCCCAGCCCCCGATTGCTCAAACAGAGGTGGCTCTACGTGCAGATGCTTCAGCCAGCCTGAGAAAGACACAGGATGCCTAAACATAATGAAACACCTGGATGCTTTTCCATTAATTGGTTTCTTTCCCACTTCACAGCAGGGGTTTAGGCCAGAGATAGGGAGTGACACATCCATCCCTTCCCACCCAAACCCTCCCTCAGCACCTGACTGGGATGGAAAAATCTAGTTTGGCAGAGGGTTCCGTCATTTTGCTTTGTTTGTTTGTATATGACATTCATGAAGGTGATTTTCACCTTACAGCCAATGCAAGAATTTTCCCTTCCTATGACTCCATAAGATCATACATAAGGTCAAAGTGAATTAAAAAAATAAAAAACAAAAGTAAAACAAACAAAAAAAACAAAGCAGAGGCAAAATAAGCACCAGTTTTAAGGTCTTACAAAGATACACAGAGGCAGACTTGATTCCCAGAACCAAGCTCAGAAGATGGACCCAGATGGATTTCCCAAATTATCACAGAGTAGTAAAGGATCAGATTATTATGTGTCAAGATGCTTGATGCAGGTGATAGAGGATTGTACCAATTCTCCGTAGGTCATCACTTTTACTAACTTAGTGGGAATCCAAGTTGCTGATAAGAAACATCCACATACACTGTGCTGCTGTATGGAGCTATTTTGAAGGAAAGCATCCTTACACTTGCTCAAAAAAGGTAGCAGAAGTAGTTACACATACTGTAGCAACTGCACACGATTCTCCTTGGGATGAAATAGCTGGCAGAACAGGCCCACCTTTGAGCCTATGATGCTGGTCTACTCAGCAGACTCCATGTATAGTGCTACTCAGTACCCCTACGCAGATTTCTCCCTTTCTCCAGGACAACCTGTATTGAAACAAAGACAAATTCCCAACAGGATGGAGGGCAGAGTGGGGTTAAAACCTAATATTAACAGCACTTCATGTTTACCATGAGGAAGAGTGGGATACAAGGCTAAGGGGGCAGTTCTCAGGGTTCCCCATATGCACCCCATATAGCTTTAGGGTTCTGAGCTGTATGAAGTTGGCATTTCAGGGCACTAGAGAGCCTTCCCAAGACTTCTGTATGGCACACATATTTGACCTGAGGTGTCCTAGTGTTAAAAAAAATCAAATTAGTTGGTGGCAGTCTGGGTCCAGACACACCTGGCAGGTACCTAGTTTGGACAGATACATGCATACTCACACCAATGCACGTGGCAGCTATGAGCTATGCCCACAGAGCAATTTCTGTGAGGTCTGATGTGACAACATAAGAGGGTCTTGCAAGATGATACAAGTTTAGTGGTGATTCAGGGTATCTGAACTTAAAGGTTTAAGAGGCTGTGCTGTCACAAGAGTGGGCAGAGACAGGACACACTGTCTAACCCAAACCCACTTTCCCTCCTCATGTGTCTGTCATCATCAGTAGGAAGGCAACTGTGTCACTTGCAATTACTTTGAACCACAATTGCAAGGAGTCTGGGATGGGAAGGTGGTGGGGAGAGAAGGGAGGGAGCCCAGCCTGCATCACCAGTGCCCTGGTGCCATCCAAGTCCACCATTACAGTATGCTACGCCCCTGTACAGCCACAGCAGGGGCTTGTCCCAAGTGCACTGACAGCAGTGTGTGCTGGAATGTGGTCATTCCTACTACTCTTCTGTGAGATGTATTTTGCTCTTCCTTTTGGCATTTACTGCTGGCACATTCATATGCGATCCAGAACAACCCCACAAGCAGATCATAAAACTCTTTTTTTCCAGCCCAGAAGCTAATTCGCCTTTGCTAAATGAACTGCTGTAACCTCAGCGTTACCCTGGAGAGAATTCCTCTGTATTTTGCCTTGCAAACAGTTCACATGGGTTGACACAAAGTTCTAGGCTGTGAGTACAGTATGTAGCAATTCGTATAGCATGTGGTTCATTGCAAAGCACTATTGCATGTACATGTCTGGGATCAATTATTTTCATTGAAACAAGAGAAGCTGCATGATGAGCAAACCCCTAAGTATGATATTTTATTCCCACACTCGGTGGATATATGCAACAAAATATGCTGCAAAAGCACACTTTAAAAGCATCCTTTAGTGCCAAGCATATTAATATATTACTTTGTCTCAGGAAAAGGAATTATGGTAGATAATAATGCCTTTCCCTCTGTTCACAATGCCTAAACTTCAGAGGTAAAAAAGGATCTACAGAACAAACTACAAGAAACTCCAGTCTCAAAGAGTGACTTTGTTGCTATCATTTTTCTTTCTTCACATTCGTGTCAGTTACAGGCTCCAGCCAGATTGTGATCTCCATCATGCCAAGCAGGATGAGCACACAGACTAGAAAATAAACACTACCCTCCCAAAATTGCTACCTAAAGTATGGATGACATGGATCTGTGGTACTGGTGCCAGCACCAGGGGGAAATTCACCTTTTCAAACAGCCCCCTGCCAAGTAGAGGATTTTGTTTACAGCACCACAAACCCACTTCCATCCCATCTCACCCAGCAAGGGATGTGTTCCTGTGCTCGTGGCCCCTCTCCCCACCCCAGCGTTATCCCAATCCTTAGAGACACAGATCAGGGAACCCCCTCCTGTCCCCTGGGCTCAGGAGGACCCTCCCTGGCCACTGAGGATTTTCTGAGGACCCTGTCTTCCCTCAGCTGGGTGTGCAAGGCACAAGCCCCAAGTGCCATCAAAAGTCTCAGCATTTCCTCTCTTTCCAGTTTGTCAGGCTGATTGATCCAGGGTGTATTTTTGAAGCATTAAAACCATAAGAGGCTTAAAGTGATAAAGTATTAGGATGGGGTTTAAGTAGGTTTAAGCCTTTGAATAGGATCAAGCTGTGTGCAAGGTACCAGCAGCCTGTGCAGGCACATGATCTTATCTCCGCTGCCCTCATTATTATAACCCTCTTCATGCTGATAGCATTATAATAAGTGAAATATGAATAAACAGAAAGAAGCATCACTGCACCAGGAAAGAAGTCTTCTGTTTTATTGTATCCATGGCACCTATTAATATCTGTATCCCAAGAACTCACTGAGATGTGTATGTACACTAATATAAAGTTCTTATGGCTCACTCCAAACTCCTCACAAGAAATGTCATTCTTTTCTAAATAATTCCAAAAGCTGGGAACTATCCTGTTTTTTACAGTGGGAACTCTAAGATACTATGGACCAGCACATGAAAAAAATATGACTAATCCACTAATCCGCTCCCATGAACAAAGTTAAGATGCAAAATCCCACTTAATAGCCATCTCTCTGGCTCTGGACACCTCAGGAGCTGGCCATATTTTGACAGTGTTAAGCAACAAGTCAAACAAACCCAAGCTGGGATCTGTAAACTCCATTCCTACCACATCTTGGTGAGAAGAAGGTGATGAGAAACTGGCAAAGGATCTTAGACTGATTTCACAGACCAAAGGATGGGCACACATTTTCTAGAGAGTCAGAGGACTGGTGAGAGTGGCCCCAAGCACATGGCTCAGGCATAGCTCAAGGGAAGAGTACACTTGGATTTCAGTCCTCACCTCAGTGAGTGCTCAAGTACCACAGAAAATGTCCCGCAGGGAGTCAATTCATCTGCAGTCTTACTGGTCCTGACCAGCTCTCCTCATGAGAAACATTTTCTTTCTGTGTCTCCCTGTCTGAATTTCTAACCCATATATGAGAGGTCTTGCTCTTTCCTTTTCTTGTGTTACATGGGTCCATGAGATAGTTAGCTGGCTCCAGAGCTGTGATCCTGTGCATCTTTCAGCATGTTTACAAATACAGATGCAGTAAGACGTTTGTAGCTGGGGCTACTGTGTTTTGAATGAGACCCAAGTAAACATAAATCCTAGGGCACTGGAGAATCTAATGCTTACAGTGGCAAGGAGAGACTGAAAAAGCTCCATAATCAGCTGGAGGAGAGAGAAAAGGGAGCTCCTCTTAATTTTATGCTTAGGAAGAGTACAGCAAAGCCACAACAACACAAACCATTGTTGTCATAGAATCATAGAATTATTTAGGTTGGAAAAGGTCTTCAAGATTGTTGAATCCAACCATTAATTCAGCACTGTCGAGTCCACCACTAAGCCATGTCCACAAGTGCCACATCTACGCTTTTAAATATGTCCAGGAATGGTGTCCCCACTACTTCCCTTGGCAGCCTGCAACAATGCTTCATCCTTTGGGTGAAGAAATTTTTCCTTGTATCCAATTTACAATTTCCCTGGAGCAACTGGAGACCATTTCCTAGTCAGGGAACATTTCTGTGTACCTGGAGTCCATGACAGCTGCAGTAAGGCATGACAGGATGCTCTCACTGACAGAGCAGGGGGTTCTCAGTACTTCTAGGAATTTGGCTTTGATCACCTCTGGGGATCCCAGAGATGTAGCCTAAGAAAGTAACCAATACCCCCCATGGTGTAGGCTGTCTATAGTGCTGTAGTCTTGTTCTTCAATTCTAGAGTCCTGTAGCTGGGTTGTTCATCCAAGGGATGAGAGGCACAGGCCATATCTTTACTCTGATTTACATTTGCATTCAAATCAAATTTGCCTCTCATTTTAATTCAACTCAGCCATCTCTCTTGCAAAAGCTCTCAGAAGCATACCTCTCCCATTTAAAAAATTATCAATAAAGAATAATCATTCAATATTTAAACATTAACTGAGAAATGAGGACAGAAAATCCATAGGAATAGTAAACTGACAGCTGGGGACCAGGCTCTGCTTCAGTGATTACTGAAATATTATATATTCAGCAAATTACTCCAGGAACAGACACTGGGATCAGCAACAGAAAGCAGTCCCCAGCTGCTGGTTGCCATGCTGCTCAAGGAAACAGCCAAGATAGTTTCAAGTTTTTCCAGGCAGACAGAGGTAGGAAACCTGGAGAAGTCCAAGGCACCCCAAATATGAACAGAAAAGGAAACATCAGCCATTAGAAATGCATTAATTTCTTAATTTCACCAAATGATACCAAATGCAGCATTGCTGAAACACTCTTCTGAACTAATTGAGTTGAATTGTTCGATTTGACCTTAATTTGCTTTACTGGGTCAGACTCAGTTGCCTGCATTGGCTTTTTCAGCGAACACCAGCTCACAAAAATCCATTTTTTTCTACTATAATCACATCGCAGGTGTATTTACAAGGATCTAATAAATGTATTTCTGGTTGCTGGCATATGGACTGGTGTGTGATGAGCTCTGTGAGTGAGAGCTTCAGAGATGTCAGGCAACACCATCAAACTGCAGCTGTGATTCTCACATATGCAGAGAGCTTGTTCCAAACCCCCTTAAAATTAATGAAGAAGATTGCACCCTTATTTACTTGGCACAGAAGAAGGGTTTGAGGCAGAGCAGTGAAGTGACTCTATACCAAGGTGAGCCGAGGTGAAAATTGCAGGAAAGTAACCAGTTACTTCTATCCTGTTGATATGAGGGATGATTATATGTTACATTTAGTTCTCTAGTTGCGCTAAGACTTACTTCATTTAAGGTAATTATTTTCTTATTATAAAGCAGAATTCAGATATTACAAAGAAATTCCCCTTCACCAAGTTTGCAGTGAGGGAATTAATTCCTAAGTCTTTCAACATACCTCCAGCCTGACCTCAGCCATTCACTGAGCCTTCATGAAGAAGAGGTGCAGAGCATCATCAGCGCTTCTCAGCTTCAAACACACTTGTCTGCCAGGGCATTTGACTTTCTGAGGCCCAAGAACTGTTCAGCCAGTAGTGCCCAGCTGGCAGGAGCAGCAGTGCTCCAGATGCTTCAGTCTACCTGCATCCTTGTCCCTACATAGCACACTGCAGTAGTCACTTGGAGATGGTGAACTTCAGTAGACATATGCAAAATCATAGCCAAGATTGCTGAACAATGATGATGGAAGCAGCTTTCACAGACTATGGGCAACTTATGGTGCAGTGAACTTCCTGTGCCAGCTGCAGTTGCTGGGGAAAGTCCCCTGGAGTTCACTGAGACAAATTTTCAGTGGGTTAATGGCACAAAACCAGGTCTCTGGTGAAAAGAATGGAAGATCTGAAGCATGGTGCTCTGTGTCCAGCTCTCCCAGTGCTGTGTCAGCACAGCAGGGCAATGTGATGCCTTGCAGTGATAGTGACCGTGCCATAGACAAACACATGGGTGTTCCCCAGAAAGTGGCTGTCCTGCATTCATGACACATGAAATGCAGAGGGAAAGGGGTTTAGACAAGGGGAGCGTGTGAGGACTTTTCCTACATTTGTTCACCATGTTGATGACCTCATTCTCTTGCATTTCATGGCTGGGCAAGAGCCCACTATGCACTTGACTGCTCCACTGAAGTGCAGGGAGATTTTGCCTTTGATCTCAATGACATCACGAAGTGGGTAGCTGTGCTATGTGTTTGCACTCATCACAGAGATGAGCAGGCAAATCCCTCATCATTTGTATGGGTGAAGATATATAACAAAGATTCCTTTTAGCTAATGGCATACACGGTGCTTGTTTTTTCAGTAAGCACTTTTGATTTTACACGTCTGCAGGGCTAGGAATAGCTACTGTACCATCTTCTGCTCTAGCAGATAAATAACTTCTGTATCCTAAGGTTAATACATAATCTTAGGAAACTTATTTGTGTCTCTCCTATCTCCATAACATGTGAACCCCATGGTTTGATTCTTCACTTTTGGTGAGAATTATCATGAAGGGAGGCAATGCCTGATAAACTTACTATTTTCTGAACATCAGAGAGTCCACACAGGCAAGTAGTGCTGGCAAAAAGGTTCCACACATGTCACTGCTCAGAGAGGTCTATTTTAGCTTCTGGTCTCCCTGATTAGTGCCACAGATGCATGAGATGATCCAGGCTATTTCCCCTCTCTCTCTGAACAATCCTTTTAAATTTGAGAAGATAATTTAAAATTCATAGATCTCAAAGTGATCTTAAGTCCTAACTGTTTGTTGGGGTGTTTTTTGTCTTCTGCTCTGTGTAAGAGGTTTCTATGTAACTCTACACTACTGATGGAAACACTGCTGAAGACTTACCAATTTAGAAGTCCCATTCAGCAAGAGAAATGTGTGTGCTCAGATGGAGCCAACTCCCAAATGCTTTAGCTTTCCCCTTTCAGTTGTGAAACAGGAGCCTCAGTCTCTTCCAAAGTTTGGCAAACAGCACTTGTCCAAAGAGCACCACATCACATATTTCCCTGCATTGCCTGGTGCATGCGATAGTGAGCAGGGCCCAAGGTTCAGCCTCCAAAGGGACCTTGTGACATGCCAGTGCCCCTGGGGAAGCAAGGCTAGGCTGCTTGCTTACCTTGGGTTTATATAAACGGAAAACTCATGGCTTTGGAGGCTCCCACTTCATAGCAATTTAACTGGGCACCCTCTGAGACATGCAAGAGACAGACAAACTACCTTTCACCAACTTCATGCCTGGGAAACAACAACACAGGTCTACTCCAGAAGCTCTGAAGGACAAATTATGTGCATTAGACCCTGTTACTAGCTTGGAAATAAAGTGCAAAATGGAGCTGTGGACCAGGCTCATCAGCAGTGTCAGTGTTGCTTCATTATGTTGCTCAGCTTGCCTAACAGAGTACTTTTCAAGTGGCAGCTCTGAAAAATAGACAGAGACACCCTGGGGTCCAATAAACTGGCTGGGCTCCAACAAGTTCAGGATATTGTTTGTTTGCATCACTTGGCAGGGGGGACCTGCCATGAAAACATTGCTAATATCAGAATCCCAAAATACAGAAATTTTACCCATCTGCATTCTGTGGTCTGAAGGCCAAGAAGAAATGGAGTTGTTTTTTCACTTGATCTCTGAATCACTGTGTTTGCTCCATGTTACTTTTCTGGTCTTTTAAATGATCAGAATAGGCACTCTTAAAACCATAAAAAGCAAGACCCCATTTTGCCATGCTGTTGTCATCTCTAGGATTTGTTTCTATCTATTCATTAAGGTACATCCTTTCAATAAAAACATCCAAGAAACCAGCCTTTGTTTGCTGATTATACATTCAGGTATTCCAGATCCATAGTGCTCATTTACCCTAATTGAAGCTTATGACGAGTACAAATTTTCTACTAAAAGAAAAAGAGAAAAGAGCAAAATGGTATAGGGCAGCCTTCATGTAGAGATAAAGCCATGATTGTGTCATTTGTTTTGGAGGGTAGGTTTGCTATTAAGCTGAAGTCTAAAGTAAGGTACATTGATTTACAGGAAATAGCTCACTTACACACATATTAGACATTTACAAATCCTACTTCAGAAGCCCCTGACTACTGATAAGCCTTGTGATTTCAGCCAAGTATGTAATCAATAACATTAGTGTCTGTTTATAAACATTTTTTATCCCTGATTCAGGTAGTCAAAGTTGAGGAAAATATTTGTTTTTTGTCTCTGCAAATGAATGGCTTGAAATTCAGTGACATTGTCCTCTTCAAAGGGAACTGAAGGAACCCAATCCTGTTTCCTAGAAGAGCTTCCAAGAAGCAGGAAAGGCAATGTGATTTCCAGAGAAGTGGTACCCCTTTTTTTTTTTTTTTTTGCCTTTTAATGAAGAAAAAAAAATGTTTCCTCTTATTGTGCCCTTGCATCTTGGAAGCTTTGAAAAATGATTTTTTTTTTATCTCTTGGATTACTTGTGGAAGAGTCATATGTATGACTTGAAAGAATGCACTGAGAGATAAAATACCTTCCTATAATTAAGGCAAAAAATTTGGACCTGGCTAGCCCCCATCTAATTGCTGGCACTGGGACCTCTTTCCTGAAATGGCTTTGGCTCCATTTGAAGGTCCTGATTTAGCAAATCATTTAAGCACATGCTGCTGCAAAGCGGATGTGCTTAAGAGTTGCTGAAGTGCAACCCTACATTTTGCTTATCCTCCTGTGTGTAAGACAGCAGAAAAAAATTTGGCCTATTTTCTGTCTTGTGCACTGAGAGAAGAAATTTCAGCAAGCAGGTGGTGTCCCCTATTATATTTCAACATAGACAATATGTGGTAATAGTACTTGGCACCAAGGCAAAATGCAAGTAAATATCATGTGGTGCATCTATCTGTTACTCTAAAGCAAACATTAGGAAATGAATAATCTAAATAATTATACACAAGAGGGCAGAGCATGGATGACCATGATACAGGCTTCCTCTGTTCAGAGCCAGCCACTGACGCTGCAGAACTTCCTTCAGAGCTGGCCACACTCCATGCCTGCCTGGATTGTGTGGTGGTGCAGAAATACCCATTTTCTCCATTGACTTTGTAAGAGGCTTGGGGAGACTTTTTTGCAGTGGGGATGGGATGCTAATTTGTTTGCTCTGCTGAGTTTCCACACCCGATTCCCACCCTGCTGTTTTGTGCTCTCCTTCCAACCTCTTGTGGGGCAAAGCTGCTCCCCTCTGCACCCATCCCTCTTGTGCCATCCTCAACAGATTTGGCTGACACCAGCATGAAAGGCAGCAGAACCAGCGATGGTAACCAGTAACATTCCTCCTTTGCCTGGGGACAGCTTTTGTGCCAGCTCCAGAGAGGTGACTGCTCTTCAGTGCTGAGGTTATGCTGGAGTGTCTCATGACATTCTGCCATGGAGAAGAATATCAGACTTGGGTCAACACAGGAGCACCTGACCCACTAACTGAAAAAATCCCAAAGCTGCTGTGTGTGCCCAGCAGCTCCGGAGCTCTTGGGTGGCATTTCTTTGAAGAGGTTATCCTGCTGTTTTTCTCACTGGAAACTCTGAGATGGACACAGGCATAGATGCATGATAGTTTCTCCAGATGGCCCTCCTCACCATGGCCACGAAGGGAACAGGGGGGTGCCTGGGGGGTCTAACAGGAGCGACGGAGTACAGACCCCCGTGGGCCACCTCCCCACAGTCACGCTGCTCTGGCACCACCAGCTCGTCTCCTGACACAGCAGCACTTGCTTCATCTGCAAGTGAATGAAACCAGACAGCAGGAAACTGCAGCCGGCTGAGTCTCTTCTGAATGCCCATGAGTTACGAGCTGGGCTTTCCTCCTAAGCCTGAGTGCTTCTTTGCCTAAGCTTTTCATCTGATTGCTTAGAATTGTGCATATTTTCATTACCCATATTGGTGCCTTATCCTCATTGAATGGCACAAGCTATTTCCCTCTTACTGTCCAAAAGAAAGAGGGAGGGGTGGGGGAGGAGAGAAAGTAGGGGAGTATTTGCTGTGTCTTAGTTCATCCTGCCGGCAATCAATCTGCAGCAACACCTTTCAGATAATAACAGAAAAATGTGTCTGTGCAGCTCAGCTACTGTTCTGCTTCTGTGAGAATCTGCTGGGACCCTGCTTCAAATCAGTGAGCTAATGAGCTATAAGAGCAAAGGAGAAGGGGGAAAGCAGAGAGAGAGAAGGGGAGAGGAAGAGAGGGAAAGAAATAGAGTGGGACATAAGTTTGAAGAGCCAGTTCCTGCTCGATCTCCGCTGGGAGTTAGCCATACCTAGAGCACCCGAGCTCTGGAGACATAAACGGGGGGAGCCATGGTGACAACGCGGTAGCTTTGCAAGAGTACGCCAGGCTGAGAAAGGAAGGAAAGCGTTTGCAGTACCTACTGTAGCCACATCATCACGAGGTCTGCCTTTCCTCACAGCCTTTCCAGACCTCTTGAGACCCTCACTTTGGTTTTCGGTGTCTCACCAAAGCTCCGTGCCTAAAGCAGATGTGACTGTGCATATATATAGCTTTATGTGTATACATACATACACCCTCCAGGACGAAATTGAATGGATAGTTGTAACGCAGCTTTTGATATGCAGCTTTGCACCCAGTCACACCTCTGTCATGAGGTGTGCCATTTTTGTAACGTGAAACTTTTTCAAAATGTTCACACGAGGTCCCAGCAGTGACAGTCCCTTCTAAAATGACGCCAGCTCTCCAGCATCACCTGGGTGCAAGCCCTGTTGTCCATGGCTCTATTTTGTATAAGGGACACCTACTTTTGGAGATCATCTCCCCCATTTTGCAGGCAGCACAAGAAGAACACAGTTTGTTGCTTTCTCAGCTTCATAACAAAGCTACCCAGTTCTAAAATTATCAAAGTGAAATGGAGGCTTATGAAATGTGTGTGTGGGTGTTAATGGAGACAGAACCGCTCTTGTAACTGCCTTAAAAGCTATTTCATAAAATAGTTTCATTCTCAGTGACTTTAAACATACAGGATTAATATCTTAACTGACTGCCTCATTTTGTATTATCTCAAAGGACAAGTTTATAAGATGATACACACTATTTAGTCTTTATAATACTTGCATCTGTAACTACTATGCTTTGGGAGAATTTTACCATCACTGCTACTTATAGAAACCTATTAACTTGCCCTAAATAACTAGAAATAAATTAATCACATTCACAAATGTGTTTAGGAGTCATCTAGTTAGCTACCATATGCAAACTACCATATATAAGCTGCCAAAAGCAACCTGAAATCTATATGAAATGAGGTAAATATTGCTTAGAGATATTAAACAACACATGTATAAATCAGCTTAATTTAAAGCATCTTCAGAACTACCAGTGTTATTTTGACTTGTAACACAACGTTGTATATTTTATAAAAATGTTTTTACTGAAAACATTTAGATTTTAAAAGATGTTACAATTATTTAATGGATTTCCTATTTCTTGAAATTTCATTTTAAGATTTTTGAATAGTAGTATTAGGATATCTATACATTTTGTTAGGGAATGCCAATGTGTTAAGAAGGAAAAATTAAAACTGTTGATTATAGGATGCCTTAAGACACAATACTTTTCAGAAATATTTTATGCCTGGTAATTTTTTATGTACCTCACAGGAATTCCTTTGCTTCTCCAAGCAGATTTCTCACAGTGTGGGATGCTTGAGGGAATGGAGACCTTTTCTATGAATGGTCAGAGAAAGCTGTCAGCTTTAGTCTTGCAAATCAAAGACAGAAAGTATATCTGTTGGGTGCCTGTGAATATGTTAAATTCAAAAAAGCTATTTCATCTAATAGAAAATATTGGCGTAGAAATAAATATGAGCATGTTAAGAAGACAAGAATTGACAGATCTATGCAGCCCAGAGATCCTGTTTCTGAAGTAGTGATGCTTACTTAAGGAAGAGTATAAAAATGTATCCATTCTAAGCTATTCCCCACACTCCTCAAACATTTTGAAATATTATGGAAATTAAGAAGGATAGCTCAAAGTTCTGAGATTAAAGAGGGAACATGATGCCCCAATTTTCTCAGAAAGAAAAGGTAAGCTATCCTTGTCTTCATAGATCACTCCAGCACCAGACACATCTCTCTTTTACTTTTTCTGGAAGCAGTGCTCCAGAGCCTCAGGAGGAAGACCAGTCACATTTCTGGTCTGAAAGAGCTGGGTGGTAGTATACAAAATGCATCAATATTCCTAACAGTAGGAAGTGAACAAAGAAGAAAGAAGATGCATCCCACAGCAGGACCGATGCACACTCTGTGTTTTATTAGCTGTGAAGTGTCTGGGGCCACTGCATTGCCCTCTGAAGACTCTCTCTGATTCATAGTGCTAGACCTAGGCACCAGCTCCATCTCCACTAAGGAGGCAAGACTATTGCTATGTATATGCTGGGCAGTTGAAAACTGCCTTTGGGGTTATGGATGAAACAGAAAGAACCTGTTGTGGTAGGTGAATTGCTGTCACCAGTGTCCTCTGGAAGACACTTAGATACACTGCTGGGGAGGAGTGTATAAACCTTTCAAAAAACACTGAAGCGGAGATCTACTGGGAAACAGTATAAGAAGGCATGCCCTTGCTGCAGGCACAGCTCTCATTTCCATGCCTTAGTAACTTGTTTGGAATCATCCCTCTGTGAAGCTATCTCATGCTCCATCACTGCTGCCTCCTGACCTCTTGGAGAATGGTCTACAAACCAATTTTTCCTACTTAAGTTTGGACACCAAAGGATGTAACTGACTCACAACTGCAGGTGCATGACTCATGAAAGGGAAATACAACTCCAGGAGATTGGGGTGAATTTTGGAGTTTCACTCTTCTCTTTCTTGACTGCAGGGAACATCTTAAGGCAATTAAACTCCTAATCTACAAGCTGCTCCTGGAGTACTAATTGTAACTAGGATGACTAAGGAAGTGTAAGATAAAAGGTGTTATCAATCATATGTCAATTTGGTGGCATCTTTTATAGCTGATATGGCTTCAGGATTTATGTTCAAGGCTGCTCTCCAGACTGGCTTGCCAAGGGCCTGCTTGGAGCTCATGTTGCTACATTGCCTGCTCTGCTTTCTTCATTTTTGGTAAGGGCTTAGCCCTACTGAGCAAGTTGTTTCCCATGCCAGATCTCTTCTGGACCCTAGTCACACCTCTGTAAGTGAACATCATTACATTGTCTGAAAATTGTTTCCAAGGGCAGAATTGTCACAGTGAAATTGTCTCAGGTCTGAATTTTCTTTTCTTTTTCATACCATGACAGTTTTTTGCCACAACCCTTCATGCCCAAAGCTTTCAGCCATTTGAATTGATGGACTGAACTTCACAAATCTATAGCTAAAATATCTGCTTGCAAAAGTTCACATTGTCCAAATCACACCAAAAGAGCAGGGAAGAAGGCAATTTTTCACCTTTTCATAGTTATGCCTTCTAAATTGTCTTCCAATTCTCTGTCTTTCACGTCTGGGTTTGTACATATTGGTGTTGCCTAAACCTTTCTTTGAATTCAAAGACTTTCATTACCAACTGCACTATTCCTCCCCTCTTCTTGTCACGGGAAATCTGCTCGTACACACAAGACTCAGAAATCTGAGCTGTTATTGAAGGCCAGAGTGAGTGATTTAAAAGGTAAGCAAGGAACAGACACATTAAAGGATATTTGAGGTTAGACATTCTGATACTAGCAATAGCCACTGCCACCTAAAAATATCTTGTAAGATTACAGTAAGTCTGAGGTCCCTGTGTGAGAGCTATTTTCACATGAAAACAATGTCTGTGACTTTCAAGGCAGGCGTATTTGTTGTTTTGCAAAAACCTTCATTTGGAGAACTTTTCTATCTTCTCCTGTTGCCTCGTGCTCTCAACCCCCATCACGTTTTTGTTCTTTACACTGTTAAATATTTTTCTTCCTTTGCAAAAATAAAAGTCAGATGGGAAACTGTCTTTTCTGGGCATTCCCACAGTGCTTATTTGCATTTTTGTGTAGTATCTCAATAGTGTGGTGTTCCTTAGACAATCTGAAATCACAGAGGCTATGCAGGTAGCAATCACAGTACTATGCACAACTATAACTGACTATGCCAAGCAAGAATCAACAGCACAGAAGCAAAACAGACTGACTGAAAGCACAAAGGTTAGTGAGCAACTTTACCCCAAGCAGTCCTGGCTCCTATAAACTGCAGGTTAAAGAACAATCCTAGAACCATAGAATTATAGAATGGACTGGATCGGAAGGGACCTTAAAGATCATCTAGTTCCACTCCCAGTGCTATGGTCAGGTACATCTTTCACTAGACCAGGCTGCTCAGAGTTCCTTCCAATCAGGCCTTGAACACTTCCAGGGATGGGGCACCCAGAATTTCACTAAGCAACCTGTTTCAGTTCCTCACTGCCCTCACAGAAAAGAATGTTTTCCTAATATCTCATCTAAACCTACTCTCTTTCAGTTTTGACACTATTACCCATGGTCCTGTCTCTACATGCTCCTGTAAAAAGTTCCTCTCCTCTCTTGTAGGCTCCCTCCAGGTACTGGGAGGTCACAATTAGGTCACCACAAAGCCTTCTCTTTTCCAGGCTAATCAACCCCAACTCTCTCAGCCTTCCTCATAGAAGAGGTGCTTTATCCCTCTAGTCGACTTGGTAGACCTCATCTGCACTTGCTCCAACAGGCTGATGTCCTACCTGTGCTGGGGATTCCAGGGTTGGATGGGGTCGCACCAGAGCAGTGTAGAGGGTCAGAATCATGTCCTTCACCCTGCTGGCCACACTGCCTTTGATACAGCCCAGGATACGATTTGCTTTCTGGGCTGCAAGTTTACATTGCCAGCTCAGGTCCAGCCTCTCATCCACCAGCACACCCAAGTCCTTTTCAGCAGGGCTGCTCTCTATCTCTTCATGCCCCAGCCTGTATTGATACCAGGGGTTGCTCCAACCCAAGTGCAGGACCTGCAACATTGTCTTGTTAAATCTCATGAGATTCCCATGGGCCCACATCTCAAACTTGTTCAGGTCCCTCTGGGTGGCATCCTGTCCTCCAGGTGTGTCACCCACACCACTCAGCTTGGTGTCATCTGCAGATTTGCTGAGGGGACATTCAATA
This sequence comes from Campylorhamphus procurvoides, assembly GCA_013396655.1. Classification (NCBI taxonomy): domain Eukaryota; kingdom Metazoa; phylum Chordata; class Aves; order Passeriformes; family Dendrocolaptidae; genus Campylorhamphus; species Campylorhamphus procurvoides. Next base: position 1,002,099 of record WBMV01008148.1, read on the forward strand.
ATGATATCATGAGGTGGATATCTTTCTCTGTTGTCCAGCCACAATGAATTTCAGACTATATTTTACAGTTCCCTATGGGCCAGCAGTAGAGAATGACACCAGTTTCCAAGAAAGTCTTTAATCTGAAACTGCTTCAAAACTTTCAGACAACCTTGATCTAATCTGACAAATTGCAGCACCTCCACAGGATTCATTCAACTTGAAGCATGTTTTCCTTTCTCTTTCTTTTTTTTTTTTTTTAATTTATCCTCAGTCATGCTGTGAAAAGGCGACAAAAGTCTCTCCACTCCTGTTGCTGAAACGAAAGGTATCCATTTTCTCCAGGGCTGATGTTCTGATGGCTCAAATAGTAAGCAAAAAGGATTTGAGTTGCTTATTTCTTTGGTTTTTAGATTTTTTTTTCTCTGCCTGCTTGAGGGCTGGAACTGTACTTAAAAAGACACCATCAGCTTTAGATAATAGAAATGCTACAGAATGGATCAGTGGTGAAGGGACTTGGTGCTAGGACCAGTCCAGCTCTAAGTGGGTCTTAAGTTACACAGGCAGATGGAAGATTTTTGTAGGAGAGAAAGATGCTAGTACAAGCATCTACAATGGAGCAGGACTCAAGTGTCCTGTTTTTACAACCTCTGGCTTGTGTCCAGCCTTTAACCTCACCATTCCCGCAGATTTGGTGTGCAGAGATCAGCAATGCCTGGTTCTGGCTGAGCCTTGGACAGCTTTTTGGACAACTTTGTTCAGCACCGCTGATGCCAGCAAAAATCCCTGCCTCAAGGTTTTCAACTGGAACCACTCTTTCCCGGTGTCTCTTTCTTGATAAATTAGAGCTAAGCAAACAGCCGCCAAAACAGATTTAAAGAAGCCCCAATATAAACAGGAACATTTTGCTGCTGTTTTCACTTGGCAGGACCAAATGCAGCTGCCTGCTGAACCATGTCAATAGGGAACAGGGCAGTATTACACTTCGCCTCTTTATCAGGGTTCAAGGCAAATCTTTCCCTCTTCTTTTTTTCCTATTTTGTGCATACTTTGGAGTACTTCTTAGAAGTTAATTTAAGTTTCAGTTTGGGTTTCTGGAAAATGAACTAGCTTAAACTGACCATGAAATTACTCCCTAGCAAAAGGTAAACAGGAATCATGCAGAAATGCTGACAATGGAAAGAGGTTTACAAAAAAAAAAAGTCTGTTTTTAAAAATGCTATCCTTTGGTTACTGATTATATGCTTGCATGTTTCAATGTCCTTTGTGTTACAAATAAACTGGAGCTGCAAATCTGCCATCCTGGATCAGATCTAAAGTTAACTTGATTCCCCTCATGCTTATAGTTGTCTGGGTAAAGGGCCAAGCAGAGGGCTTAGGATTTCATAAAAGGGAGTGGTAAGGAGTCCACCTTCACACAAGGTCCTCAGCCTCATTATGGGATGGAGATTTTCTAAACATGTCTTGCACAATGTTTGTTCACCATTACAAATTTCCTATATTCTTATTCACCTTGTATGCATCCAGTGGTGCTTTAAAACTTGTTGAGATACTGGGTCAGGCCACCTCTGGGCTTCTGATTTCCACATCTTAATTACACAAATCATAAATACATTTCTCTTGCTCAGTTATGATTTTCCCACCCTTTAACATCCATGGATGTATTTACTGGCTTTCCATACTCTGACACTACAGCACATTCTTTCATTCAAAGGAAGAAGTGCTTTTATAATAGCATTATATGCTCAATTATGGTTATATTTCTCAGGTACTATATACAAAGAGATGGTTTGTTTCTAGTACCTGGCTGTAACTGCTCGCAGTTTGAGCAGGCAAGGCTAAAGACCAGGGGGAAAAGATATTATTTAACAGAATTACAGATTCAACCTCTTCATGCACATAAGCTGCTTCAGTCCCTTTATCCTCTCCCAGGTCCTTCCCAGGACTCAATCCAGTATGTTTGTGTCTCTCTTGTACCAGAGAGCCCACACCTGAACCTGACACTTCAGGTATGGTCACCAGGACTGAGGAGAGAAGAAGGACTACCTGCCTTGTCCTGTTGGGAATACTTTTTTCTAATACAGCACAGGGTAACATTGGCTTTCTTTGCCCCAGGGACACACTGCTAGCTCATGTTCAATTTGGTGTCCACCAAGACCCCCAGGGCCTTTTCTGTCAACTTGCTTTCCAGTTGGTCAGCCCCAATCTAGTACTGGTGTAGGACTTTGTGTATCCTTGATTTTCCTGGCAGTCCAGAGCAGCAAAATCCTCTGGTGTATCAGCCACTTCTCCCTGTTTAGCACTCATGGGGCAGAGAATTGACATCAAAGGCAGTGAGCGACCCTCCTTAGCCCATTCAAGAAGGCTGGGTAAAACCAGAAACTGGCTTTAATCACAAATTATCCTTTTGTGTACAAAAAATTTTCAGCTTAACACACAGCAAGTCTATTTCTTAACGGTTCTGAGGAACACCATATATTTCCTTTCTGGATTATTTTCATTATCACTGCAAACCACAATGTGTTGTTGCCAGGGCAAAACTATAAATCAGTTTTTCCTCTCTTGCAATTTCATCAATCAAAATACCTTTCTGTGTAGGGAGACACATTTGCTCTGAGCACTCACTGGAGTGAGGCTCCAGTCTTTAGCGTATTTTCCCTCTTCCTTCTGCTGCTGAGCATCCCAGTGTCTCAATCCCACCTGAGCCCTCCAATATTTTGCCGGCTCCCCCTACCTTTGTCTTCTTCCACCCCAAAAGGCTGCACTCCTGCCCTTCTTTCTTCACTCTGAATGGCACTAGTCCTGTTGTTTAATGATCTCTAGCAATAAACAGGAAAGACAGGAGAGTGCAGGAAATGCCTTCTCAGATCAAATCAGTGTCTGTATGTCCTGGCTCTTTGGGGAGAGCACAGAAATCTTGGTGCTACACAAGGCCCACTGTCCTTGTAGTGCCCCACACAACAGTTGTAGGATTAGGGAGGTTAGAGGGTATGTCCTGGCTTCTTTTCTTTAGGATCTATTTACTGACCTGTTGTTCATGAGCTTTTTTGCCAGTCTTCTAGTCCTTTTGCACCTTTCTCCACAATCTCCAGTGCCAAAAAGTTCCCACATTTCTCTATTTGCCATGAAAAGCTTTTCTTGCTACTCTCTGTTATAAATTCATTCATATTTCATTGAGTGCCTACACTTCTGTTATCAATGGATCAGGGGAACAATAGCTTTTTATTCCCCTTACTCTTGCCTTCATATTTTGTGAGTTTCTGTCATGTCCTTCTTCAGTCTTCTCTCCTCCAAATTGAGGCAGTCCAGCCATTTCAGTTTCTCTTCACAAGCAGTCTGCTCCATTCTCCTCATCATTTTAGTTGCTGTCCTCTATAGCTTTTTTCATTCTACTATATCCTCCTTCAGATGCAGAAAACACATAGCTGCATAAGATCGAAGGGTACACCAAGGTTTTACAGCATGGCTATTTCCAACAGTTCTAGGGTACATATACAGAAAAAAAGAACAAAAACCAACTAAAAATAAAAACCACCAAAACAAAATGGAGAATGGAACCAATACAGACAGACTGAGAAGTCCATCAATATTCTAAAATGTCCGTAAGTAAAGGCAATTGTGAACAAGAAATAGAAGAGGTGCTGGAAAGTGAAGTTACAGGCTAGTGAGCAGAGGACAAACATGGTGCTTAGAGCAATCAGAGATTTGATATTGAGGCCTTAGGGAAGGAAATGTTGTACTATTTGGTGGAGTGAGGTGTGGTAAAGAAATCACAGGCAGTGCTGGGGACAAGGAGCCAAGACACAGAAAACAGGAGAAAGGACTTAAGCAACTGCTGGGTGCAGGAAGAAATGGAAAATAATTCAAAACCTTCTCATCTAGGCTTCTTCATGGCTGTTAAGACAAGGAAACAAACAAACTAAAACACGGGAAAGGGTTAAAAATATAAATTCTCTTTTATGGAGAATATACCTTCATTGTCTGCAAAGGAAAGAACTCAGAGGAAAATCCAACCCTGAAACTGATTTTTCACAGTGTAAAGTAACTGATTGAAAGCACTAACAACTAACAGTGGAGATACTTGAATTCAGATTACCACAGGGTAAAATGCCAGGGCAAATGCCTATGACTTTACGAAAGTAATCTGATTAGTCACAAGTGACTAGGACTAAGGATTGAAACAGACCACTGTGGGAGAAGGCTAAAAGATACAATCTGCAGTTTGTGACAGAAATGGGGCTCCTGGAAAGGAGCACAACGGCAAGGAGGCTTTACGAGGGAAATGAGGTAAAAGAGGGAAACCACCTTAGCGACAAAAGGAGGGAGTCAAAGTGACAAAATAAAGGAAATCAGATAATTCTGACATAGAAAAGATAAGACCGGGAGAAGAGGAAAAGAGTGTTATAACATAGGACAAATTTTCAGTCCTTAGGTAATAGATCATCAGTATTTATGAGGACAACCAAGGTGAGGTTAAATACCTTCACCATATGCCCCATTTTTGCTCCCTATGACCAGTTTAAGAATGTCTTTGTAGGATGAACTGGCAGTATGTGGGGCTGGAGAAAGCTAGTTCTCCCTCTAATGTACAAGAAACAATTATTTAGATGTCAGATACAGCCCTCAGTGAAAACTTTCATCTGGCTGGGTGGAAAATTAAATAATTTCTTTCAATAAATGTGAAAATATAAGCAGAAAAATATAAGCAAAACCTTAAAGCTGCAATTAACTTGGGTCAATGTTAAAGTAGGACCAAAGCTGTGCCCCTGTAGGTGTTTATACCCCTGGAGTTGTCAGCCACAGAAGGCACATATCCAGGCTTTAGACCCAAGTTACATTCTGAAGAATTTGATGCAAGGTTTTTTTCTGGCTTTAGGACCTCACTTAGTATTTAAGGATACAACTATCCTTACCACTTTGCTATCACATAGTCTTTGGTAAATGGTATTTCAGATGAGGGCAGCGACCTGAAATCCATCTGTGACACTGCTGGAGAGGCAGAGTAAGAAGGTCAGATAAACAGATTTAATCTTCTGCTGCAAGCAGATACAAACGGATGCACGAGGAGGGCCAAGCAGAGCCTCCTCCTTGCAGTCCTTCTGCAGGTTAAGGCCAGATAAGGGCACAAATAGAGTGGAAAGATTCAGATTAGGCTGACAACATCAGGGTAGTAAGATATCTGCTTATTCAGTGCTGTGGTTTGGGATGGGAAAGCTCGGCAGAGAGGTCCTTTCTTCACACACGCCTGTGTTCAGCTTCCTCTCACCCCACCAGGGGCGGTGCCTGCTCTTGACTCCCTTCTAACAAATTACAACACCCAGAGCAAGTGAACTGAAGCACCAGAGATCAAGTGACCTCTCCACCAGTGGTGACAATCAGGAGAGAAACACAGATTTCCTGCTTTTCCATTTTGGGTTCCCACTATAGGCTCTGCAAATCTCTCTTTTGCTCATCCCACTGCTCCAAGCAAACTCGACATCATTAGCAAACACTGGAATCACGGATGCTGGGGCTCAGGCAGGGCAAGTAGTCCATTTGTTCCTCTCACTTCCCTTTCTCTTCCCATAGAGCTCACTAACTTCTAGTGCTGGTGTGCAGAGCAGAAAGGGTTCCACTGGCACGGTGCATTCCTACTGCCCCTCCCAAGCTTCCTCCAAGGCTCTCCAGAGTCCTTCCACCTTCTGCATGGGGACAGGTAGGACAGGCACAGGCCCACCTGTCTCTGTCACCTGCAGGCTGCATCATACAGCCTGCAGCACTGCAACGGGGACAAGGACCATGCCAGCTGTGTGGCTTGGAGGCTTATGGAGAGGTGAATGTGACTCCAGTGTTTTCTAAATGAAACAGCTTTTTGTTTGTGCCTGGCATGTGAGCATCTGTAATACACTGTACTGATGTTTCTGATATAGATGGGCCTGTCAGAAATGTCATTACGTGAAATCTGAAAAGCCTTTATTCTTGCATTCCATTTCTAATACATGGCACGATCCTTCACTCTGGAATGATAACTAGCTCCCTGTTAATTTCCCTTCTCTGTTTCTCTGCTCAGTGAGCACCCTCTGATCCTGCCACTCCCCACCCTGAACTGTGGAAGAAACAGTCTCCTGCTATCTGCAGAAACACCCTTCCCTCCTTCCCTGCATCCTGGTAGCCACCCCACAGTCCTTGTCCCCATTGCCCAGGCCTCCATTATCTGCACTTGCCAGCCTTTCCTCTGACTTTTCACTCTGCCATCAAGCTCTAGAGCAGCTTCCTGTCATATCTTATGTGCTGCTTGTATCTTAACTTCTGCCTCAAGTAATCTCTGCTTCTGGTGAGCATTTTCCACGTCATGTCTTTCTGCAGACCATTATCTTTCTTTGCTCCCATCCCTCACACTTCCTCTGATCCTCCTGAATCTCTTCTTTACTGACTTGTGATTTTAGGGTTTCCTGTTCTCAGGAGCTGAGACCTACAGGCAGTATGACACAAACTGCGAAACCAAATCGCTTTTGACCTTCTGATTAAAGTATTTAAGCTAACTCTTGCTCTGTTGCACTTGAAGTCTATGTTGCACATGTTGTTTTCTCCGGCTTTTTGCCTCCTTCATGTTTTTTGGACCAAATTCTGCTTTTAATCAGTGCTGCAGTTAAGACTCTTCACAAGGAATCAGTAACAGGCTGTTTATTTAACAACTTGACTCTAAAAACCAATGCGCATATAGGAGAGTCAAAGAGAAGTTGCAAATGTTCTGTATATTATGTCTTGAAACTAGAAAGGATGGGCATTGTATAAAAATGTGGATCTAAGCTCATAGCACTCAATCTATTTCCATTTGCTTAGCAGAAATCAGGACATACAGTGAAGATAATGCTTTAAATATATGGACTATTAAAAAGTATGTTTTGGAAAGTAGATAAATGGAAAATAACTATACCTGGGGATTTTGATGTTTTGTGCTCCTTTGTTTTGGAAAAGAACCATAATTAGGTATTTCCATGTTCTGTGCTCTTTTAATAGAAAGCAGCATCAATAGCCATGTTAACACAATTTATTATTAGATTTGTCTCTTTTTCCTTTTAGGACGGGATAAAAAATGCAGTGAATAGTTTTACTGAGGTTAATGGGAGATTCTTTGAATGTGTGAACGCTGGCCAATACACATGCATAAATCTTTTACTCATATTTTTAGTACACCTAAATGCAGAAAGATTTTTTTCCTACTGGTCTGTCAGTGGTCTTCTTCATGGAGAGAGCTGGATTGGGACTTTTCCTTTAAGCACATTTGTTGAATTCAGCCCCTGACCAGAAGAATGTTACTTCTCCATTTTCAGTTGCAGCCAGAAAAAGCTCAGATATGATGGTACACTCTTAGAGGTTATTCCAAGATTGTACCTCTGCTGAGAGACCAAACTTCAAATTGACCACAGCTTTTTACATGCCTGTGGACTGGAGTACATGAGCCCATATATATGCAGATGCCCCCTTCCTTTGAAATCATCTGCTGAATTTGAAATATATAGGATTACTCACATGCTGAATTGTGTGTGTAAGTTTCTACAGCATCAGGAATTTACTGGAGAAATAAACTATGAAAAAATCAGGCTCTCCCATGCTTCACCTTCTGCTACCCCACCCACCTCAGAGTCACCTGTAACAAAGCTCTAAGCTGATTCTGGTTTCCACTTAGGCAACACTTGTAGCAACTTTTCTAGACCAAGAACATCACGATCGCAGAAAATGCATCCACAGTAAGTGTATTTTGGAAGGTAAAAATCTTCTCTTTCTGTAACCCAGGACACAAACAGCATATTTTAAATTCACTGCATTTCTGCATCCAGAAAATCAGTAAAATCAGTCTCAGAGATGTTGGTGCTGGTCCATTCTCACTTCTTAGAAGCATATACTTATCTGGTGAGAAAATATGACTTCAGGGGATGGGAGAAAATCATGTTAAGCCATCTCTACTCAGGACATTGGGATTTGCACTGGCTGTCAAGCTTTCCAGATGGAGGTGACAGTGCTAATTAGAGGATCTCAGCCTCATTTTTTGCTGAACATACTCTGCAGCTCCAGTTCAGTATCAGCACCTGAGCTGCTCACAGGGCAGCTGTTAAATAAGGAGTGTGGAGCAGCAGGCTGCTCATAAGCTGGGCTCCATGGCTGGAACTTGCAGAGCACAAGTCTTATGACATCCTGGACATTCTGAGGATAGCACTTGGAAAAAAACGTCTTGGAAAGGTCACAGCCTGCACATTCTGTCCAGGAAAACACAGACAGGAGTGTGTGTATGTATCTGACTGGTTAAGCGCCCATCAAATTATTTTGTTTCTTCTGTGATTGTGGCATTTAAGGGTATTTAAGGCCATGCTGGGATCTCTAGTTACTTAAAGCTATGCCAACCCAAGCAAACTCAGTTTCCAGATAGCTGTCTCCACACTGGTCCCCACTGTGTTGTCTGTGGGGAGAGATAAGTAATTCTACAGCACAGTTAATCTCTTCTGAAGCAGTTTCCTTGACTTGATCAGAAAAGCATTGCTCTGAGCACCCAGTCCTGCGCTGCTGACATCAGTGGGAGCCGTGCCCTCAACAGGATTTGGGTCTCAGGCACCTGTTGGACTTGAAGTTAAGTACACGTTTACATTCCCATGAAATCAGTTAGTCTTAATCATATGTTGAAAAGCTTTGCAGAGTTGATGCTGAGGTTCAGTCATGTAATGGGTGTTTGGAGGTAAATGCAAAGTCTTGCGATGGAGAGTCAGTAAATAAAAAGTTCCTCTCCACGTAACACCCTTATATTATTTATCCCCCTAATTGATTTACAAATATACCTAACAGATGGAATTTTTATTTTCAGCTGTTTCACTTGTGATCTCTCTAGCTGTTTTCTTTACTACAGTTATCCTGGGTAAATATTTGACTTTGTCCCCTAAGCCACTGCATACCGTTGTGTAACCTAATAAAACCTTTTATTTCATTAGCACCAGTTTATCTAATGTTCCGGACTAATGGAGAGTGGATTTCCAAGAAGAAAAAGGAAGAACATGTTCACAACCACAGACACCTCCTCACCTGTTTACAAAAGACAATGCAGGTTCTACAGGACAGAAAAAATAGCGGTAAAAAATACCACATCTCACCTTTCTGCAATTTTCTCAGTCTGTATCAATTCCCTGAAGCAAAAGCCACATGATTCAGTGTTTACATAAAAATGTAAGCTTAAAAGAGAGGTTGCTATTTTCCTCTGCCCAGTAGGGATTACTGGAGCAGATTCTGCACTTTCATGTGTGGAGATCGCCTCCTTCCCTGGGTTCTGCCTTAGCAATCAAGGAGGTGGAAAGTGACAATGCTGTCTTGTTTATAGCCACTTGCTTCAACAGCATGTGCTCCTTGTGAGGAAAAGGCAAATCAAAGGGAAAGGCAAAACACCATGGCATCAACACCAAGCTGGTGTCCAGCTGCAATCACCTTGACACCCATGACAATGCAGCAGCATTGGAGGATTTCAGGCAGTGACTGCCTATTCTTGGTGTGGTCACTGCTTTCATCCACTGCACCCACCTTGCTCTCACCTCCACATGGCTTGGCTTTGTTGCTGCTGGTCTGTGGTCTTGGTTTAATATTCAACAGGACTTTCTGGGGCACACCTTTCAGCAGCCCAGATTGCTCAAAGCCCCATCCAACCTGGCCTTGAACACTTTCAGGGATGGAGAGTCTAGTGCCCATTCCAGTGCCTCACCATGTTCACAGTAAAGAATTTCTTCTTAATATCTAATCTAAACCTACCCTCTGTCAGTTTAAAGCCATTCCTCTTGTCCCATCTGTCCTTGCAATAAGCCTCTCTCCCGCCTCCTTGCAGGCCCCCTTTAGGTCCTGGAAGGCTGCTATAAGATCTCTTCTCCAGGCTGAACAACCTCTCTCAGCCTCTCTTCACAGATCAGGTGCTCCAGCCTTCTGATCATCTTCATCGCTCTCCGCTGTCCTTCTTCTGTTGGGGGCTCCAGAGCTCATTGCTGTAGTCCAGGCAGGGCCTCACAAGAGTGGAGGGGCAGAATCAGCTCCCTTGACCTGCTGGCCTCACTGCTTCTGATGCAGCTCTGGATACGGTAGGCAGTTTTCAACCCTTTTATCCATCTGCACATAAAAACATGAAAATCAAAGGCCTCTCTAAACTGATCCCATTTATGTGAAAAGCTGACACATTTTTATCACTGTTGTGATATTCTTGTGGGCTGCCAAGAGGGCCTAGGGAAGGGGATTCACAGGAATTGGTGTATTTTTATAAACAAAACAAATGGTGCAAGAGCATGTTCAAGTAGAAGTTATTACTGAAACAAAACAGAGGACAGCAGTGCTACAACATCCTTAGATTCAGAGCCCTTTCCACGTCAAAGCACTGGCAAGCTGATCTTCTCTTGGCATTTGCCTGGGTCACTGTCCTGGAAGCCCATGGGGCACATCAGCTCTGCCTCACAGCATTAGCAGGGCTGCTCTAAGACACAGTCTGTTCTGCTGCTGTGGACTGGAGCACCTGAGGCACAGGTGACTCTCTGAGCCACAGGTGGGAATGGATCTTCATAGGGATAAATGGTTGTTGCTCCCATAGTATTTAGGCACGAAGCAGTAGAGCCACCTGACCCGAAGGCAGAAGGGTTGGACTTGCCACTCAAATTTCTGACTATATGTCTGATGAAGTGAAGGCTACATTTCATTTACACAAATCAAGCAGCTTGTCTGGTAATCTGCCTGTTCTTTCTTTTCAGTTAAGAAGGAGATGGACAGCCCTACCCCAAGCTGTGAGCTGCGCTCAGGACAGTGGTAACAGAGGCAGCAGAAGAACGGTCCTTTGTGTAGAGGGACAAGTCCCTCCTGCTGAAATAGGCAGGTGTTCTCAGAGCACGGAGGGAAAGGGCTGCAGAAGGCAGATCTGTTCTGCAATCTCTCCAGTGGAGCCCTGGGAGCTGGAGGTATTACCAAGGCTTTCTCTCACCTCTGTGTCCAGGAGATTTCAGGTCCCGTGAAACCACGGGATGCAGTAATTCAGTATTAGAAATATTGCATTTGGACAGTTTCTACAATGAAGGGTACAAGGAGAATCAAGAAACTGGGATGACCATGCAAAACTGGAACAGACAATAGGGACAAGAGCATTCTTTAAGGATTTCCCCATAATTTGGTCCTTCTGAGAATTTTCTGAGCCATTTCTAAGGAGAAGACCTTTAAGAGCTTAGCCAGTCTTTTAAGTCATCTTCTGAAAATCATTCATAAACTCCTATTAAAAGTTCAGGAGGCTGCTAGGCTACAAGTAAGACACCAAAAACACTAAGGAAAAAGGGGAAAAAAAAGATAATAAAATATGTGTCCTGTGTCCTCTTCTGACTCTTACCCACTTCTAACTCTGATCTTTCAAGGTCAACTGCAGATCCAGAGAATGAGCTCATGTCCTGCCTCTGCAGCCTGGCACCATTGCCGGGACCTCTCTGAGAGCCAAGACTCAACACAGCTTCAGCCCCATGCTCTGGGCCTGCAAAACTTGCCCTCAGCCAGCAAAAGGTGTGTGGCCAGCCAGGGACCAGCACAGGACGCACCCAGACAGCTCTATTTTCTTCTCTTTTTACTTTTTCTGTGACTCCTGGAATGAGTTTGCACATGGTGGAAAAAATGCAAAGAGCAGGCAGAAGTGGCCAGGAATGTCATCCTCCCTGTCACCCTCTCTGCCGGCACTTGGCAGGTACCCAGGGCTCATGTTGGTGCCCAGGGAAGTCAGAGGAGCCCCTCATACCTGTAGCAGGTGAAACACCTGGAGGTGAGATGAATTTTTAGAGGAATCAATTTTTTCTTGAATTAAAAAAGGAAAATGCATTATCTGCACAAACTCACTTAATGCAAGCTTGCAGTGAGAGGCAAAACCTGCTTTGATCAGAAAGCTGGCTTGCAATGAGTACAAAGTATTTCACAAACTTTTAAACCCATCTCTTCCACCCCTTTTTCATTAATGGGTATCTTTTATCCTGTCCGAAGCAACAGCAACAAGACTAATTAGTTTAACAAGTACAACAAATGGTTTTATTGACAAAAAAGAACCCTTTGAAATATACATTACATTCACAAAGGATTAAATTACACCCTATTATCCATTTTCCATAAAATAAAGATTACTTTGATAAATCACAACTAATGTTATCTTTGGCTGATAAGAACTTCGTACTTATTTGTGTGGCTTCTATAAATAGCATGTTCTGATTTTTTTCCTCCCTAAATATAGTCCATGATACAGTCTGCCGGGCATTTTCCTGCAATTTGACAATACCACATCTGTGAACTAGGCAGCAAATGAAAGCTTCATTGTCTGAATATGAAACATGCAAGTCTCTTTCTTTTCTGTCAGCTGCTCTGCAGTAATCTATCAAACACCTTTCAGCCATCTTTTGCTCCATCAATGTTTCCTTACTGCTAAAGCAGAGTAGTCAAAATAAGCTCTTATTTTTAAAAGAAAAGCCTGTGTAGTTCATCTTTTCATTGTATGCAAAGTCTATATGTGACAACTGTAGCATGAGGGGATTGTACCCTGATTTAGGCCTTAGTGTATACAAGATGTGCACAGAAATGTACATAAGAGTGCATTTTCAGGTGTGAGGGACTCCTTTGTTCTTTGTCCTTCCTTAGCTTTGCACCAGAGGATTCTGCAGACTGCTAAAGATCTACCCACACCATATCTGAGTAAATGAACTGCTGGTTGAGGACCAAAACAGAAGCAACGTCTTGGGTTTACTTCAGGCCTAAACTGGGTCTGCACAGAAAGGCTCTTTACTCAAGGATGTAGATAGTTACGATATTGGAAAAAGACCTTTGCGTGACAAAAGCTTCATCCACCCTTTGAGCATTTGACAACAATGTACACCAGGCTAGTGTGAACATCCCCACTGGAGCACCAGCTCGCCCTGGTGGGCAGCAAACAGCCTAGTACAGCACAGGAGTATATGAGCATCTTTAAAAGACTTCTGAAGGGGTAGTTTGATTCAGAAAAAGTAAAGCTGGTTTCCTAGTGTGCAGTGAAAAACCAGAGACCTACCCTACCACATGAAGGGCATTGCCTCTCCTACCCTTCGGGACAAATATCCAAGTTCAAACTATATTCATTTCCCAGTTTTTGAAATTCTTTCAAGAAACATATTTGCTCTGAATTCAACTACTGCTTTGTATGCACTGGGTGACTCAAAGCAGCTCATTTTACACCTAATATTCAAGGGTTAGAATTGGTGTAGCGGTTGAGGGGTTGGCATGAAGTTTAGTTTGCAAAGTTCTTAAGACCAGTGGGGAAAAGATGCAGCAGTTCTGGAAACTTTTAACAAGCAAATTCAATACAGGAGAGAGTTCAGATATATGACCCCTGAAAATTCTCTGAACTGTTCAAACATAACTTCAATTTAAGATCCATTTGCAGCATCTAACCCTACCATGGCGGTTTTGGATGGGTGCCCTCATCATAAACAAATGTCTCTTTTTCTGCATGTCCCCTCAGAAGCAGGTGGCAGTGGATTTCAAATAAACCCACACTCATGTCTGTGTTGCTTTCTGGAGGGTGTGTTTCACTAATGGAAACATGTCTAACCTCTTTATTTCATTTGCAAAATTTTATAAGCTTCCCACCCCCTGGGTTGCCCACAAAGTGACTCAGCAAGGCAAGCAAAGGGATCAAAGAACAGATATTTTTTAATGAATGGAAAAGTTTAGCAGTTCTGAAAGCATTTTCCTTCAACACATATTTCAAACAGAGTCTAACAGACAAAATGCAGGGCTAGAGTCATAAATCTTAGAAAACAGGGAGGAGCACTCTGAAATTTTGCAAAACAAATATATTATCACCTTTGCAAACGTCCCTAGGCTTCTCTTATAACAGAAAACAAAGGAATCACCATGACTGGGCTACTGTGTGCTTGCTGTAATTAAAACAACTTTTATATTTTATTTCCATAGTGGTGTGAATATTTATAAAGCAGGAAGGAAAAAATTTGGTGCATAGGCATTGCCACCAGTACAGTCCAACCCAAACCCAACTCTGTATCTTGCTGTTTCCTGGATTCTCTGTGGGCGATAAAGGTTCTGAGATCCCGATTCTGTTTCAGGGAGTCATGTACTGGAGGTCCAAAATAAGGTTCCTGTGTAACAAATGGAGGAAAACGCAGACCTTGGAGTCCTCAGGAGACCCCTCATGTATGTGCAACAGGGTCAAAGTCCTCCTTGCTTATTTTATCTCCTGCTTCCCATATACTGCACTCATTTATGCACAGCTGGTAAATTCATAAGAGAAGAAACAGACATGGCCCATCTCAGACTACACAAGAGTCAAAGGGTTGGGTGCTCTCCAGGAAGATGGGAGATGTCAATTCCAAACTCCTTTGGCCCAGAACCCAGCTCTCCCATTTTCCATGAAAGCACTCTTTGCACCAGACAACACATCTGTTCTCAGAGCGGGGTTGCCAGCGTGTCAAATGCCAACAGTGTTGCCTGCTATGGGCAGTGTTCAAACCTCTCCCTTTTCCCACCTTCCCCAATCACATCATTGCCCAGCAGAATTACTCTCTGAAGGCAGGCCCCTTCACATAAAGTGTTCAAGGACAGTAGCAGAAGGGCTGACAGACTCAGCCCAGCCAGGGGAAGATCTCCTTATGCACTGGGATGTGCAAGTCAGAGCTCCAGGAACTGGTCTGAACACAGGCCAGGTACTGGCAACCCAGAATGATTCCATTTATTGAATACTTATGGGTCATTCAGCTAATGGGTCATCCATCTAATTAGAGGACTGCAGCTTCAAGGTTCCTGCTGTTGGAAATCCTGGAATTTGTAAAATAAAAGGGTCAAAAATGCCAAGCTGAAAAAGGGAGGTCATAACCTAATCATCTTTTCCTTCTTTCTCTTAGGAAGGCAAGCAAGAGGAAATAAAAACATGGAAGACAGAGTCAGTAAATCAAATGTTTTTATTGATGCCCTTTCATTTGTGACCATTGGTCATCTAATTGCACAGATCAAAATTAGCGATTGACTTTAATTTTCCTAAATTACAACTTCTATAGCTTTTGCAATTTATCAAGAGAAGACAAAATCATGGGTAAGTCTCTACAGGGAATCAAAGTTAGGAAGTAAATTCTTACTAAACCTCATGCAAACTACTGACTGATTATTGGAGATCCAGGTTGAGTGTAATTTCAGAAAAAAGCTCACTCTTATGAACATCCATCTTATAACAAGCTAATTTATAGTTCTTCCACAACCAATGTAATTTTCATATATTAGATAATAATTATAGGCATATTAAGCAGTATTAACATTATTAAACAACAATGAACAGCCGCCTGAGTGTATACCATGGTAATGCAAAATCTGAGTACGATAAAGTGCCTTACCTAGCAAAAGAGCAGAATTTTGCATTAGAGCTTTTCTAAGCTTCTAGATTTTTTGTCTTACAGGTCTAGAGATTTTAAACAGAAGAAATCTAACATTCATATTTACAGAAAGAATTATTCCTGACCCAGGAACTCTAGGGACACTTTCACTTTTAAATGTTTTTCCATTATACCAACAAATTACACCCATTTGGAAAAGGAGCTATTGCTTTACTGTGGTATTACCAAGGAAGCTGCTTTCTGAGCACACTGGACGTATTTTGTGCAATGAGTTTTCTGAAGGGCTAAAATGCATTGCTGCTGCTGTTCTTTATGTCTTGCTCTTTTGCAAGCATATACTAAACTGCAGACTTGGCTGCCACTAAGTATGTATTTTCTATGTGGAATATTATTACTAGTAAAAATAAAATAAGCTATTCAATATGAATGACTGCTCATCTCCTTCTTGATGTATATAAAATAAGCCACATCTAATGTGAGTGTAAACTCAGGCAACTGTAGTAACTCTGCGGCATTCATACACCAACAAAGAAGGGTAAAACAAATTAAATGCTTCCAACAGAACAGTTAGCTTCAATTATCCTTTAAAACACAAATGAACAAAACCCCTAGTCACAGATTCATTTTACTAACTTTTTGTTTCATGAAGGTTTCTCTTTAACAATACTTTCCTAAAAGAAGACTATGTTTAAGGAAGTGACAGAAAATTATCACAAGGCTCAACAGAGGACAAGTGCCCTATTTATTTGTTTTCCTCTTTTTCTGGAAGCAAAGGTCCCCTAAATCATAACACTATAATGTCAGGTTTTCTACACAGAGCAGCTTCAGCCTTGTACCAAAGGAGGAAAGAAATTAAATCTTCACTTGTGGCTTTCTATGCATCAGCCTGGAACATCTGCACACCCCGGCTCTCTCATGTAACTCCTAATACAACCTGCGGCTGCCACAGGTGACCTTTAATATAATTTTTAGGAGCATAGCTGAAGACATGTAAACCACGAAAATATCATGGTGGATTATGAACTGAACAAATGCTTGCAGTAAAGCAGATGGACTTTTTCCATACATAAACCCAAGCAAAATAAAAAGCATGAACATGTGAAGGAGGAATGGCCATACTACTGTGCAAACTACTTTCCTAACCTACACTGTTACTGGTTCCAGCCATAAGAAATCAGAAAGTTTCTACCGATACAAGGATTCCTACTGAACAATCGCACTAAACTAAAATCCTTCCAGTAAAACAAAATTATACAAATGATTTAAAGCATTAAGTTCCAGGCTATGTACACTCATGTAGTTCAAATATTTCTTTTTCTTACAGAAAACATCAGGTAATGGATTAGAAAACTCAAACAAAAAAACCCACACAAATTTTACCTCAAAGATTTAATCAATAGGATTTGCAAAAGAGCATCAAGTATCCTGAAATGATTCACGAGCTGCAAAAGTGATGCACAAGTTGTTCAAAGTGTATCAGTTGTATTAAAATTTCAGTTATCAGTGTTTACAGATGACAGGCTGAGAAAATGAGTGAAAGAACAAACAATAGAGCAAATAAAAATATTGGTGAGGTCAAAGATGACACTGGTTAAATCTGGGACTATGTACAGCAAGGAAAAAGCTTTTCTCCTTTCTCAAAGAGATTGCACTTTGTGAAGGTCCATTTCCATCAGAGAAATACATTAAAATAATTTTTAATCTATATTCTATTTTCTGGCCTATAGAAAGTATTCAACAACACAGGAAAGACTAGACTTCTGCCAAGCAGATTAAACAAAACTGCATTCCTACATACTTTAATTATACAGTTACACATTGAAATTCAAAGCAGAAAA
Source organism: Campylorhamphus procurvoides (assembly GCA_013396655.1). Lineage (NCBI taxonomy): Eukaryota > Metazoa > Chordata > Aves > Passeriformes > Dendrocolaptidae > Campylorhamphus > Campylorhamphus procurvoides. Next base: position 1,019,299 of record WBMV01008148.1, read on the forward strand.
ATAATGCAAATACTCAACAGAGAATTATGGATTCTGATAAATCTGGGGTAAGCAAGACTATGAAAGCAGTGCCTGAACTTGATGAGGAGATCTGTGTAGTATGGTTTCTGGATCCTTATATTCATTTGAAGGATCCATCACAGCTGCATATAACTCACTGTAAGCTCTGCAGACCAGTTCTGTTGACTGCTTTATTATTTGCTCTCTAAAAAACAAAATGAAACAATGTAATTTGAAAATTGTAGGGAATATAACTGTACTACATACAAGGAATTAAATATACAAGTTAAAAATACACATTAAAAATCAGCGTGAGTTGCATTAATAAGCCCTTTTACTTCAATGGTGATAACAGCTCAAAGCTTTAAAACAAAAGTTTTCTTTCTCTCTTTATATTGTATATAGATACTCATATATATGATCCTGACAACCAAGAAATTACTTACTTTATTTCTACAGTCAAGCAAAAACTAGTAGAAGGATTTAGTTTGCACACAATAGTTTCCCACCAGCTCCCATATATCTTTTAAAAGACTGATAAACTTAGTGGTCTACCTCCTTCCTCCTGTGGTTTCTGACAGTCCTTTGTAAATACACAAATTTTTTTTTCATTTACTAGCAAGTATATCAAATATATTCTATTTGCTTTATCTTGACAGCACCCGATCACATATCAGTCAAAAAGGAGTGACAGAGGTCAGAGAATTTAAAACTCAACCTTTAATCAACAATGCTATAAAGTCTGTGTCCTCTTACGTTTCTGAAGCTAAATGAGTAACAATGCAGAGATACTAAATGCTAAATTTAACTGGAAAGTCTAATTTTTTTTACGACAATCTAATAATTTGATTTTATATTGCCCACTGAATCAGTTTAATCATCATGGTGACATGTTTACAGTTGTAGATGCATTTTTATCTATCAAAAACAGTAGTTACAACTATTTTACAGCCGAACCCATGCAAATGGAACACCAGTAGAAGCTGAGGAAACCAAAGTAACAACAAATCCAGATTCTGTAATACGCAGCAAAGGAACAAAGACACCAAAACTGCATTCACTAAAATCAGAGCTGAATTCACCAACTGTTTGGAATTGATAAATCAGAGAAATTTCAAAGATCAAGTATAGCAGTATATAGCAAGTATTTACAGGAACCATTAAGGAACAGAAGCTATGAGAAAGCAAATTAAAAGACCAAACCTGCATATTATCCTGACACACAGTATCCAGTTTTTCAATATACAGCACCAAATGCTGGTATTACTAGGTTATTAGAATACCTGAAAAAAGGACTGGCCTTATAATAGCAAATCCAAACCCACTATTATAAGGGAAATATATTCCGGGCATTCAGGTAAACTTATTGTCTCTGATTTCAGCCTAGGATCATTAAGCTACTGTAACGTGACTATCTTTTGAGAAAGTATGGTGCACAAAATTTGTATAAAACTAAATATTGCACCAAATGAACAAATAAAATTTTGTTAAAATATTCCAGAGGACTGAACTGCATCACGCAAGTCTTTCCATCAAATAATGTCAGCGTCATTAATCAGTACATTAGGGTTTCAGTTGCCATAACAACATGATAAATTTTAACACTAACACAAATGGCAGCACTTTCTAAAAATAGTCATTCCAGTTTCTGTGATCCAACACAAATGAAAAGAGCTTTTTAAGACCAAGAGCCATATAAATACACAGTTTAAGACTTTTTAAATGAGCAACAGAATTTGAAAGACAAGAGCATGCACTGGCAGAAGTTGGAAGAAACGTTCTTCATAGTGGTAAAGATATTGCAAAGGGGTATGTAATATACTGGTCCCTTATCAAAAGCATGTGGTTTGATTCTGAGAACTAAAGACCTCATAGGTTCCAGCTCAACCAGTGCAACAGTGGATCACAATTATTTGATTTCAAGGAAAATGTCTTCAGAATTGAGAATTTCAATTACTATAGCCAGAGATTAAAATTATAGTTCTGATTAAATGTTTTGCTTGAATGTTGAGAACCTTTTAAATTTTCAAGGTTTATTTATGATAGAAAACAATGACTATCCAGACTGAGATTCTACAAGCATGTATCTCTGTAGACAGGTATTTTAACAACAAGCAACACATTTGAAGGCTAGGGACTTAGAGCACTTGACTATAGCAGGTTCATAAACTTCTGCATGTTAGCTGAGTTGTAGCAGGTACAGCCACCATCCTCACGCAAGGCTTCCCTCTTACCTCTCAACTGCACACTGCTGCAAGACAATAGGAATTTGGCTTAAACTGTGCTGAGAGGTTTAAAAAGCTTATGAAAGGGGTAAGGCTAAGAGTGCCTACATGACTACTTTATCTAGATTCATCTGACAAAAGAAATTATTAAGTTCAAGTAATTTCACTATGTCTGAGTCTTTATAATACCGATGAGCCTACCTCTTAAAATTGCTTCTGTGTTAGCAGTGATAAGTTGGGGCTTTCAAAATACATTTTCTGTTACTATGATTTTTAAATAGAACCACATTAAAAAAACACAAACCTGAGAGCTAAAATACAGCTTGATAAAAAGAAGCAGAAGCTGCATTGATATTACTGCTGAAAGTACCCTCTTTGATGTGTACTGGAGCAGAAGAGCTCTCATACAACAGGGTCAGCTCTGCCACCTGAGCTGCAGGAATGGTAAACAGAGACACCCAACGTCTGCTGAAAAGCACCAGCATTTCCCGTGCCCAGCCATGCAGCAGCTGTATGGCATGACACTGGAAGTCTTCGGATGAGGAGAACCTGGCAGCTGGACCAGCTGGTTGTTGTAAGTCCCTTCCAACCGAACTGTTCCATTCAATTCTCAACAGTATTTTATTCCCTTGACATATGTAACTTAATTGCAAAATGCTGTAACACAATTGCACTGAGGACAGCTACTAGTAATGAACCAACTGCTATTGCATATGCAAAATGTGATGTGCTAGTCTCAACTTCTGATGCATTCTCTAACCTGCATTCTTCACAAAAGTATGAAAATGTCAGGAAAAGTTTTTGATCAGTGCAGCATATAATTCTCTGAGTTTAAGTGTTACAGAAAGTTTTCATGTGGTTCTCATTTAATTGGAAAGAAATTCATAGCACTTTCCCTAGCCTTAGGGTTCAGTTATATTCAAAAAACAAGAGAAGACATAAATAATAAAGTTCTCACTTCCATACTTCAAAGAAGAAATCACTAAGAAAAATACATTAGGTGAAAAGTAAAATAATCTCAGCACAATATTCAATGAGACAGAATGCCAATACTCTACAGCAGAAGACAACAAAGTTGAAAATCCTAGAACTGACAAAGCAGTGATGATAAAAGAAATCTTGGAGAATTACATATTTCATCTGTCTTTGGAAAGCTTACAAAATAGTTCCAAAACAATTTACAACTAAGTTGACAAAAAACTGCCGGCACAGCAGAACACGTTCAAAATAGATGAATGCAATTCATTTTGATGGTGTCTGTTAAATCAAGAGTAACTACTTCAGAAAGTTACAGAATTACATATTCCTCATTGCTTGTTCAAAAAGAGGATAGCCATTAAAAAACTGAATTGTGACCTGAAGGACAATGCAAATATGATCACAACTGATAACTTGAATTCTCATAATGATCCACTAAAACCTAATCAAATTAATCTTTTTGATCATTATGCAAGCATAATAGAAATTCAAAGAGAAGATACTTACTTCACAGTAGCACTTAGAAGGAAATTCAGCTGGGACATTAACAGACTATCCGGAGCAGACAGATAGCGATCAAACTGAGCCTGGGAGGGGAAGAGAATATGAGATCAACATGCTAACACCTTCCTGTTATATGAAAATAGGCAAATCCACAAATTTCTGAAAAGTGATTACATTAAAAGGTAGAATTCAATAGTTTAAAACAAGTATCTAACTTCAGCATCTCTGTCACCAAAATTTTGTTTCGAACTCTCAGCAACGTGCGTGGAAGGCAAATAATGAGAATTCAGCTTTCACAATTATCCAACTAAGCTTCCTATGCAGCTGGTGCAGGTACACACACAGCACTGAAGATCAGACCTAGTCTGTTCAGTGCAGAGGGAATACAGACAGCTTCAGAGAGAAATGTACTCTGCCCAAGTTAGACATGTTGCACAATTCTTTTCACGTTTCTTTTTACTTTTTGGCAGGGAGTCACTGCTTATATTGGGAAAACCAAGAGCAAATCACCCACTTCACGCTTCTTGAAAGTGCTTCTAAGCCTACTTCTCCTCCCTCATGGTGAAAAAAAAGAGTAGTGCTTTAATTCTAGTAGATGGAGCAGAAAACACTAAGAAAGAACATTACTGCTGTCTTCAGCAATCTATTAGAGAAACTGTGGATGCCCCACCTCTGGAAGTGTTCAAGGCTGGGTTGGATGGGGCCCAGACCAACATGGTCTCATGAAAGGTGTTCCAACCTCCCTGCCATGGGCAGGGACAAGATGGTCTTTAAGGTCCGTTCCAACCCAAACCATTCTGAATGAACAATGAAATGGGTGACTGTAGAGAAGATGAAACCAGGTCTTCTCACAGACAAAAACATGAGGAATACTGAACACATATTACACTAAGGAAAAATCTGATTAGATAGTGAGAGGAAAAATTCTCATCAGGAATGTCATCAAACACTGCAAAGGTTAGCCAGAAAAACTGCATAATCTCCATCTTTGGCATTACACACTCAGGGCCGTAGGCTAGCTAATTTAATGATGGCAACCTTTCTGAACACTGCATGAATATTCTCAAGCTGGTAAACCTTGAAATCCACATCCACTCATCATTTAAAAGTGCAAAACGTACACAAAAATGACTAATGAAGTCACCATTCTCACAAATTATTTTTTGGCAGGTTTCTGCCCTTGTTTGGAAAGCAAGGGAGCTTTCACTGAGGGGTATGGACTTGACTAGCACAGCATTTGCAAGCACATATGAACACTTTAAAAGGCTGGGACTTGGAAAATTGTCAAGCCCAATTTGGAGGGAGGGAATCTGCCTGCAAGTACTCCCTCCTGGTTAAAATACTATTGGTTAAATCTACTGGTTTCAGAAGCCAACAGATTAGGTTGATAGATAGGATTTATGTGGGTATGATTTCAGCATACTTGGTTCCATTCTGGTTAGAGTGTGTTCACAGAAGCAGATATTAAGTAATGAAGAAAATAAAACAGTTGGATTCTTCCCTTAACTATTCAAGTGAAATTATTATGCAGCACTATAGATAACAGAGTTGCATATATATAATTTAAAGAAAAGGTCCCCAAGCTGCAGCCTTTAAAGTTCTTGTTGATCTACAAGCCCATGATAAATAGAAGATATTTTAAATGCAAAATTTATCAATGACAGTGAGAATGCATGCTGGTCTGGGTAAACCACTGAGTGCTCTGTGCCAGAGCTCTGTTCATCCAACCAGCTTGGGAATCAGTAGTTTAAAGCCTGAACAGAAAAAAAAGCAGCCACCCTAACACAATTAGGATGGATTCAACATACAATTCTAACAAATAAAAATTTAAAAAAATTATTTTAAAAAGACCTTTTTTTCATGGGAGTATATATGTACTGCTGGATGAGCAGGTCTTTACAGTTAAACTTTCAGACTAAAGACAAACTTGGCTAAGGAAGAAGAGTGGCAGATCATATATCATTGTCTACTGAACTGTGACATTGCTATCTCTATGCAAAATAGCCTTCACACCCTAATAAAAAAATCAGCTGATAATTTGTTTTAAAATACATTGTAGCTTTCAACTTAAAAAAATGTAACTGTGTAATACACCCAGAATCCAAGTTCTGAGTAAAGCTAAACTCTTTGCATAAAATCAAAGCCTTAGGACTAAAATTATAAATGATAGCAGAATCTATATTTCAAAGCAGAAGCAAAAAAAGAAACTTTGGTGATTAAAATTAATTAGAACTAAGTATTTGCTTTTAGCAATTTAAGATGACTCATGGGATAGCATTCTTCTAAGTAAAGTTGTGTTTCTCAAGGCTCAGAAACTAATACTCTATTGCTACCCTTTCAGAAATAATTTATGTATTTATTATTTCAAGTGGTCAAATTATTACAATTTAGAGAAAGTACTCCCAGACATGTAATTTAGCTATTCTTAAAGAGTAGGACTGGTTAGACAAATAACTACTACATCACATAGTTAGAAGTATTCTTTCCCATGTCACAGCATCCCACCATAACATGAAAGTTTAAACTGCTTACCATTGCAACCTTCAGGGACACGGAATCCATACTTGACAAATTTGAAAGAGGACCCTAAGAATCAGTGGTCAATCAGGGGGATAAAAAAAAAAAAGTCATACTAGCATACAGAAAAAGACAAAAAGTCTACAATCAGTTCAGTAGTAAATTTTTATTTGGTCCCACTACATGATCTTAAATGTTTGGAAACTATCACCATATCAGTATTGAAATGCTGTTAACAGTTCATTTGTATTCTACCACTCATATTAAAAGCTGAGAATTCGGAGTTCTTAATATGACTTTTCAAATCCTTTTCTTCCTTCTTCACCATTAAATAAGGCTAAAGCCAGTCTTCCAAAAGGTTTAGAATAAAAACTGAACTGCAAACTGGCCATATTTCCTTGGTGTTCCACACTTACAGAGGAGAACTTTGGTCCCAGAACAGATAAATAGAGAGCATACAGAATTAAGACCTGCTACCCAAGTAAATCTTTTGTGCTGGTATGGCAATACAATATATAAATGCTGCTTAACCCCTTGGCAAGTTCTGTGACATCACTTGGCACCCAGGCAGCTGTACAGGTATAAATGAAAATTGCTATATTGCATTAACAACCTGCCCTAGTTGACTGGAAATGGTTTTAGAACAGGAGACTTAGACACTTTCTGCAGCATATTAAACTACCCAGATAGTTATTCTGAGAACATACAGGATGTCTGTGGTGCATGGAGTCTCTGATGGTACACAGACAAGCAGTACAGAAGGACTGCTGCATAGCAAACCAGCTTGGCTTGCTGAACATACAATGTAGGGGAAACCTGTAGCTGTTGCAAGATGCCTTTGTCTAACAGTCCTGGTCCCATGTGAAAAAACAAGAGATATTACTAAGGTTTTGGTCTCAGAGGAAGCTTAATTTGCAAAAATATTAGTGCCAAAATTCTACTGGTTGGCAAGCATGAAGAACTTCACCAATATGTGAATTGTATAAGCTTACCTGTTCTGGTTTGTGTTGCTGCAGAGCATTATATATGTAACTTAGACCAGCTCTTGTTAACACATAGGAAGCTTGCTCATTTATGAGTGTATCTAAATGAGCTTCAATCTGAAATTTTAAGCATAAGGTATTTAGAAAAAGTGTGTGAGCATATTAAATGTAACAAGAAAAATGCAGAGAATTCTTTCATGCCTGACTAATGAAAGAATTTATTTTTTATTTGTGAACACAACAGCACCAAAAATGAAGAATACCACAGCCCTGATCTTAAAAATTCCTATATAATTTTGTCATAATTCTTTGAAAATACTTGATAAAAATAATTCAACTTTTATTGAAAGTATTGACAGTAGCACAGCAGTTTTATAACACACAAGAGACAGACCTTCATAAGGAAAATAAAATAATCATAATCAGTATTGATTTTAAATTCAATTCTGACTAACATGTATTTGAAAAAGGTTTACTGAAATAACAACGGACACTGAAATTACAGTTATCAAGTTTGTTTTAATTATCTTCATATGAAGAAAGGTCATAAGAGTATTTTACATTCTTAATATAATCTTCACTTTGCAGAGAAACCTAATCCCTAAATCCAGTCACAATCATTTTTTTCAGTTTGAGCAGTCTCAGTGAGACATACACTTGGGTATACATACATTATTACTTCATTTTTTACAGATAACTACCCCACATTTCTTTTTTTATCCTTCCACTCCTAAAGAAAAGAATTTATAATATATTCAAGTCTAGTAAGACTTCTTTGTCTGGTATTTTAAGAGTTCACCTTTTTACTTCCTACAATTTTTCAGAAAAACACACTTTCCTTTTTAAATCAGGAGGGAAATCTTAATATTTCAATTTGGAGATTTTAACTTAGTGAGTTCTTTTTCCTATGAAAAATGTTTCTCCTATTAAATATGTCACTCTAACTTGAATAATGTACTTATGTATAATCTTAAAGATACTTTTGTCAGTGTGTTCCTGTATTTTTAAAATGCCTGAAGAAAGTAAATGCTATTAAATGCATAAGCTTCAGTTCTACTGCTTATCTGAAGAATAAATCAATTGCAACATTTACTGTGAAATAAACCCTGATAATAGAAATTAGAAATATCCCAGACAGTTTGGTGAGGCTGTCTGTTTGTTTGTTTCAGGGCTAAAAGGTGCTAGAAATTCTGATTAGGAGCAGAAGGTGAAAAATGGCTTACAGCCCATCCTTACTGATTCCTTAAAATAAGAGGTTGCAATTTTTTTTCAAACCTCCCAGCTCCGAAAGCTCTCCTGAAATATACTGCAGACATGTTCATGTAGCAAAATATAAATGGGCAATGTCCAAGTTTTCACAAGACAAAGGTTTCTAAACTTACATTTCCATTTCAAAATGGTACCACATATGAACTAATATCCTGAGATGTTAGGGGAAACCAAACAAAAGAGACGAGGGAGGTAGAAAGCAGGACTGAAAGAGTAATTTCAGCTACTCTATATTCCAGTACAAAATAGATGATGAACTAATACTAATTATATGACGGTTTTTATATATATATATTTGAGCTTTCAACTTCCATTTGCTTCTTCTCATTCAGTTTGCACATAAATATTAGAATGATTAAGATAATAAAAATATTCACTGATCCGGGTTTATCTAACCCAAACAAACCCAAAGCTTTTAATTATTGTCTATTTAAAATGGAAGATGCTATTTGTTCACAGTCTCTGATAAAAAGCCCTCTTGCCCTGTTTCCCCAATTTAGAACTGACCCAAAGCCAACTTTATCAAAGATAAATATGTTCACATCACAACTTACAGTCTGCAAAAATCAGTATTAATTTCATATTCTTTTGGGGCTGTTAAAGCTTACCTGAAACTGCAACATTTCTAGACGTTTATCAGTGAACTCAAAGAGCGCCAAAGTAGTCCTCATCATATAGAGTGAATTTACCATGAAGGTTGCCATGTCAGCTGTACCCAAATTACTTGCAGACATAGTACACATCTGTAACAAAGGATCTAGCACACAAGACAGAACCTAGAATGGCAAACATACAGAAAACAGGGAGAGAAGGGAGGAAATCATGTCAAACGAGGCTTCTAACCTCATTCTGTCTCTATCTCTATTTATTCCCCAGAGCAGAATAAAGAGGAATGAGTTTCCAACTGTGAAAGCAGTTTTCTACTGGATTGTCAGCAGGTGATCAGCTACCGCAGTGATGGGAAAGTGCAAAAACCTGAGAAGAACAAATTCCAACCCGGCAGGAGTAAGAGTAACCCAGATTAGATAATGGGTAATTGTGAAATGTTGAGGGTGTATTTACTTAATGGAGTAGTAATTGGATAACAGAATTTAGATACTGCATTAAGAGTACCACTCTATATTGTACTGTAATTATCTGCTTTGTTAGTCACCTTCTTATTCACATCACAAACTCTGGTTTGGTAGAAAGATCCAAAATGTAACTAGACAAAAAGATTAATGTTCCACCTATCTTTTGTGCACTGAAATTAACTTACACACCCTTTCCCTGCCCCCTCTCCCTTCTCTTCACACACACAGAGCAGTCAAACATTCTTATACCTGCACAAAGTCAGCCTGACGGGCATCCAGTGGAATAACAGATGAGTCATGAGATGTTAAAACCTCCCGTAGCAAGTTAAGTGTCTGATTTAGAGCAGAGCTTGGGCCAAGATCAGGAGGTGGGAGTTCAATCTGAAGAATAAGATTATCTGTTTGTGGTTATTTTTATTAATTTAGTTTACAGCAAACACCATCCAAACTGTTAGCACAAATGCAACCAACTAATAATAAAATTACATGTAGCCATGCAGAGAACTTTGACAGTGGACAAATCTAGCACATTTCAGACAATAATTGCCTGCAACTTTTAGCATAACCATCTCATTCAGTGACCAACAAACAATGCTGAATTTATCCTTTCATTCAGACTATACCTATTTTATGATCTAGAGAAACCCACATACTATCGGGTTTGGTAGTGGAAAAAAATGCATTTACTAGATTAGCTGCCAAAGAGTAGCCATGTTGCTGGCACCACTGAGTTCACTGTAAGCAGGATCTCCTGTAAACACTTGAGAATCTTGTCCAGGCAGAGCACAAAGATCAGAGACTAGAGCCCTACTGCAGCAGTTCTTGACAAGGCTGCACAGCCCCTATGATGCTCAGTATGCAGTCACAAATGCAACAGTCTTATCCCTAGCAAATTTGTGCCTTAAATTGCCAGTACACAAATGAACTGTACACAAGCTAACTCAAGTGCACCTACATAAACTGCAACAAGACTGCACAAACTGGAATACAGGCAGGTAACAGATAAGCAGCAGGAACTGCATATGTTTAAAAAAAAATGAGAAGGAATAGAAATTTGTGTATATTAGAAAAAAAACATGCTTTCCAAGCCAAATTATGAAAATTGGAGCACCTGAAACGGACTGAAATTCTATGTTATCTTTAACACAGGCTCACATACTTTACCCCTTTCTTTATAACAGGCAAATACTCATTTCTCTTTTTCCCAACATGCATTTCTTAGATTCCACCCCAAACACAGCTGTAACTTCTTGTCTCCAGTGCTGTCTTAAACTGGCATCCTCCTGCCTCCAAACCCTTATTACAGCCCAGGTCACTTACTTCATTTCCTTCTGCCAATGATCTGCTTCCTACCTTCCTGTTGCACCTGCCCATCCAAGCACAAACATAGATCTGGCCACATCATGCTGAGTAAGGAGACTGTCAATAATATACATTAAGTGAACACTTAGAAGTATAATCTCTCCAAAAGGAGGTAGGGAGAACTAAGTTTGGATGGGCCTGCCCCAAGTGTCTCATTCAAGGTGCCTGGTTGCAGCAGAGCAAGGCAGCATGCGCTTCTGCAATGCTCTTAAGACTCCAGCTCAACATGAAAAGGTAGCAACTTTGGATGGACCTCCAAGTCATAGGCAACATGTTCCATACCTTCCCAAATGAGTACTGATGAACAGCACAGTAAAATGCCTGTCTGAGTCTTCAAGGGGAAAAAATAAAAAAAAAAATAAAAAAATCAAATGGGCAGAGGCTGATGGACAAAGAAACCAAGAAGGAGAGCACAATAATCATCTTTAGAGTAGAGCATTAGAGTCTTTTCGAAATGAATCTGTACTTGATGAACACACTACCAGAGAAAGAGAAAAAAACCCCTCTCTCTGAAGCCATGCTGAGCTTTCACACTTTGTGTTTTGAAACATTTGAGATACCATACATGTCCCCACACTGCTACCGAGACAGATCTAACAAAACCTTTTTTCATCCTTCTGAATACAAAGTGTTCCTCTATTCTCACTCCAAGAGAGTATACCGAGTTCGAGGAACTAATGGAAAACTAAATCTAATAGGTTCAGAGAACAGTTGTTCAGCCTAAGCAGTCTTGAAAACATAAAACAAATATTCTAGCAATGAAGTAACAGTAATTCAGAAAGGGGAACTTGTTCAGTGCTGATCAGTAGTAAAGTTTACTGAAATTTACAGCATTGAGTGACTTTCTTCTTGTTTCTTCTTTTTATTATTAGGGGTATTGATTGTGTCCTGAACACAGTGTTCTCAGACTTGAACTGGACTGTGATCAGGGATATTTCGCGTTAATTTGAGACTAGAGTTTGATACACACACACACATAGATCATGGCAATTTCAGGCCGCTTAGCACAGAATTTTTGTCTCCTGAAGTAGCTAGTGCTCAGAAGCTCTCAAATTAACTTCATCTTTCATTTAGTCTGTTCTTTTAAAATCCACTGTCTTCCAGATACAAGCAAGGAACAACATTATAGAAGAATAAAATATGGCTAGGAAAAAAGGTTTAGATCACTAGATTCTATTTCAGTTAGCTTGAAATTCTTGACTACTGCAATAGAATTATCAGTAAGTGGAAGGAAAACTAAAGCCATGTTATACTCATTTTGAAAATTCCAACTCTTTGCATACAGAGTGAGCAGTTTTTTTCAGAATTATGAAGTTTAAAAACAGACACTTCTAATTTATAGAGGAACCTACAGATTTCAACTCATGAGCGCTGAATCACTATTCTAATAAAAAAATAATTGTTGCCCTGAATGTTCTATGTGCACTAAGAGATCATTCTAATTGCTTTTACTTCCAGAAAACCAGATTTAAAATGCATGCTGAATTCTACTTTTCAAGTACCTCCTTCAGATGCAAGCCAGACAGAAGCTAACTAAAAATTATCAGAGAAGTTCTGCAGCAGATAGTTCAATAGCATTAAAACCTACTCTAACACAGTATTAAGTGTCTAATCAGTTATAACTAGCAGTTCAGTCATACAGAAATGAGGCCAAACAGCACTTCAGCCTTTCAAAGAAAACAAGAAGAAATTACCCATTTTTAAAATCCAATAAACAAAACTGAAATGAATTCCCTTGATATTACAATGGGCACTAAAAGTTGTACATAAGCTCTAGTATAAAAATTTGTATCTTCTTTTAAAATTCTGCATTTTAGTTAGTGCGGAGCACTTACTAAGCCACTTATCTTCCTCCGAACATATAATTCAGAGCAGATCTCTGTCTATGAGAGCAAGTAGCTCAAAGGATGTCTTACAGAGTTTAACAAACAGGAAAGGAAGATACAAAAAAAATGAAAAGGCAGTATCAACCAAGAACATGCATGCATGTTAAGTTTCTCCCCTTCTCATTTACAAAAAAGGTTAAATAAAAAGTGGCAATTTTTCTTCCTATTATATACAGTTAATTTCATTAAGGACTGGAGCAGATAGCAGGGAGAGTAGCTTTCTTAAAAACTTGTACATGGACCTGCAAATACTGAAAATGTATAGGCAATCAAAATTTTATATATTATGCTACTTGAACATTAGAAGTTAAGAGTAGAGAAAGACATGGATATACTGGAGGGAGTCAAGCAAAGGGCCACAAAGTTTATGAAGGGAATGGAATACCTCTTACGCAAGGAGAGGCTGTGTTCAGCCGGGAGAAGAGAAGGCTCAGGTGGAACGTTATCAACATGTATAAATACATGAAGCGAGGGATAAAGAAGACAGAGACAAGACTCTTCTCAGTGGCGTCCAGTAACAGATCAAGAGGCAATGGGCAGAGATCAAGACACAAGAAAACAATTTTTTTACTGTGAGGTTAGTCAAACACTGGAGGCAGTTGCACAGTGAGCGTTTGGAGTCTCTGTCCTTGGTGACATTAAAAACTCAGCTGAAGTCTGTCCTGGGCAACCTGCTCTAGCTGACACTGAGCAAGATGGTTAGACTAGATGATTTCTAGAGTTTCCTGCTGAACGCATCCATTCTGTAATTCTGTGATACTATTATTAAATAAACCAAGATGGTAATTCAAAATACACAACTCCTCAGAGAAAGCACTATTTAGAGTAACAAACAAAAGATTGGTAGCTCTTGTAAGAGCCTTATCTGCTTCTAGTACAGCCTCTTAAAAATCCAGCTGCCAGGGGCTGGATACAAAGTGTTACAGACTGTAACCTTGAAAAAATGTCTCTGGATATTTCATGCTGTCACTTAACACTGAACAGCCCCAGCTACAGATGTTCATTCTCCCAATCAAGACAATATTCACCAGCACTCCAAGAAACTTAAGAGCACATCTACCAGAGAAGCTTTGGAGCAGCAGTCCTAAGCTCTTTTGGTCTTATTAGGATCCTACAGAGGTCAACAAAGTGGAATGCCTAATGGCAAGCTTTTCAGTTCTCAAGTTGGTCTTGGAAGAAAAGATCACTAGTTATGCTTTGTTCACATGGATCCATTCAAAACTGTAACAGCATACTGATCACAACATCAACCAGTCTCATTCATTCTGCCCCATTTCCTTTTTTCCAGAAACCTAATAGGTTTTGTTCTGACAGGAATCAAATTATGAGGGACAAGTTTACAATTATTCCCATGCAACATTTTAATACCTCTCCCATGGACAAACTTAAAAGATAATGCTATCACAGCATTTAATTTGCATACATCTACTCTAAAAAGAAGAGCATTAAGAAATAATAATTAAAAAACTTGATTTGGAACACTCTTATACTAAGAGTCTTCTAACATCTCAGACAGCAGATGACTATAGTTTGGCACAATCCCTTTTTAGTACCCTTACAGTAACTCTCATTCCATTTCACTATATGTTTGCAATTATTCTTTCCCTTAATAATGGTTCTGGAGCACTCATGAAGCCAGAGGAAGGACATGTGGCCTTGAAAATTCCCTCTTTTTTGATTCATCAGCTTGTCTAATAAAACACACTGACAAAAGTTAATCTAATGTGCTTGTTAAAATGCCTCAAGAGTGGACTCATTATTTTAAATGACAACTCTAATATGACAGAACTGAAGGAACAGTCCATTCACTCCAATCCACCAGGTGCTTTGAACTTTACTTTCAATTTCATTGGAACAGTTTCTGTTGTTCTGACAATTATTTTCACATACTATTTTCTCATGGATTTATAATCATCTGTCAAATGGTAATCTTTATGGGTGGATTTTAGGTCCAGACAATGAGTGACTAAACATAGGCAGAATCCTGAATTCCTAAACATTTGATTTATTGGTGCAGGGTCAAAAGAAACATATAAAAGGATACATAAGGATTGTAATGGTACTTCTCATCCACTTTACTAGCATAGCTGGTAGACCCATGGCTGGATCCAACATGGCTAAAAAGCAACAAATACAAATGTTTCTTCATCACAAGGACACCACAATTGTCCAAAAACCATTACAGTTGAACCAAGAACAAACCAATTATTGCCAGAGCTAGAAAATACTGGCAAGACTGCCCAACACTGCCCAATTCCCATTACATAGTCTCCCTAGTACATAATCAGTATTCAGGGTGATTCCTGTTACTAAGATTCAGTTCCCCTACTCTTACCTCGCCTTTATTCTAGTAGATATTAAAAAATAACCCTCTGAAGGGTAAGAGCCAACAATGCAGAGGAGAGACAGCATTTGCAGTAAGAGCCGATGCACCAAACCCTCAGTGACACAGGAGACGGCTGGTGATGCATAGCTTCTCTATCATGCGCACGTTGAGCTCCGTGACAGCTTGAAAATCAAAGCTGTGAATGGCAACTTAAATCCAAAAAACAAAGTAGCTCTGCAACAACTCTGCTACCGAACTTTGTGATAGGTTTCAAGGAGTATCAGAGCCAAAGTGCTCTGATTGTACTCCCTTGTGTACTGCCTTTCTTTGATAACAACGGGCTTGCTTTCAGGCAGTCTGCTGAATATTTCTGTTAACAAGGATTTCAGTTCATACAGAGTTACCTGAGAACTTTGAATGCAAAAACCATGAAAAAGGCTTTCTCAGAACAGTCTGAAGTTGAGAGCTGCTGACTACTTTATTTTCAGATTACAACCTGGATGCTTGAGATTTTCTTATGCAATGAAAAAAAGAGTTCATAGCAAAGTGCTTCTAGGCAAACTAGTAAGTATTCTGAAGTAACCAGGGATTTCCCTGTACCATTTACACTGACGGCTTGACAACCAAGAGAGAATACTGATCTAAGACTGCCTATAAGCTTCCACACACCTCCACACTTGTGACACTCCTTGTGTAATATGAGACTCTTCTCAGAAATAGATGTGAAGAGGAAGCTATTGTCCTAGAAAGAACAGCCTGAAATCTCAGTTTCCCATTGTGCTTCAGAAATTAAATCCCAGGCAGATTGAAGGCAATGCTCAACTCGGGATAATCAATAATCTAGGGAATAATCAATAATCTAGGGAATTGTCTGTGGTGATGAGGACATCAGAATCAAATTACCATCCTGTCATTTGTCTACATCCTAAGGATGGGATCTTGAGGAGTTAGCATATTTAATAAAATCTGCATTGTCCAAAAATAAGTTTCCAACTAACTACACTCAAGAGAAAGATTTGCTTAAATCATATTCTGGTCTATCAACTACTAAATAGAATGTAGGTACTAAATAAGAAAATTATCAGCACCAACAAATGCTACTGAGGGAATGCTATCATTAAAAGGGTCTAACTGACACAGGCTATATTCACCACTTTTCAGTGATCTAAACAAGAGGCACTTAAATCTATAGAAATAATTTTTTTTTATTTGAGAACATCCTATTTGCATTTTAATCTATTTCCAAAGTTATTCAAATTGCCTTAAAAATCATATTTTAATCAAAGTACTGGACAGCTGATACTATTTGAAACAGGCTTATCAATGCCTTAAGATGCAAAATGTAAGTGGACATAAGGAACCATGATTTACAGACTGTACAAGTGAAAAGTCATTTACTAATTTTACAACTGAATATTTCTTATGTGCACAACAGGAACAGCAATGACGCCACTGAAATTGCCTATATAAGCACAAAGGGTCTGTCTTCCAGAGGTTTAATCTTCTCTAAAAAAGAGAAATAAAAAACACCTGAAAGCATTTGCAGTGCATACAAAGCTGTGAAAAGCTGGTGGAAAGACTGGGATGTGAAGAGAATCCTACTAATACATATACACAGTTTTGGTCTGAACACATCAATAAAAAGGACGGTAAAAAGCAACCTTCATTTTCCTCAAAATGTAAAGGCATTGTGACATTTACTATTAAATTAAGAAAGACATGAAAAAGCATAAAAGCTGCTTTGTCTACATTAACACATAAAAAACTAAGTAACAAGAATAAAAATTTATGATAAAATAGGGTCTTTATCATGTGGAAACTAATGTTTCAACCTAATAATCAATTCAGTAGTCCACTCAAAGGACACACACTATGAACTGGGGGATCACAATTCCTTTATCGCTCTTTTTCTGAATTCTACACATTTTCAAACTGAAAACAGTATATCACCCAAAATAAAAGCACAAAGTCTGTGAGTTACGTGAGTAGGAAAATCATGCTAGAGCCTGTTTGAGTACAGATGTAATACACAGCAGGATAAATGAACAGAAAAGAGATAAATACAGAGCTATTCTACAGTTTCAAGCCAAGAAAATTTCTTTCCCTAAGCATTTTGTAAACAAAGAGCAGGCATTCATTTTTGCTAAGGTCCATCACTGATTTCTTACAAAAGGAAGAAGCAGACAGGTATTTTATCTTATCTTACATATCGGGAAATACAATGATTTTTTTGGTTGTCCCTGTCCATCGCATGTTTTATGAATTCAGCTTTATCCGATACTTGAAGAAGCATTAATAGAAAAGGAACTACTATTCGGAACTACACCGCATTCAAATGGAAATACCCATGGCAACAATGCACTAAGTGGACTTTGGTAATATGGACTGTGGGTGTAACCAACTGAACGAATGAAACCACTGAAAGTAGTCACTGGGATATATGGGAGAGAAGAAGAGGAACAGATGCTTCTTTGAGAAAGTCACTCCTCAGCCTCTGCAGAAAGACAGGAAATTGAGACCAGACGCAAGCTCTGCTGAATGAGAAAACTAGTGTGGGACCACAGAACAACACTGACAAAACTCAAGAAAATCTGACTGAATGGTCAGCAAATTACAAGGCTTTGCACAAAGAATAGTTTCTGTAAATCTATGTAATTTTTTTTTTGCATTTTTCTTGCAGGTTAAGTAAAAATAATTTAGAAATGCATTTACAAATGTTACAGCAACGTTCATGTGGTAAAACTATTTTTATAAAAGATAGCCCAAATTTCATTTTTACTTTGCTTGCCATTTTGGGATATACCCTGCAACTTCAAAAACGAATTATGCACAGGAGCAATTAAACACTGTTCCGATGATGCATTAATATAAATTATTTAGCTCAATCACCCGATCTTGCTCTATTCCACTTAAGAAAACTTCCTCTTTTTGTTGCTTCTCATAGATTTTAAAAGTACATAAACTGCTCTGCAAACAAATAACGTTAGCAGCAGTATTTTAGCCACATATCCACAAAAACCCCACTACTAATTGAATTAAAATATGTAGCAAATTTTTAATATAGTTCCATAGCTAAAATATTGAAAATACAGAACTCCAACGTTCTAGATAACTAGCTGTTTTATATGTTAGCTTTTCCTAATCTTACTCAACAAAAGGGAAATGCAAGTGCATTTTGAAACATGAAAGCTGTATGATTTTGAAACAAACCTTGTCCATTAGTTTACTTGCGTGAAGGCTCAGGCTGTTAAAGAATATTTTCTTGCTCAACAAATGCATTTCTTCAATTGTTGTCAACAGTGTGGCTGCACTGTTTCCTACAATACCACTGAAAAGAAAATTAAGATTACTTAACAATTCTGAAGGGAGGGACAACATGACTGATTCAGATCAACATAATTTCAAATATGATTATTTTCAAAGTTGAAAATTCATAACAAGTAATTGCAGGGAACAGTTCTCCACACTGGCTGAGAGGCAAGTTGACTGTAACAACAAGCTTTATCAATTATGTCATTAAGCAGGTACTAAATACAGGCTATCAAATTTGCACAAACTTTTTGGAGAGTCCTAAAAGTTAATGGATTTTTGCTTTGTTATGCTCTAAATCTACTTCTGTAATAGAAAACAGATTACATAAACAAAAACGGTTAACAAGCATACTATCATACTATCCTTTAGGGATGGCATTATCTCTCTTCTTTCTTCATTGAGATGTTAGGCATCTCCACAAATGAAAGAATTCAGGCCTTGCTATTTCAAGTGTCAAGTATCACACTTAGCACAAATATCCTATAAACCTTAAATGGCACTACATGGCTATGCTCCTCTCACAGATATACTCTCTGCCTTTCTAAGTAAATGCACTTTTAAGCTACAAAAGGGCAGTGAAAATTCATTGTGTCACAACAGGACTAATTTAAACCTGTAGCTTGATTTTCAGATTGTAATCTCATATTTAATAGATCGTTTCTCAAATTGCTTTTTCCCTTCATTAGCAAGGTGCACTTTATATAGAGAAAATGATTCAACTAGTAGAAGGTACTTCAGTGGTCTTTAAACTACACATTTTTAACACGACCAAAAGCAACAGATAAGACTGCCTAAGACCTTCTATTTTAATATCACATTTTCAACTGCACCAAGCTTTATGACTACAGGGAAACACTAACTTTGGAGACAGAAAAATACAGCAAAAATATTTCAAGATTTTTGGATAAAATTAGGAATAGGTCTTAGACGTGTTCTACCATAGACCTGTAGTGCCATTGCAATTGAGGATTTTAAATAGGGTGGGAGGTGCCCAAGAACCACTTGTCCTGGTCTGCCCAACATCTAAATGTCTTTTCAGACAGAGAAGTTCAAGTAGTAGTATTAATGATTCAAATTCTCAGCAGTTCAGTCCAGGACTGTGGAGGAAGATTTTTCTGCTACTTCTGTTTCTAACCAACATGAACTACTGCACATGCCACAATGGATAAAAACAGCAGCTCTGGCTTTTCTTCAGCTTCTGTATTCCTGGTGGCATCTGGAAGCTTGAACTGCGACTGGTGCATCTTCAACAGCAAGGTAAGGAATAAGGCAAACATTTTCCCAACAGAAGAATGGAAATGCATACTCAGAAAAAAATGTTACCAAAACACAGTTGTTTAAAGAAAATAAACAACATTGAAGTTCTAGAGGTAATTTTAACATTTTTTTCAAATGGGACTAGACTTTGCAATCTTAAAATGTTTTGTTGAATTTTTTCGTATACTATTTGAATCTACACAGAACAATAAAGAAACAGTTACTCTGGCAAATTGATGCTATATTCCAAAGCAGATTTGATTTGAATTGAGGAATGACAACAGGTAAATGGAATCGGATTGATATCACATGTATTTTCCCCTGATAATACTTGTTACAGTACAGAGCAAAAACTAAGCCACAAAAGTACTCTTTATAGCAGATTAATCTTTACATACACAATTAGTGAAAAAAGACATTTTTAACACTCTTTGTAATTTTGCATACCTGATTGTATGGTGGTAGAACTTGAGAAGATTAGAAATCTTGTACAGTAAAACTGCTCCTGGCTCAGCAACAATCACCTGCTCAATTCTAACCTGCAGCATGAACAAATACAAGCACCCTTCAGGCCATAAATTTCAAAAAGCCAACCTCTTGCAATATATGTCTGATTTCTGAAAAATAAATTCAACCATAAATAAATTTTAAAAGAGAGCGTCCAGTTAATGTTCAACTTGAACCAAAGTGCTTCTGGGTTGCCAAGCATCTTGGCAGAAAACAAACAGGTGGATGCATTCTTAAAAAAAACCCCACAAACCCAAAAAGCCTTCAAAAAATCCTGTTCCCCTACAGATTTCTGCCGCAACTTGGTATTGAAAAATTAAAAAATAATGACACCACTTGATGGATCGAGCACATACTGGAATCCTCCACAGCACTGAATAGCAAAATAGCAGCAATGCTACAAAAATCCCTAAACTACAACAATAGATCATTTGTGTCATGCTGCAATTCAGAACATCAAAGTATTAGGTATTTTACACAAAACCAAAAATTTCACCTGGATGAATCTCTTCTTCACTTAAAGGAGAACTTATGCATCTCCTACCAGCATTTAATTAGATGTATTTATAACAAGTGATCAGCTATGCTATTTACCTCAGCCCGGAATACTGCTACACAGCCCAAAACAGTGCTGACTTACTGACAGCCCAAGACAGTTGATGTCTTGTCTTCATGGT
The DNA here is from genome assembly GCA_013396655.1 of Campylorhamphus procurvoides. Classification (NCBI taxonomy): domain Eukaryota; kingdom Metazoa; phylum Chordata; class Aves; order Passeriformes; family Dendrocolaptidae; genus Campylorhamphus; species Campylorhamphus procurvoides. Next base: position 1,040,175 of record WBMV01008148.1, read on the forward strand.
ACACACAGTCTCAACCCACTCACAAAAGGCTGCCCCAGGGTCAATCTTTGTGCACTCATGAAGGAGAATAGACAGTGTCTTATCACTGTACTGTTCTCCCACATGCCTGTGTGTGAAAGGGCTATACACAAATCACCAGTCAACACTCACTCTCCCAAGTTATTCGCTGTTCAATGGAACATGATGTGCTGCAGTGCCTTCTTGTCAGAGACAGCTGCAGGGAGAACCAACTGAAATTATGCTTTCTCAATCCCCTCCCTTCACATGTAATTTACGGCCAAAACCAAATAATACTTTTTAACTCTTATTCGCAATGGATAATGCACAAAGTTTATTTCAACACACAGGTGAACTTTGCTCTTCCATGTGTTTGTACATACAAAGGTATGTATACAGATACCTGTCTCCAATGTTACCTAGAAGGTAATTTGGGCATGGATACTGAGTATATTCTAGTTGTACTGCAAAAAAGAATAAGGCAGGTAGGGGAAAAATAAAAATATTGACTAAAAAATTAGCAACAGCTAAAAATAAAGAAAATAATTAAGAAATAGAAAAAGAAGAGTCAGAAGGAAAGGAAAAAATATAAGATTTTATGGTTATGAAACAAAAATAAGAATTGAAAAAATAAAGGCAGGAAAAGAAGAACTGTTGTTTCCCATAAAGCAGCCTTCACTGCACTGGAGAACTAAAACTTGAAAGTGACTCAACCTAACCTGTTCAGGACTTAAGAGCTCCTACCATTTCTCTATCCTATGCATTCTTTTGTTAGCTGAACATAAAAGACTATCTGAAGTCTACACAGGGCATCAAAAATATTTTGTTTTGAACTCAAGTATTATGGAAAAGATGAGTTTAATTGAAATATTTTTTAGGATTCTCCTACTTCTATCTGAAATGAGAGGCCTCTGGTAAGATCTACAGCTAGGGAGTATTCAAGATTCACTTGGATGCCTAAAACACAAACCAACTATCAGTAAGAAAAGTGCGTAATTTATGCTCAATATAACCATAACCCTTCTTCAGAAGTAAGGGGACTATATCATATTGTATATTCACATGGAAAGGCATAAACTAGTAGGAAAATGCTACATAATTCTCTAAGTGCTTGTGGAAATTCTATGACTAGGATTTTATTGAACTATTCTGTACTTCACCATTAACTGAAATAAAGTGACAGATTTGCAAACATCATCAGTCTCCCAGAAAAGCAGTGTACTGTGGTGCCACACAACTACAACAAAGAGTGGTTTCCCTGAAATCAGTGGAGGTATTTTTCTTATTGTGGACAATCTTCAGAAAAACCAATTAATTGTAAAAAAGATTCCTCCAAACTGTTTATTGTTCCTCTGAACTTGGTGGCTTGCAATTATTTATCCGCATTGTATGAATTTTTTCTTTCCCCATGGGAAACAGTAAGTGCTCCCTATTTTACACTGGGAAGTCTAAACTGGCAGTGAATTAATATAAGTTGCATTTTATTAGAATACAGAATACAATGGGAAGTCTTTGATTTTTCTTTTGTTTTTCGGGTTTTTTTATTATTATTATTTTTATTTTATTAGCACAGTAACTAACTGACAACAATATTTCAGGGAATGTTTCTACAGAGATCAGAAGCACACAAGTGTAAAGACTTTGGCAACCAAAATGGAAGATATTCTGTACTAAACTAAAAAAATCTCAGATCAAGACCAAAACTCCCTCTGTCTTACAACAAAGGTTTCATTCTATTCCTAATTACTTCGTTGGAATGCACAGAAATACTGAGTTCAAATATCAGTATTCAGTATTAATAGAAATAGAGCATGCAAGAAGAACACAAAGTCTGGCAAAAATTTTTCAAAAAAAACAAAGCTGTGGTAATTGCTTGTTTGTCTGTTATGACAAGTGTTTTCCAACAGGTCAAAAACTAAAGGCTGTGAAGGACGATCTGTGGTTACAGGCACAAAACTGAAACACAGGAGGTTCTGTCCAAACATCAGGAAACACTTTTTTTCCCACTGTGCAGGTGACTGAGCACTAGTAGAAGTTGCCCAGTGAGGCTATGGAGACTCCATCCCTGGAACTATTCAAAAGTCATCCAGACAGTCCTGAGCAACCAGTTCTAGGTGGCCTGGCTTGAGCAGGGAGACTGGACCAAGAGACCTCCAGAGGTTCCTGCCAAGCTCAACCCTTCTGTGATCCTGTGACACTCTACATAGTGACTTTTTTTACCTCTCTTCAGACCTTATCTTTTCCCTATCAAAAACTTACACACAGTATCCAGAAACTTTATCCAGGTCACACTGGAGACTAAGTATCTGTCACCTGGACACAGTTGTTATATACCTTTAATTTGAGAACCATAAAACCCTTCAGAAGTTGAGACTCTAACTCTCAAGCAAGAGCAACAAAAATACTTTGAAAAGATGGGGACACAAGTTCTGAAAAAACATGATAGAAGAGCTTTTATATTTAGAGTGTTAAGCAAAGCAAAGTACTTCACCTTCAGAGGCCTGCAGACACCTTCTGTGATGTGCCCAACTACTTCTTGAATATTTTCTTCCACACCTATAGTTAATGCAAACACATGCTAAGATTATGCAAATGTGATTCTCTTTTCTTCAAGATTATAAAACAAATAAACAAACGTAGGAGGTACTCCTCCATGAAAAGTATTATGAACTGTATGTTCTTTTCTCCACAGGACTAGTTCACACCTCCACTGTACTTCAAATCTAGCCATTAAGAAATAGCTGCATGACAGAACAGTCTTGGAGTCATTACCTTTTGCTACGCAATTGCTTCCTAGTGCAACATAGTGCCTTGGGATTTGAGGGAGAAGCAGCTAGGCGAAGGGAGGGAGAAGCAGCAAGGGGAAGAATAAATGATCTAGCAAAGAGCTGTCACAGTAAGGCTCAATATTAGCACTTCATGAAATTAAACTAGAAGGAAAAAAAGCCAAATTCAACTAGGCCAGTGTGATGCTCAAGGAGCAACAGCATATACCCTTTTGAAAGGCCTGAAAGGTCCGTCAGTGTTGGGTACTGACGTGCCCATGGCACTGTTACAAATTAAGTGACGTGTATCTCCACACTGCTGTGTGCTGCAACATTAGCAAATGCTTCCTCCCCAGCAGCAATTGAAACTCATCTTTCACAGAACTACATACAAAAAAGAATATTGCCCTATCTTACCATGAAACACAAATGAATTGTTGCATGGCAACCAGTACTGTCATAAATCAATCAAACTGAAAGCAACAGATCTTCAAGCTCTCACTTCAGTAACAACTCAGAATAGATTTATGGAGAAAGCAATACTTTAATTCTAATTTAAAACTTGTCAACAGGAGTTCATCTTCAGATGGGACCCATGCAATGAAAGTAAACAAACTGACTGTGACATGTGACAGAAATCAGGTGACCTGAAGCTATATTTTGCTTATTTCAGACTAAGAGAGATTACCTCTGAGAGCAAAAATAACGAAAGACGAGAGATCTGTGCCAATGCCTCTTTACACCAAGCTATGTGAAAAGCCACAAAAGCAGTAATAACTGAATTCAGTGTGGTGGCTCTAAGAATTTCAACATACTAAATTGGTAAGATAATAAAAATATGTTAATATACTTGAGTACTGTTATCAAGGCAGAAAGCAAGATTACAAACCACAACATGTATACTCTCCTATGTAATGGCTAGCTCTCACACACCCCCTAACAATTTACACATTTCTTTAGAAGGAACAGTCACACTTTTACTGTTCATCAACATAACACACACCTAGCACATATTTGCAATAGTGTATCTAGACCAGATTGACTTAAAAACAAGTTGTTGGATATGAAATTTTTAGCTCAAAAAATATACAAGTTCGAATACCAAAGGACATGGAATAACAATCTTGATATACCACATGCTTGTGCCTTTGCATATATTTTCATGTCCAATTAGAATATTTGGATTCCACAAGCAGTGAAATCTTCCAGCAGAATGGGTTATATAACTGGTGCAAGTTTGACATAAAAGAATTACAGAATAAACAATTCTTAGAGGTCCAAAATAACTTTTAGAAAACAGTTCATAACTGAAGATACGCTTCCGACTGCTTGCTACACCATATATAATCTTTCTCTGTGTATCCTTCTATAAAAGGAGAAATCTTTCTTGGACTACATTTAGCTTCTGTTCTCCATCTGGGTTCCTGTAACTCCATGAAAAATGGGTTTCTACTGCATCTCTTAAAATGCCTGCCATTCTCCCTTCCTTTCAAGTACAAGATCTCTGTAAGACTGAAGTCTCTTGCTAGCAGAATACCTAAGCTCCAAAGAAGAGAACCAGATGTTTTATCCTTGCCCAGCAAAACAGCTAAACTCTTCTGAATGTCTTTTCAGTGCTTAAAATTTTAATAGCATTTTTGGTCAGACTAATTTTAAACAGTTAACATTTGCAAGATTAACATTTTAAAACTTTTTAAAAGCTACTCTTGAATACTTTTGATTATGGGCTACATAGTTTGATCATTTTGAAGTAAAAACTGGGATGAGAACACTTATCCAAAAAATCTGTTATATGCACAATTTTTCTTCCAGTGGGACCAAATTCACCTCAATCACACCAATAGCTATATGTATGGCTTTTTATTTTTTTTGAGAAGGGAAATTTTTGTGTAGCTGTGATCTACCACACTGTCCATAGTCCCGAAATGATGCAGAGCTTACGGGAGAATTTAAACAGAAATCTGAATTCAGAACAGATACACCTGAATTAAAATAATAGATGCAGTTCCATCTGCAAAAAGGTACCCAAGTTGAAATTAAAGTGAAAACATCTGCCTGACCTAACACCAGACCACCAGGTAAGTGTCATATCTACAGCAATTTCTTGGGCTCCCTCCATAGGGACAGAAAAAAAATCCCAGTTTGTGACGAAAGCCTGCAGAAATGTTTACATTATATCTTAAATTTTGTTGGGAAGATTTGCCCTCTGGAGATGCAAATCTCTGTCATTATCTGTAACTTCAAATAAATAAGGTGTCCACTTGTTAAATATTTAAGTGAAACTAACTCTATTTCTGCCAGAGCCTCTGCAGCCAGATGTCTGAAGTCTGCACAACAGCACAGGAAATTCAGCTTGAACCTCTCAGTATCTCAGATGCTGTGCTCACTAATTAGCAACTACGAACTCAGGATTGTATTTATAAAAAGCATATTATTGCAAGGTACTTCATGGCTGCACTGCCCATAAATGGCTCTTTGTTAAATCCAGTGGTATCCTATTAAGTACTGTTTTGTGTTACAGATCTTACATCACTAGCCTTGTCATCAAAGAAATGTCCCAAAGATGCAGAGGAATAGTTATGGACAGCACCTCTCAAGATTTATAGCTCCCAGTATGAAAGCAGAATCCCTCTTTACATTTCTTGAAAATCGTACAACAGTGATAGCAAACCCATTGCTGCAGAGCTTAGAGAAATGTATTTTTCCTTCAGACAGAAATATTGAATCTTCTGTTTGTACCAGTCTCTTGAGAAAGAAGTTTAGGCCTGATGATTTTTTTGCTGAAAATTTTTCTCCCAAACATTTATATTCTCTGTATTATCCAGTACCTTGTTCTGTGGCTGATACGCTCTAAATATATCTAATTACACAGCCATGGTATCTCAGCCTGACATCCTGCCAGAAGGCCAAGGAACTTCATAGTTAAACAATGCACTACAGAAAGAGTTGGGAGAATTTCAGAACAAAGTGCAGGCCTGTGCAGCCGCAGTAGCCCAATCCACAGCAGTATCAGACACAGTATAATGCTCCATGGGGCCAGCTTTTCCCGAAGGACTCCCCAGTTACAGCAGAAGCATCAGTCAGTCATCTACAAAGAATTCCCACGTCTTTTTCTCTACCATAAAACCATCATGAGGCCTGCTTTCCTGTCTCCCCCAAGATACTGTCAGCAAAAAATATTAAATTCACTTCTATAGTACACTGTAACTGTAGTCAAAAAACAACAGCATTCCTCCAGTTTGATTTAGAACAGTTCCTAAACAGCCTCGTTTCCCATATACCACTAATTAGGAAAGCAAATAAATACTTAGAGCAGTAAGAAAAACCAGAATGCATGTTCATTTTAAATCCCAGAGGATTGATACATACAGTCTGAAGAGCTCACCAGATGCAGATCAAATGTACATTGTTATGAGTTTGTTACAACTGAGTACCCATGCTTAACTTCTTAAAAATGTCTTAGAATCTATGGTGGTAAATCATACTAAAGCTTCTACTGTATAGAAGGTCTTAAGTATAGGTCAAATCTACTTAAAGCAAGGAGGCTGAAGACTAAGCATGAGAATCTGCAGTTTTGTTACTGAAGGAGAGCTTTGATATTAAAAAGTTTCACGTATCTACAAGCGACCTACTTAGACCTTCATAAACCTGAAATGATGCTATATGACTAAAGAAAATTGCATTTTACTTGTATCCTATAAGGAAGAGACCTATAGGAACAAGAAACGACATTTTAAAAAATTTACTAAACAGAAGACCATGGCATAATGGGAATCCTCAACATAACAATAAGCAATGACAATCTTTTCAAGGAGATATGTATTCATATACATTACAAACAATTTTTGAACTCTCAACTACACTCTAAAATGTCCCTTTGAAAAATTAGTGTAAATCTATTATAAGCATAGTAAAATAAAACCAGTGCATTTTGAAATGCTCTTCTTTATTGTATGCCTTTGTTTAGAAGAATGCAACCACCAACTATTCTGAGATTATTTCCAGGAAAATTTAAGCTCAGACTTGTAACTGAAGCCCAGCCTAAGAAATTAATCACTGATTAATTCTGACTTATCACTGATTTACTTTCTATTACCTCCCATTTTATGTTTTAAAATTAGTGCTACCTTGAATAGTTACAAGCTTTAACATAGCTTCTAGGTGTTCTTTTTCAGAAGCTGTAGCTTGATGCAACCAGGCCAGCATGTCTCCTACATACCTACAAAAAGACAGAAATTTCCACGTACATCAGCAGTTTATGATGTCATTGATTCAAAATGGCAACATGCAAAAATAAAACCTTGTTAGTACTGTACCTCAGAGGATCATGAGAGTGCATTTCAATAGGGCGGGGAGTACCTCCCAGACCTCCTCTAGTAAGAGCATCTATAAAGCCACGGACCACAGCACTCCTTCTAGCTGTCCCAAACTCATCCAACGTATATCTGTTAGTGAAGCAGTAAAATGAGTTAAAAAAAAAAGCAGCTCCTCATCACAGCTGATTAGCTCAGTTTTACAGCTAATACAAGTAACCATTTTATATTCTAGAAATCTTGCATCAATGCTTCTACTACAAAACATTTAAACCCATCTGATTTTCTTGACTCCTGTAAACAGATAATAAAGAGAACTTTTCCTTGACCCTCCCCATTCCCTTGCCCCACACAAAAGATGAAATAAATGAAAAAAACACTTTTTCCATTTTTGACACATTTGGGACCCCTGTTTGCATATGGTCCAGCTGACTGACAGAAACAACAATTTACTGCACTGCAACACAAGGCTTTTTCCTTCTTCTAGGTTACCACATGATTAGTAGCAAAATTTTATTTTCTTTTGGTGGTTGTTCATTGATTTTAATCAAATGAGACTTAGCTGGATAATTAATGGATGAACAATCACAGTCCCCTAATGGCTTGCTGGTGGTAGAGAAGGTACCAAAAACCTACACATGGCTCATTTCTGGAGCAGGCTACATTCCAGGCATTGAAGCACGACGGAAAGTAAAGGATGGGAAATGAACACTGCTAACATTCCTGATACATTTGCTTAGAATAAGAAGTTCTGCAAGCCACAAAGTATTTCTACTCTTTTTTAAAATTAATTTAAGCACTTTGAACAATACACATAAATTACAAGGGAAAAAAAGAAAATACAGGCTACAGTTTATTTTTCCAACAAAACTGAAAAAGCATCAAAGAGCAAGCCTGGTGTCCCTTACCAATGACACCCAACAGATGAACATATATAAAACAATAATAATAATAAAAAGAAGTTATTCTCTGACAGAAATTAAGTAAGTATGGCATTAATATTTAACAGAGGTGGAGAACAAAATATAGAAGACTATAGTTTCAAAACTGTTCAACATTAAGTTCAATTAGATTTCTACACTGCTGTGAAAATTCCAAGGGAACCTTCAGTTTTGTTCTTTTTAATCTACATTATTATTTGAAAGAGGAGGGAAAAAGCACACTGAAAATTCCGGACACTTCTGTTTAAACCTTTTTTGTTATACACTGTACTTGTTAACTCAGAGAGTAAATACTGGCAATGAATTTTATTCAACTTTTCTTGTTGGACTTTTTAAAGCACTATTTACAAAAAATACGCAATTAAAAGTGGAAGAGATCCGAGATCTGACAACTGCTCACCATCCAGAAGGAGCAGTACAGGAGTGAAAAATCTCAAGTGTCTGTAAAAACTAGCTAAGCTTATTTTTTTCCTCTCCAATGAACAGCTATACAATTGATCATTAAAAATACAGCAGTGGAACAAATCTTGTGATATTGTTATTAGTTTTGAAAACAGCATTTAATAGCGATAATTTTGTTTTAAAAAGGAAACTGCTAATTTTCCTTTTGCTCTCAGGAGAACAGGGTATAACGATAACAAAATCTTGCAACTTAAAAAATTCAGTAATAACTATTATTTACACCAGAACACAGTATTTACTACTATGTTATTACACACACTCATGTTCGGAAAAGAAAACAACATTTGGATTCTTTTCAACCCAGCTTTACATTTTAAAAAAATACAGTAACAATCATTAGGGAAAGAACAAGAGGTAGAAAAACACCTTGAAAACCTGAGTGGATGGTAGAAAAGGAACACTGCTTTGAGTGAAGTCTACCTGTGTTTCCTATCAAGTTGTTTTTCTATTAGAGCCAGGAAGTGAAAATCAAACTGAAATGTTTATTTCAAACACCTCCTGACTGCAGTTCCCAAAAGTCCATCTATGGTACATTCTTTCTGTCACTTTTAGTTAAGACGACATAAGCCAATATAAAAAAGTAGAATTTGTAGATTTGTTTCTGAATTCCTGCTCTTCTCCATCTTACTAATTTTCACCCAATTGAATCACAATCTTTATCAGATGCAAGGGCAGTGATTTGGAGGAAAGTGCTGCGTTCACACATCAGTGCTTACATGCATACAACAAAAGGACAGCACCAATTACTTTCTTTTGTGATTTAACTTTTACATTTTGAACTCAGAAGTTTGTTAGTTACTTACAGGTACAGAAAAATCCTTGGAAGGGAAAAATTAAATATTGAGATTTTAAATGCAAAACATCGGTACTGCAATTGTGACAATACTGCTTTAGTAAGCAGTTACGCATCATAATCTATGATGAGAGATGTGGCTGCAAATTCTACAGTTTACTTTTGCTTTTTTGGCAGAAGAAAGGTCTTACCTATGAAGTTCTACCTTTGTTATAACTACTGCTGTTGTTTGTGAGAGAAGCATCAGAAGAAAAATAAATCATATTTTGCAGATTCATTTTAAATTGGTGAGCTGTGGATTAACATAGAAGATGTCTTTTTTCCCCATAAACATCAAGAAAGCAAAACAATGATTTTATGGAGCTTGAAAGTATCATAATTCAACAAAGTATTTATTACAGAAAACACAACTATTTCTAAGAAGAATCCCATAAAATGTTGTGAACACAGTTGTGACTGATCTTTTGCAGCTGTAGAAGAGGGTGTGGAGGAGAAAATGCAACAAAGGACTCTGCAATCTCCAACTGTGGCACCACATCCAACAGCTGGGGAATGTGCGTGACACCACTTCTCCCTCACATTAACTAGCAGAGCTGACTGAGTATATCAAGATCTGTGCTTTCACTCATGGTGACAGAATTTTTTAGGTACACTTCCACTATGCGTTTCTCTTGTGAGGAGCTCCATGGAGATTTACAGGGTCACTTACCTACACCTTTGCACATCTGACACTGTTTAAGACAAGGGTAGCCTTTGAAAGACTGCCCAGAACTCTGCCGTCCTGGATGACTGTGGGTGAAAGTCATTTGCAATCGTTGCAAAACTTGATGAGTGCATTAAAACAAACAAACAAACACCCTAAGAAGCAAAGAAGTACAAGCACCACTTCTTCAGGTATGGTGACCCAACAAAACCAGTTCTTACAGTGCCACCTCGTGGTTGTCTCTATTAAGTAACAAACTTTATTAAAGTCCCGTCAGCAAATTCTGAATAACAACAGTAGTATTATATAGATAGAGAAGTATCCCTATGCTTTAGAGGTCTCTATGTAGTAGTTTTTAATAGATTACTGTACAACTCATAATGGAAGACATTCTTACTACCAGAGGTGCTTCAGTAAAAGCTAATAAGCCTTTACCAATTTCTTACTTGGGAATTTAAATGACATAATCACATGCTTCAGACAGCATTTTTTACTTCAGAAAAACCCTACAATGAGTGCAGCAGAAATGCACAATTCATTTAGATTAAAATAAAAACAGTCTGACGTTTTACTTTAATGAGAAACCAATAGGCTGGAAACAGGCCAATGACATACTGTACCATAATTATGTCAAAAAGACTTCTAAAATTTGAAGCAGTTGAAATACATTTTTTGGTATTTTTATGTTTTGGGTTTTTTTAATTTGACATCAGCCTTGGTGCCGTAATTCATGCCCATCTTTAAATTTTATAAGCTCTAAATAATAACTTCTTTTAGAGACAATTGCAAACATATACTTACTTGTACAGGACTGGTCTATCTTGTAAGGCTTCCATGGCTTGAGAGAGAACTGGAGAAATGTCACATGATTCTTGTGTCAATGTCCTGCATTCATCTATAAAATATCAACACAGATAAAAGAACATTCTTTACACTGTAATGCATTCTATAACAAGCTGTAAACCAAGAAAATTAGTTAAAATCTCAAAGGCTTTTGATTTTGAGTTGAAGCCTTCAGTATATGCTACCTGGGTTGGTTAGTGTTAAAATAATTAAATTCCCCTGCAAGCAGTACTTGTAAAATGCATGTCCATCAGAAATTTGAACAATAATAACGATTATAGGCAGCTTAGTATTTTTTGTGCCCACATACAAATGGTGAATCATTCCACCATCACAATTCAGTTGGGCTCCTTTAGAACTGTTTACCACATTCCAGTTAAACTATTAAGAAAAAAGGGAGCAAGTATTTAAGCAAGCTGTGGGTCTGTTTTGTTGTTTGGTTTAGTGTTTTTTTTCTTTCACCACATCAACTATACAATCTTGTATATTCCATGCAAGAATGTGGAAATCACATAAACTAAATCAAACACTGGCATAAAAATTATGACTTTTCATTAGGGTGAAACCACAACTATTCTTTGATGTTTCAGCACCCTCTAAAGAACACCTAAGGAATACAAAAATCACAGTGCACCACTTTTTAAATATTTTTTTTCCAAAAAACTTACTGTCAATGTCTTTGGAGAAGAGAGAACTAATAAAAAAGTATCTACATTTTACACTATCAAGATATTACACTGAACACGGATGCCTAGATCCAGAGTACAAATTAAAAAAAGCAAAAAAATAATTGCCTACTATCATTCAAAAGAACTTCCTGATAAAAGGAGGTATCTTTTTTTTTTTTTTTTAAGAAATAATATGCCACTCCTTTCACTAAATTAGATCTTACTACCAAATTGTCAAAGACAACAACTTCCCTGTAACCTGCACGGAATTGAAATTCAATAAAATTAACAATTTGTTTGCACTACCAGTAACTGCTCTTTGTGGCAAATCATCTACTACAAATGTAAATAAATAATACACTTTTATAGTAATGAGACTGGCTCAAAACAGGAGAGAATCTCCAATTAATTATTTGGTTCATAACAAACCTTTCACTAAGAAGGAAACCAAAATGCTAATGTGTCTTGGAAAGGGTTTTTGCTAAGTTCAATCCACATGAAGAAATTAAAGAAATCATCACAATAATATTCATAAACATAAAAACATTCTTAGTCCTACTTTGAGTCCATCTGTAAAGTCGTTCATAAGATGTCTCTTGCAGTAAAGCCATCTGTTCCATAATTTCCAAGCTACAAGACAAAAAAAGGTTTATTTGTAAACACTATTTTAGGTAGCAAAGGCACATGCAACTCAAATAAAACACGCCATTATTAAAATTATGAAGATTTTTAAATATTATTGGGGTTTTTTTGCTAAATACTCTGTATAGACATAGGAAGTAAAGAATGAGACCTTGCTTTAACTTATGCTTTTAACCATAAAGAGTTATCTTGCACTCATTTAAGTAGCACTCACCCTGCCCTTTGCTGATTTGTCCGGAGGAGAATCTTGACATCATCATGAATTTGCTTTACTCGTCCTAAAGCCTTGAAAAAATCCTAAAGAAATTTAAAAATAAAATTAAACTAAAGCAGTGTTTAAAAGCAGTAACTTCTGCATCAAATCTCTAGCACTCTATACTCCTGATTTCAAAACCATATTTATGTTCCTTGCAGGTCTGTGTTCCAAATGATGTTTTTAAAATATACACCCTGCCTCTGCCACCTCTCACCTTTCATTCCACGTTAAGAGCCTTGGGATTTTTTTCAGTTTCCCACTGCGTCAAGATTTTCTTCCACACAAACACAACAGCAACAAAAAAAATTGCAGCAAAGACACATTTTTAACCTGTATTATGTAGCACATTTGTGTTTCACATTTATCAGTTAACACTTCAGGGAGATTTTGAGAACACTACCGTGCATTACATTATTGTCTCCCATTAACATTAGCAACTTAAGAGCAAACTAAAACACTATAAAGTACAATGATTACAAGTTGATATTTGTTGTATTCAAAAAACAGGGTAACAATTTCTTAAAAAACATTTGCAATAGATTGAACCAAGGTTTTCCAGAAGAATCTTTCCCTCCTGAATAATTCAGCAGCAGCAGTGAAGAAAAAAAATGGAACCCTAGAAGAGATGAACATGTGGCCAAAGATGTTAGATTGTTACTGTTTCACAAAGCAAATGGAAACCCAGTAACATTTTAAAACATCTCTCACAACCAAGTCACCTTTCAAACATCAGGGAGGAGGCTAGGCAATTCACATACAACTGTTTGTTGTATCTTCTGCAACTGGAACACAGTTTGCCTCGGGAAACTTCATTGCTCCTGCAATGTCCTTTCTAGAAAACTGAAGGCTCTTTCATGGTAATGGTGGTACAAAAGCTCACAGCAATTATTCAAGTGCACAATCATTTAACACATTCTATTTACCCTTTCATTAGCACAGTTTATGGTTAGCAGTTCCATGTCTTTAATAATGTTTAACTGCAAACAGGATGCCTGTGGAATCCAGATACTATGTCTCGGTAGGTAGTGTAGAATTAAGTGAAGGTTTCCATGCAACTACAATATTAAAAAAATCTATTAAGTATACTCAATTCTCTCACTATTCAGTTTGCTTTTACTACAGAACAATGTGTCCTCTTACTGAAACTGCAAACGTTCCAAAACTCGTTTTGGAAGGTGGCTAAAAGTGAATCAGCACCTAATACCTACATCAACCAAATAATATTGAGGGAAAGCCTCAGCTTATATTGATTCAAGTTACTGACAACCCACATATATGCATATGCAAAACGTACACACACATGCACAGGGGCAGTACTACTGAACAGCTGCAAGCTTCTTATTTGCTTTATTTGAGTGTGATGACGTTTTTAAAAAAATCACTAAAAATTCAGACTTCATAAAGGTCTTTTTGAAGTGTAGAACGACATGAGAGATCATTTGCCCTTAAACTCATGATACAACCTAGAATTTAATGTTGATTTTCTTTCTCTTTACTTGAATCTTTAATCACGCATTTCAAACTCATCAGAAATTCACCATTCTGTTAAAATGTACATTCTCCCATAAAGAATTAAATTGCAAACTGAAAATAAGACCTCATGCACAATTCAGCTAGGGCACTTCTACATTTTAGTTCAGGGCAAAGCTTTTAAAGTTCATTGAGCTACCTCAGTAATTGGCTCATCTTTTGTGCCTCGAAGCAGGTTCATTTCATCTGGTGTCAGCTGGAATTTTGCTATGAATGCATCTGCAACTTGTGCTTTCATTTCTAATCTCTGACTGTAATAAAACAAAGTGAAGAGGACATTAGCTTTTTATGGTTATCTCACACTTATTTTTCATATTCATACTTTTGGATATATAATCAGCATCAGAATTTGGTGTTATTAAATTATAATAGTATATTCCTGCCATCAGACACTTGAGTTGCTTCTTCACATACGGTTTTCTATTAAACTTACATAGATTATTCAGTAAAAACAATATAAAGGTACATTAACACATTTGAAAATTACTAAGTTCCTTAAAAAATTCTTTTAGCATTTGTATTACAAGTTATCTAATCCATATAGTTTGTGCTTGTACAGTTGTAATGGCTGTAGTTATTTCCTTTCAAATTTACCAAGGAAAGAATGGGGTTTCAGCTAATGTTTTCAGAGAGACACAAAAAAAGCTGTAGCACCCAAAATGAGAAAATTAACATTAATCAGCTTTTCTGCAGACAAGATCCATTTATTTATAAAAACATACAGTTGGGATACAAATTCACTAAACCCACAAGCAACCAAAATGCAATAGTTAATTCTCTTGTTGACTATCCCCCCCTGAAAGAAACACAGTAGGGATGTAACATGCAAACACCATCTCACGGGCAGCATTTTCCTGCACAAGTTTTGTCACACACCTTTACAAGCACAAAAGGATCCAAATGGAATGGGCTGATATGGCTGTAACAACAGAAGATTTCCTCAAACTGTGGTTTGAACACTAAGCATTCCAGGAAATAAAGACTACTTTTTCAGGACATTGAAAAGACACTGAGTAGTTACTTGCAATGAATAAAATCAACCTATTGATTTTTTTAGCCACCTCTACACTTCCAAGCTTAGGGTCTCTATGAAGGTGAATGTTTCCAAAGGAAGGAACAAGAGTGACGGAGGATGATTTTGACCAAATAAAGAGATAATGACAGCAGTTGCATCCACAAAAAAATCACAGCACTTTCCAACACAAAGGAAGGAGAATGCAAAAAATCCCTTTTTAACACATTCAGTAAATTTCCAGCCAGGAGATTATGTAATAAAATCTGAAGAAAGGAAGTAAAAGTGTAAGAGGAAAAAAATACCAAGAGAAGCAGTCTACAAAACATACAGGAAAATGACAAGAAGATATTAATAAAGGAGTTTTTTCAATGGAATATTAGGCCTGTGAGAGATTCTCTGAGAATAACTATGTCATTCTCGCAACAGAGATGGAAGATGGATCCATAGTAATATATTCCATCAATGCAATGATGCATAACCCGTGCTGCTTAGTTTGCCTCAGCCATCACTGATCATTCCTGCTCTGTACTGACATTCCCACTGTGACAGAACTGTTGTTTATACTACCATGGAGTGAATCAGATCAGGGAACAAATCTGGCAAGAAAAATAATGTAAGTTTTTATTTTTTGGGGGTAGAGATTGCTTGTATTTTCTAATTCAGTTTACCCTAGTATTTGCTAAGGGCCTGTGAAGTGCCAACTTCTGTAAATGCACCTCTGCTGTACTAAGGGGCGTGTCAGCACCATGAGCTGCCAGATGCAAGTTGACAATGACTAGTTCATTGCTGCTATGAAACTGCTCATGACAACTACACTTCAGAATGCTTTTGGGGTATAAAAAGAAGTAATTTCAATAGTCAGTTACAAGTAATAATAATAATAATCATCATCATCATAATGATTAATACTAGAACACAAAAAAACCCTAGAGGCATATGACAGCTACTCAAATTTAAAATCAGGCAAGGACACTTGTGATTTCATGCAATGATGCTGCTTTCAACAGCGCATTCCTGTTTCATTCCATTGTGCTGAGAAATAATTCCCTCAGTGTTACCATCACTGGATTTGGTTGAAACAATAGACAATGTAATTTAATGAATTAACTTTTCATAGTTGCTCCGAGTCACTCCTTTTGTGATGGAAATCTCAATTTAATATAAATCCACAAAGCTGAAAATAATCCAATGTAAGTATCTCTCCCATTAGGGAAAAGAAGGAAGGTAGCAAAGAGACAAGAGAACTCAAATGCAAGACCTTCTTTGGTTTCCACTGAAACAAGATCTCCCATAAACACAGCAGATGGGGTGCTGAGAAACTTTTTTGTTCTTTGAACCTGTTATCCCCTGGGTGCATAAATTTTTAAGTGCTCTTACAGAAGCATCTCCCTTTATGATTATCTTCTTCAGACTTTTTGAACGTATACTTCCACCAAACTGGGGGTAGGGGAGGTCTGATTTTAAGAAGTATGATATACTGGGCATAACGGTTTTCCCAGTTTTCTGTAGAAATTAGGGTTGCAGTGGACTTTCAAAGAACAAGGAAGAGAGTTGGGACCCATGCAAACAGCATGCACATTAATGTGTGCTGGAATTCTGTATGGGGTTATAAAAAAAGTGCAATCTTGCTTGTCAGTCTCTCTCCTTCTGCAAGTCCTCACACTTCACAGTCCTTCCTCCATTGTTTTTTTGGTGCCATAGAGAATGGGGTTCAATCACTGTGTTTTAAAGACATTCACATCCCTGGACATGTCTTGGGCTAACACCTACCATAAATGCTTGCTGATGCATTCTGCACGCTCCACATAATTAACTTTTATACAACAGAGTCAATACATTAAACTCTAGCACACTGGCAAGTTGAGTTTCACAACGTAAACCACAAGATAACAACCTCAAGGTGGCAGCAATGTTTCACCTACCTTTCTCAGGACTGAGACTAGGAAGTGGTGACAAACATCTATCCTAGACAAAAGCATGAGTCTGAACTTTGAAAAAGCTATTTCTTCTGGGCTCTTTATAAAGCACATGGTATTTCAACAAGCTGCTCAGTTTCAGAACCCAGGTTAGCTAACTCTGCTTGTGAAGGTTATGAAAGCTGCCTTGGTTATCAATCTGCATGAGAAAAGAGATCATATATCCTACATGATAGATCAGGAACAAAATAGGTAAGTTGTACATACCCTTGATCTTCATCTGGCAGTATACAGTATTACTGAGACCAATACACTCACATAGGTATTCAATTTATACACACAGATATATATATGTATTTCCTCTGACATAAGTTAACAGATATTTAACTAGAATTTAATCAATCTTATTAAAGTAGAGAAATGGATCAAAATGTCACTCAAGTTTGCTATCGTCAATTCACTGCAATAAGTGCCATACAAAACACAATAGAGGTACCAACAAAACCTTGAGTAAGGTCATCTTACATAAAGCTCACTGCAGTTGGTACTTGTGCAGACACCCGGACACTTCAAGATGCGCTGGCCTTTCTGCAGACATAGTAATTTCTAAATTGTGTTCTAAGTGGTGCAGTACAGTTGTTACCTCAAAGTTGTTTTTTTTCTTTTACCAAAGCTATCTCTGCATAAAAGAACAAAACTAACACATCATGCGAACACTGCGTTGATGCAAAGGGGGAAGTGCCAAGTGTTGGTAGACTTTGGAGCTTGGGCAGGCAACAGGATTCCAACAAAGACCCATTTCCCCAGCTTTATTCGTTACCAGGGAGACAAAATTCTTTTGCAAGAGAACTCAAAAGGCTGGGAAAAGTATGCACTTCATGCACTTTTCCCTAGAATCAAATACAAATGTGCACTGGTTGTTAGAATTATCACCAAGACAGCTCAAAATCTGGTGGAGAAACAGAATTTTCTGAAGTTATATTATCATGCCACCAAATACAGCACAAAAATCTACTAGCTTCCTTTACCTAAGATGAATCAGAGCAGTGTATTCTAAAATCCCTTTCAATTTGTGATACTGAGGATTCAACACATTTTTAGAGTCTCAAAATAATGGAATATTTCTATCTCATAAAGAAATAACAAGTGCCTTTAGCAGACTTGTATAAAGCAGCCGCTGCAAAGTTTATTTTTCCTTGATGGCTTTTGTGAAAGGCAAATATGCAAAACTATATAACAAAACATTTACACACAAGTGTTAGGAAAGTGTTCTTAAGAATAAGTAACAGGCGCAAAAATACATTTCTAAATGCTGAGAATAAATGTTTTTATTCTGCATTTTATCTGTCAAACGCATTTCTTATTAAAGGAGAATTGAAATACTGTGAGAAGGTATTCAGTGACCAATTCCATCACAGAACATAATTATGAAATTTTATCCTCAATTAAAAAATAGGGAGGCACAAAAAATAAGAGTGAATCATCTACTGCTTCCAGGCTACAGGAAAATAGTAGTAATAGTAAAGAATGCTTCAGTGAGACCTCATCTGGAAAACAGATCACAATCCTGATCATCTGTTTTCAAGAACAATGGATTCCCATTAGACCAGATCTAGCAGGATGATCATGGGAATAGAAAACCTAATTTATCATAGGAGATGAAGGAAGCTCTTAAGATAAAGGACAATAAGAGAAAACAGTCAATTTATATCCAAGAATTAAGATTGAAAATTGTGGAAAGGCTTTTACTGGAAAGAATGAGCTTTTGGGGTAAGTATTCCAAAACAGCAGCATACAAAATGCAAAAAAAATAAAAATGCACTAGTCGTGTGTCGAACACTTGATGAGTTTGTCAAAGTCAACATGCAAATAATAGGTGGCAGCAGGAAAGTGGATTTGAACTTCTCCCATATGTAATCCCTATCTAAAGACAGATAGCCTGTAATGCTACAGTCCTGCCATGTAATACATTCTGCTCAAAGAACAGGGAAAAATCAAGACTAAATCAAAAGTTAAGCAACACATCTGCCCTAAAATGATTCAAATCTTACCACACAGATTACTAGACAACAGAATAAAAAAAACTTATATACTGCAAATAAATTAATGGAATACAGTAACTTTCTACTTTTATACCAATTAGCCTTCCTATAAACGTGATCGGTACGTAGCTACAGAACACTCTGGACAAACAATTCATATTTTGCAGCAATCACGTGAGATACATAAATAAACACACACATATATATGTATATATATATACTTGTTAGGTAAATCAGTGTTCAGCAATGGCTAAGATGAAAGATATAGTTTCTAAGTTGTGCACAGAGATTAAGTTACAAAGGAGTGTGTTTCCAGTGAACAGACTCTTTTTCCATCTTGTAGAGATGAGCTAACTGATTCTCCCATATCAGACTGATTTATTCAGCTTATCTTTTATAGAATCTGCTATAAAGCCACTTGAAAGGGGCTTGCTTTGTCTAGCCTCAAATTTGCCATCAAATTCAAAAATGTTGCTAAAGGCATGAAAATAACACACTGTTCTCTACATCTACCTGGAATGAGATCAGAACAAATGAGCTTAACCTGCAGCAAAAGGAGAACTAGATCAGAAAGCTGGAAAACAGTAAAGAAGCAAAATCAATTTCCAAAAGACCACAGGCTCTCTGTTCCTGGGTTTTACTTCTAAGAGCACATTAGACAAACATCAGTCAGAAATGGTATCATGTAACTGATTCTGCACTTCTGATGAAAGTTTCTCGACTTGTAAGACCACACCCCTTTTCATATTGACCAAGAGTACTTCATGTCTCAACACAGTAAACAGTTGCCAGGTAGAAAACCTGGCAAAAAATAAGGCTTTGCACTTTCTCTGCTAGTCATGGCGAGAATGACAGATAAGGGTGTTTTATTTTTCATTTTCAGATCCATTTTAGCTGGTTTTATTCCTGTCACCAATGCTTTACCTTGGTACAAATCAGAAAAGAAAATCAGCCTCAAAATTTCAAGCCTTCACCCTCCCCCACATCCAATATAATTAAGTTCCGGTAATCACTGCTTTTTCTCATGAAGCTTTTTCATGGGAATAAATGTAATTACAAGTTTCAAAAGGTCAAGACATGAAGTACATTTCATCAATGCAAACCAATAGATCACTGCTTTTCTTAGAATACGCTGAAAAAATCAAACCTCTCTAACCTGCTACAAATACTGCTGAACTTCCTGCATCATTTCTAAATTGACTATGACAAAAAAATATATTTCTTAGAAAACGAGAAAGGTATCACTGACAGACAAGCAAGAGAGATCAGTAGTGTAACACTACTGAAGCAGATGTCCAGTAAGAAACATTTTTCCTAAGACTTTTGACCTTGTATTGAGCATAGAAGTGACAGTCAAATCATTGACTTAATTCCAAGAACAGTATTTCCTGAATTTAAATAAAGAACAAGTCTGAATATAATTTAATTAAAACAAATTGAAGTACACACTGTTACATTCCTCTCTGGGAATCATACCATATTTTTAAAAAGTGAAACAATCATAGTGCTACATAAGTTTTTCTGGAATCAACGTAACTAACAAGGATTCTGACATTAAAACACAAATTTTGTTCTGTTTAAGAACCCAATTAAGAGAGTATAGCAACGTAAGATAAGGTGTAAAGGTGTTCAAGTGCATAAGCTCAATGAAACCTCTGAACAAGCCTGACTCAAAAAACATCTGTCTGAACCATTTCCATCCGTGTTCTTTCATGATAGTTTTCAGAGTATCATGGTCTTTACTTCCAGAAAACTACTTGTAACTCTCACTATTTGTATTTCTGTAGACTTATTTTCAGTGATCCCCCTGAGCATATACATACACTCACATAATCATTCTTACTTAATATTATAAGAATTAATATTGTAACTATTACCTTCTAGTCTCCCTCCTCAATTATTACATCCACAATTGTGGCTAGTCTCAAGAACAATCCTGCACATCTTACCATGAAATGGCTGGTAGAATTACTGTGAAGTCAGGCTACTGGCATTCTGCATACAGTATCTTGGAACTGAACAGTAATTTCTCTGGTTTGGGTACTACTGAAGTCCGGGACACTTGTCCCCAGTGCAAGGTGAAGTAGTTTAGCACTGCAAGTAAGTTTTTAGCTTCACACCAAGAGAAAAAAAAAGAACTAAAGTCAGGTACAACAAGAGAATCAACAAGTCAGAGGAAGCTACTGATAAAAGCTCACTTCAAGGAGCAAGACTCTTTTTCTCTCATCCTACTAGCAATAGCAACTAAACAAACCCACATCTTTTAAAACAGCACAGGTTGCCTGAAAACAAACTAAACTCCTCGTTACTATATATACATCTAATACAACCTGAAAGAAATATTAGTGTGCTCAAATAAATGCACAGAAATCTAGTGAAGATACTGAAATGGGAGTAGATTTTTAACAATTCCCAGATATTGTCTAAATCAACTACCTCAGTTTTATTTTACTGTAACAGTTTGTTATAAAATACATTAAAATGAACATTCTATTCAAGACTCTATATTACTGAACAGCAATAAATTAACCTTATGTGTAATGAAGATATGGGTTGGATGGCTTGGACTACTTTATTTCACACTACATGGTTCTATTAAGTTATCATAAGTCTGTTTTAAGGAAAAAAAAATGTACTATGTTGAACAGATTCCATAATTTAAATAATGTGAAGGAAAACTCTTCTGTTTCTAATGTACAGTAATTTTAGCTAGTCCGTACAGAGAAAATAAATTCAGAACAAGCAACCTAATTGACCAAAGAAAAGTACGAACTCTGATATATTCATTAATATAAAAATGCAATTGTATTAATTACTTGAAAAATTTGTTATCTAAGTAGCTTACCCTATTTAGTATTTATGCCAAATCAGGTCTAAAGCTCACAAACTAAGTTATAATAAAAAAGTGCTACAAAGCAAAAACTTGAGAATGCAGAAGTTTTAACCTAAATCTGAGATGAACATCTAATTTTCTACCCCAACTGTTTAACCAGGTGTCTTCAATCACTCATTTTATTAATCTAGGAAGTCTCAAGCAGCTCATCACAATTACCTAAAGGACAATGCAGGTGGATCACTACACCTTCAAACCACAGATCTGAGAAACTTCAAGTAATAAGCGTTAGAAACCAAAAATCATCCTGAACTGTATCTAATTACAAAGATGATAATACAATGCCAAAGCTACTTAGAATAAAACCCCTAGTACCTGCACAGAGCCACTGAAACAACCATTCCTTTACACATACAGTAGAAGTAGAAAAATCTAAATCCCTAATTACTGTAAATGCATGAAACACATCTGGAAGTTCAGTCTCCTTTCAGTTTTAGAACATTGAATTAAATCCTAACATCTTTTGCCTACAAAAATACGATCAGCTAAAGGGAATCAGATAAATGCTAAGCATAATAGAAGACTGTAATAGAATGGATCCAGCTTTCATCTCTGCATTACAATCAAACAGCATTTTAGGACAACCCTCAGAAGACAGAAAAGCCATGCCTTTCAAGTGTCACCACATACTCCTTTGTTGGCTTAAAAGATGTCATCTATTAAGTTAAAGGAATCAGCAATTTAAGACCTGTAATTTTTTTCTGACCATAGGCAAGATTTCAGCTCTTCAAGAAACCCCTAACACTTGGTAGCAGATGCCTCTTCACATGTTTGATGTGAACCAAAGGGATGCATCAGAACAAATGGTAATTTAATAAATTAAAAGATGAAAAAAATGTCCCAAATGGAACAAAACAGCCTTCAAACTGTAGCTTTTATTTAAATTTCTTGTAAGTTTAGGCAGTGAAAAAAGTTAACTTTGCTAATAAATGACACTGTGAATCTTCCAAAACCATCATCTTGTAGAATCACAAATACTTTTTGGCTTCTGCTCATAGGTACTTCATGATATACTTATTCCTACATGTGCACACTGAGGTCACAAAGACCCTCAGAAGGACAGGCTACTTCCTAAACATTTTTTCCCCTCTTCACACTAGGGGGATATTCTGTCTTTTAAAGGAATTAGCAGAAAGTCTTTTAAGTAAAATATTGTGCAAAAAAGGACTATGTTGTGGAGGTGCTCATGTACAGTCTGCATAATCTCCTTTAACGGAATTTATGGCCAATTAGACATACACTTGGGATTGGTCTGGGTATCTTTCATTCTGCTTCAGAACAAGGCTTCAAAGCACAATTTCTTTTCTTGAGACTATAAAATATATGACCACTTGTTTGTCCTATTACTTTACACAGTCATATTCAAAAAGACAGATTTTCTAAGACTTCATTTATAGTTCACTTAAATTGTGCCTTTACCAAATCATTCACTTTATATGAACCAGCATGGCATTTTATGCAGTTAATCTATATTCAACTTTTGAAATGTGTACTAATTAGATTCCAACTTCACATTCAGACTTCCAAAGGACATAAACTACTTTCTACTGAAGTCCACAGCACATTTCTACCGATTTTGAAAGCTCACCGAGAGCTATGCAAAACCATAATTTCTACTAGAAACTTACTACAGGAAACAATTATTTCTAACCTCCAGTGGACTGTAAAGAATTTTCAGAAGGCTCATAAAGCAAGAAGATTCATTCTTCTGTGCTGAGAAAACCTGAAGCTGTAAAACTAGATATCCTAGCCTTAAAAACAATAAAGACTACTTGAATCTGTCATAGGCCATTATCCCCTCCCCATGAATAAAAATACTGAAAAGAGCAAAAGACAAATCTTTTCTCCCACAGGAGGTTGGAGAACCAAGGGAAAAAGTGATCTCTGTCAGGATCATTAAACAGCCCTTCTGTATTTTATGGTTAGCTTTAAATATGGCCAAGTAGGTTAGAATCAAACTTCACATTCCCTCATGCACTCCCTGAACAAGAGAGTGATTTCCACTGGATATGAAGCATTAACAACAAAAAAAGCCTGTCAAACTGATGAGACATTGAGTCAGTCCATAACTGCTACAACACAATAAAATTTATATTATCAACTGACATAAGTAAAGCACACCCATATTTAGCATGCTGTACCACAGTAACTGATTCTTTCCCTTAAAAAGTAAATTTGTATTGAAACAAGCAATTGCAACCATTCTTACCTCTTTGGATCCTCTAGCAATGAACTAAGAGTGCAACACTTTTATTCCAATAGAGCTACAAACACAGAAATAAAACCCCCAAAGTCATTACCCAAAAACAGAAGTGGTAGAATCACATATAGAAGAAAATACCATCAAATATATAAGGTGGTATACATACTTTTCTGCCTGGAGTTTTGTGGTTTTTACAATCAAATCCTGGGTTTGTTCCTTCGCTGCCTAGAATACAATTAGAATAATTAAGTGTGTGAAAAACACAAACATATCAAATGCATTACACCATCTTTAAAACATGTAATAGTTTGAAGCTTTCTAACTATAAGCAATTTAAAGAGTGTGCTCTTTGAAACAAAAGGCCTTCTTGAAACAAGTATTCATTAACTCTCCCTATTTCCAGGCAGGAAGAAAAAATTATTATCCTTATCTATATATTTTTTCATGTTTATATACATTTCTATACAAACATTTTATTTTTAATTTATTACAGAAACATTGTTAGAAATAGTTCTGATTATTTTTGTCCATCAACTGCAAATTGTTGTTACAAAATGAAAAACAAAAAAAATTCCTTTGAATGCTAAGTAGCAGTGTCCATTCAGACTTTTCAGACAAGATGATGAATTCAGCTCTACTAGTCTAAGCAACCTTAGCTCTACAGTCCCAACACCTTACAGAGCTGTAAAACTAAGAAAAATTATTAGGAAAAGTGTCTTCACTGAAAGTGTGGTCAGGCATTGAAACAGGTTGCCCAGGAATACGGTTGTGTCACCATACCCGGAAGTATTTAAAAGACATGTAGATGTGGCACTTTGGGAGATGGTTTACTGCTGGACTTGGCAGTGCTGGGTTAGCGATTGGACTCAATGATCTTAGAAATGTTTTCCAACCTAAATGATTCTATAATTCTGAGAGCCCTAAATATTCAGTAATGACAATGCAAGAGAATTCATGCAGAAATAATTCTGCATCAGACAGCAGCTACATGACTAAAGGGATTGCCACAAATGAAGTTAAAGAGTTCTGAAACTTATTGCCCAGCAAAAAGATAAAAGACATCCAGAACTGTTGGCTTCCCACTGGATTCCAACAGTGATCCCTTAGGCAGAAAAATAAGATGATTTAGCAAAAAATATTCCTGAAATCAAAATACATTCAGTACAGAGCAATAGTGCAAGTTAAGATGTGAAAATGGCTATAAAGATATTCTGTGCAAATAATTTCTACACTGCGTTGGGTCCAAATTACAGTGTTTGACAAAATGAAGATGCCAGTCTTGAAATCCCTGAGAGGGCTAACAAAAGTACATACGCACATCTGAATTTTCTAAAGGAAACTATTATGGACTAACATGCAAATTTCATAAAAGCTCAAGAGAATTTACTGAACATTCAGTAGTTCCAAAATAATCTAAGACATCTTTAAGCTTTTTATATCTTATATAAATAATAATATTTAGGAGATTTAATAAATTCGTTTTAAAACTTTTTTTGATAATATTTTCAATGCTTCAGCTTAACAAATAAAAATTACTATTACAACAAAAGACTAGATTTTAACTATTCAGTATGGCAATCTACTAATTCTAGACTAGTTTCTTTTACCACTTCCTTCAGAGCTGCATATCTTAATGCACTAAAAAAAAAAAAGAAAAAAAGAAGAAATTTGCTTCCTTTCCAGTACTTTCTGGACAGAAGTACTAAATATCAGGAATAATATTGAGAGCAGGACAGCAGAAAGAAGGAAAAGTGTTTCTTCTCAATCTAGCTAGATATATCAGGAAGCCAATTTATATTTAATTGCATTCAAATATTGTCATTATTTTACATATAAGAGCTTACATCTGACCAAACAAGGTAACTGTCACAAATGAGCCAGATACGCCAGAAAAATCAGAAAGTTGGTATTTGATGTTTCTTGTATAATCAAAACACAAATACTTTCCTCTTCCTCTCTACCTTGGTATATTAACTAAAACTTTCACTATCCTTCAACCCCACTTTATTCCATTTCAGCACTTGCGTCCTCTCCCTTTCAGCCGTTGCATTTATCAAGTCAGCGTCCTAAAATCAGATTTGACAGTACATGGTCATTTGGATCGAATGGTGTTATAAACTTGTAAAATAACACAGATTAAAAGCTTTTTGGCTTATCCAAATATATTCCCTTTCACATCTTATATTTTTTTCTCCTTTTCTTAGCACACTTTTCTGCCTTATATGCCAAAAATCATCCTCTTTGTATCTTCTATTTGCCCTATCTAGTTCATTTTTGTCTTTTTTTTTCAGCTTGAGCACATGCCTGCAAGTCTTTGTGTGCTATTACAGATAAAGTACCAGAGTATTTCACAACTGAGTGCTAGTTCATGAGCTTATTAACTTGCTTTACATTCATACAGACAAAGAAAACATGGATTGATTCAAGACACATTATGAATTCTATAGGGCTCTAGAGGAAACCTCCTGTGGGGCACAGAACAAAACTACCTACTGACTTTAACAGAAAAAGAAATCTCTGCAGGGTAGCTCTTCTCTGGGAAAAAAAATATCAGAGACGATAGTTACACTTCATGATCTAAAGACAGAAAAGAGCAAAAATCTGCATGGACACTTGACTCATTTCCACATCTAAGAGTTTAGTCTAATAGTTCCTGAACTGCACCAGGGAATACATCCACATTAACTGTGTTCAAAGAGATCTGAGACCTCTGAGGTGTATTACCCACTTCCTTCCAAAACTGAACATTAAGTACTGCAGTTGGCTACACTGTACTCTCCCATTCTTTGGTAATGATGCCTTAAGATCAGTACAAGTTCATCAAGATACAAGCATTTGTACAATGACTACGAAACTTATTGATCTAAGTAAAAGGACATCTAATATCCTTACACACATGGAGAGGAAAACACAACTGTTTACAAGGGATTTTTTAGTGATGGATTCTCATTCACCAACTATAACTTATGTGCTATATTCAGAACAGATTCGGTTTGGCAAAACATCTAGACTTCAGCATCCATAACTTTTTATACTCATCACTGCACTGAATATTGAACTTGTACACTAAAATCAATCCAGATTTAGTAATGTATTATAAAACACATATTTCTCCCCCACCCAGAATATTATAGATTCAGGATTAAAGTGAAATAAAATTGGTTTTATCGTGTATCAGCATTCTGAGACAATGTTATGAAACAGAACCAATAAACTGAAGTTGGACACCGGATTTGTCTCCCTCTTTGAATTACAAGATACTTTATTATGGATATATCTGAGGTATTTATATGAACATGTAACTCAACAGACGCAGTCACCGCAAAAGGTGTTTTAAACAGAAATACACAAATTAGCCCTTTAATTTCACACAAATCCAGTTTAATAATGTTTTCTTTCCACTCACATACAAATGGCTATCACATTGCTATTCTCAAAAGAAACATACAGCTGCATTTTGAATTGCAGTTTGGAAGAAATTTAAATTACTTCCTTGATTTTCTGAACAAGTAAAAAGATGCATGTTAATATCCTAAAGTATCTTAATATGCATACTATGGAAACAACTTGGTGTTGCTGTAAATCTTCAAAAATAACTGTTTGCCCTTTTAAAAGAAAGTTGTCAGATCTCAGAAGGAAAAATACACAATGCACCTCTATTTGTATATTACCTTCAAACGACTGGACATGTCTTCGCAGCAGCTGCTCATCGCTTGCACATCTTCATTTATACTCTCAAGTTCCTAAATAAGTGCAAATAAGAGTAACTGTGTTTTCAATCATAAATGCCATGTCCAGGCCCAGCTCCATCCCACCAAAATTAGATGCCCAAATAACAAGGCACATAGTTGCTCTAGACCCCCTATTCGTCAGTGCAGAGAATGCACCTCTAAAGATCCACATTCACCTGGGACTTTTATGTGTTTGAAACATGAAATCTCTGCACAACATTTTCACCAAGTGAAACAAATGATGAAACAATTTTGCTCTAAAAGTGTATTTGCTCTGGACAGTCAAAATCTCCCTTAATCCTTTTTGCTTTAACTTTAAATTACATAGTAGTACTCTTGCAAGATAGCTAGTCACACTGCAAAAACGCTACCTCTTTAACTTGCTTGAATATGTGCACAAATTCTTCATTTATGGCCAGGCTTCGTCGTTCAATGTCTCCACGCAAGTTTCTTCGGGTGCGCAAACTATTTTCCACAAAAAAGGTCGAGAGAGCCTTGAGTGCTTCCAGCATTTCCTAGAATATATATGTATATATTAGAAAACAAACAAACAAACAAAACAAGCACCTTAACTTTGCACACAGTTACAAGGGAGCAGGTTAAGTAGTCTGTAGCCATCCCAAGTTCATAGTCTTATTAAAAATAAAACACATGTAATAAATGGTTTTAGAGGAAAAACTACCTAGACGCACTGCGGATCAGCTGGAAAACAACTGAAACAATTGCTGAGCCTTTCTTCCTCTAACAGACAGCTCTGCTATTTTAGAGCAGCTTTACTCAGTAAGATTACTCTCTATAAAGGAACGACCTGCTCACAGCTGGACCACACGTAAACAGCAAGCAGCTGGAGATGCGCCCTTCGAGGCAAGCGATACAAACCTCCCTGCGATCGGGGGGTGCCAAACAGGAGCGCGGCATGCCGCCGGAGGAGCGAACACCGTTGTTTCAGGGGCTCGCTGCTGCAGGCTGCTCCGCAGCGGAACTGAGGCGTCGGCAGCGCTCGCCCCCCCGCCG
>WBMV01008148.1:1068919-1103081 GCA_013396655.1 Campylorhamphus procurvoides
CGGGGCCCGCCGCCCCTGACGGCTCATCCGGCCCCCGCCGCGCCGCGCCCCGCTGCCCGGCCCACCTTGTCGTTGTCCAGGCGCGTCTCCAGGATCTTGTTGAGCTTGCGGGACAGCGGGTTGGTGGCGGGGGCGGCCGGGAGCCCCGGGGCCGGGGCTGGGGCGGGCGGCGGCGGCGCTGCGGTGTCGGCCATGGCTGCGGCCCGCTCCGGCCGCTGTGCCCGAGCTGGGCCGGCTCCGGCGGAAACGCGTCCCCCAGGCTTTGGTTCCGGCCCAGCGCGGGCCGGCCGGGATGGGCCTCACCTCGTACCTTCGCCTCGGGAATAAATGGAAGGTTTTGAATCGACAGTGAGCCAGTGGGCTCGCATCCTGAGGCCGGGTAGCTGTATTTATTCCATGAAATAAATACTTTAGTTATGAGCACAAGCGGAAGGGAAAAATAAGTGGGATCTCTTGTTGTATAAGCTAAAAGCAGTAGCTGCAAAAATGCGTCGAAATGAATAGGTGTCTGGTTTCGGCTGTGCATTTACGACACAGGTGAACCTCTGAGACCCCCCAGGCACAGAATCAACGAGGTTGGAAAAGACCTTTGAGGTCACCGAGTCCAACCTATGACCCAACACTACCATATTCACTAGGCCATGGCGCTGGGTGCCGCATCCAGCCTTTCCTTGAGCTCCTCCAGGGACACCTCCCTGGGCAGCCTGTTCCCATATCTAATCCTGCTTTCTGTGAAGAAATTCTTCCTTATGTCCAACCTAAACTTCCCCTGGCGCAGCTTGAGGCTATGTCCTCCTAGTGTCAGTGGTTGCCTGGGAGAAGAGGCCACCTCCCACCTGGCTACTCTTTCCTTTCAGGTAGGGAGCTGTGGAGAGCGATGGGGCAGAGTGGAAGAGACAGCTCTTAGGTGAGAAAACAGGGCCCCACTATGGTATTAGCTGTGCAAACAACAGCACCTTGCATCGTGCAATCAAAAGTCTGTCTCCATTTGTCTGACGGCATGTGAATGAAAAAGCAAAAGACTCAAGCAGTAACTTGGCTTCAGGAGTTTGGGGACTTCACATTGCTCTTCTGAAGGCCCTTCTTGAAAAGAACTGCAAGTGAATCAAATGGCCTTTGCCTTTATGCCCAAGGTGGAGCACTGAGCTTCTGAATGTTTTTGTTCTTTTAGTTTGAGTCATTCATCTCAAGAAAAAATTATATGACCAGAGCCCCGCTCCTGAAATCTTATCATGACGGAGACAGTGATAGGATATTTTTTCTGTTTAATTTTTCTTTACTTTGGGGTGTTTTTTTTTGTTTTTTTACTTCCTCACATGCATCCTCTACATAAATGGCCAGCTTTCCTGAACAGCCTGTGTAGTGCCTTATTTCTACCCTTGGTTAGTCAGCAAGCAGGTTTTCAAGTATTTTTGAAATACCTTGTTTCACTTAATTTCTCTTTCTCCTCCACCATATTACAGTGATGTTATCTCCTTCGAGATGTCCTTTACTTCTGACTAAACTTCCAGGAGCCGGGATCTCCCTTCTCCGTGTTAGAATTCTGAGATAAAACACCCTGTAGTCATCACAGGTGGAAGCAATTAATAGTTAAGCATGTCAAGAAAATCCTATTATCAGAAAGATCCCCTCCCACCTATAAGTTGGATGTTGTTAGCCGTTTGAACAACGTTTCAAATCCTGTTAATCTGGTGGATGAGTTGACAGAGTGAAGGCATGCCTTGAAGTGAGAAAGACTCCAACACCTGAAACAGTGTCAGGTAAGTCATGACCATTGCCAAGTCTTGTCCAACAAGTTATACCACAAACATACAAGGAGCCACAAATAATTCCCTCTATCAGTCAGTACACGTATTTTCTTTTGAAGCAACCAGTTCTGTTCTCAGATGCTTCTTCATGGGTGTGCATTTTTTCAAGAATGTGTTTCATGAGCCAGAATGCTTCTAGCTAATGTAAAACATTGGGCTGACAGGAACCAATAGGGTTTTGAAACAGGATGTGTTTATCTATGTATGTGTTCTCCTGAAAAAAATTAGAAGAAATAATCAAGAGAGCACTTTTTAATCTCCCACAACTGAAAAAAGTGTTTGTATGAGTACATCAGGGCTAATCTTTTGTTCATCTTTTAGGAATATTAGATGAAGCTATATATAAAAAAATCCTTTCTTTTTCTGATAATAATATTTATAGGGTAGATTTTTCCTCAGAACAGATTTCTTTAAACAAGAATGTAAATGTAAATGCAATGCGGTCACCATCTAAAACTAAGCTGATTTGCTATGGCTTGTATGTGTGGCAAAGGTGGGTTTGGCATAACATTCTTGCCAGTCTGTTTGCCCACCAGCAAACATCCTGTTAAGTCGGTTGGATGTACATTGTGGGATAAAAGGATGGAGAGTTATTGATCTGTAACTGCCAGAAGGAACTTTGCTTTCAGCTATAAATTTCTGTGTATCAGTGTAACAGTTTGTGCAGTGTGTGTAATTTACTGCACTATAGGTTCCCTTACCAAAGCTCGATATAGCAGCAAAACTACAGGTGTCAGTAAAATGTCTGGTACATAGTGATTTCTGTTAATTTTCTTATGTCAGTTCCTTACTATGTTGGCTTCTGGTTTTGTGAGCTTCCCTCCCCTCCTCCCCTCAACAAAAAACCTGTTAGACAACTGTTATTGCTATGCAGCTGGTGAAAGTGTTCACAAAACACTCCTTTGGTGCTCTACAGAGAGCAGCATAGTTTAGCCTGCACAACAAGTAGTGTGTGGTTGGTGGAATGCCACCTGCTGTCCACATAGCCCAAGCTAATAAATGCTGTTGCATTTTCAAATGCTTGGAGGTACATGTAATTTTTGAAGATAAAGACAAAAAATGTTTGTAATAGTAACCGGAATCTGTTCTGCAAAAGGCTAGGTAAGAATAAAACTCCAGTGGATGAATAGGTTGACTGGGCTCAAAGGCATGACTGGAACTGGTATTTCCCTACCCTGTGGCAAAAGAGGAGTGACAGAGCAGGGCATAAAGGAAACATTTTCTTAAATACAGAGAAGGAGAAATAGCCCTTGCTGTGGGTGTTGTTATAGGCAAATTAGGGTGAAAAAAGAGGATTTTTGTGATAAAGTAAAAAGAAAATGTAACAATACATTAGGAGGAAAAAGGAAGGGAAGGGAGGAAGAAAGGAAGGAAAAGACTAATGCAGAGCTTGGCTCAGTATGTGCAGAGGACACAGGAATAGGAAAGATTATGAAGTGAAGTCAGGGAGAGAAGAGGTCATGTAACAAATGCCCATAATTAGTTGTATTTTCTTACAGTGTAATAGGTGAAAAGAATTTGACAATGCTGCTTTGTGTACAGTTTACAGGCCCTAATGCTTTCAGATGCAGTGAAGTATCTATAGGAAACTGGCTATAATAAGTATGCCATCCATATGAAAATGATAATAGCCCTTTATGCTGCAGCTGTGAGAAATAAAAAACTCCATGGTTTTATTACAAGCAAATAGTTCATTAACTCAAGAATTATTTTTCTTTAGGTGCACTGTTGAAGTTGTAAGGCACCAGGTCCTGTCTGGAACTGGTGCTAGGGACAATTTGCACTCGGGAAAAGGGAGTTATGAAAGTAGATAAAGATATGGCCAAAGCAAGCCTTTGCCACATGACAGGCCCTTTGTGAGCAGAGGAAAGTGGTCATTCTGACCAGAAGACCCCATCTCCCTGCACAGGGGGGGCTTATGAAACCTAATCAGAAAAAGAGGCCCCCTCCTCTCATTATACTAACAAAGCGGGACTCTGGGGACCCATAAAAAACATGATTTTTCGGGTGGGGGCGTGCTTTTTTTGAACCTTCATGGCCAGGGCACCCAGCACATGCTGAAATAGAAACTTTTTCTGCTAAACTTCTTTATCTCACAGATATTTGTATCTTCACTAAATTGAATAAAATATATTTCTCACACAGCTGCTATTGATGATCAGGTGTATGAAACTTGGCTCTGCCAGGCTATCCACTGCACACAGCATATGACAAAAGAAACCCACCACTGCCTTATATTCTTCACTAGCTCTCTGCCAGGAAATTATTCATTGGCTTTCTCCAGTATTTTGATGTCTTTTTATGCTATGGTTGGGATAGAAAATTCAGCTGATAGGCAGGAGCACAGGGAAAATATTGTGTCTTTAAGTCAATTAGAGCTGGATTTTTGAATAAATTATTTTCTGAGAGGTTGATATTGTAGATACTTTTCACCAGATGAAATCAAGACATTCCTTAAATTTTTCAAAAGCTCAGACAGTGTTGACCCCATTTTGCAAATTAAGGTATGGCCCTCTGACTGATTTGGACAAAAGTCACCCTTGACAGCAACCTGAAGTCATGTAGTGAAACCTGTCTGTGTCCCTTGAAGGTCCAGAAGAATGTTCAGTGCTGAAGTTTTCGGTTAGCTCATGCTATCTCACTTGAGGATTTATTGTTGTTCCTCACAGTCAGCAGTAGTGGCTATAATATATGTGATGCTGAATCAGCCACCTGGTTGAGGAAGCCATAAAACTTCTGTTTGTTATAACTCACTGGAAAGATAACACTAGCAGTACACTATGCACTTTAATGCATACCAAACCCATGAAATCTTCCTGTTCATCTCCTGCTAAAAAAACCCAGCTATTCATTTCAAGGGAGATATTGTGTCAGCAAAACTAATAGGGTTTAGTCTGAATATATTTGGCTCTAGAACACTACAGAATACAGGACTTCTCTAAGGAAGTGGTTGTCTAAACTATGTGGCCACATTCCCAGCAAGGTCAGTAGCATTGTGGCTCTGCCACTTGTTCAGTGAGGGCCCAAATTTCACCTAAAATAAAGAAACAAATGGTTCAGATTGTGGAGCCAGGAGAACTAATATCTGCTTGTTGCTGACTAACTGCATCACCTTGGTGACACTGTGTCTCTGTGGCTGAGGTATAAAGCTTATCTTCCTTTGTATATGTTCATTAGTATGCCAATGAGATATGTAATGTAGATTATCCTTATCATTATCATTACAATAGCAATATAGCAACAAAGAGGAATACTTTTGATAAAAAGAAGGAAAAAAAAAAGGAAAGCAATAGGACAAAAGTAAAACATGATAATGATGTATGCAGACCTTCTACCCTTTTTCTTCAAGCAATGACTGCCTATGTCCTGCTGGCAAAAAGTCTCTGGAATGTGTTCTGGTTTACAGATGAAATAAAAGTAACCCAAACAACTGAACAAAAATTACAACTATTCACCACGAGACAAAGAAACAGTACCCTACATTACATCCTGCTCTCAGCTGAGACAGTCTCTAGCATAGAAAGTCTAGATAATGCTACCTAAATTACTGATCAGTACCTTCAAATCAGCTAGTCAATACAAGGCTGTCTATGGGATCATGACATGGCCATGACATAGATCATGACAAGACAAAGGTAGATCTAATAAATCACAAGAATGATGGCATTAGAAAAATGCCTTTTGAGTAAGTACATCAGCAATACAAGTTTTAACAAAGATCATAAGTGCTGCAAACTTGGCAGAGTTCCCTTTTTTTGACAGCTTCTCTAACTGCTGTATTATAATCCAGCATTTGGATTATAATTTGATTCCAGGGGTCAAATGTCTATGTCTTGTGGATCTCAGTCAAATTGCTTAGTTTTTAATTCCCTTGACTTTTCTGGCATGTTTCCTGTGAATAGACTGTTCATTGCAACCCCATAATGGAAAACCAGACACTGCCTGAAGCCCCCACAGCAAGGGATGTACTGTGATTGTTCTTCACTGAGGTGTTCTTGGTATTCCCAGAACATAACTACTCTGGTCACTTTGTGTTTACAGTTCAAGTCACTGAAGACACATGATAATTGTAGCATATATTTCTGCCATTCAGGCAGAAGGACTCTAAGATAGTATAACTCCACCAGGCAGGAAAAGAGATGCATAAATGTAGAGTGAAATACATTTTTGCAGTCCTTTCTTTGTCATTTTATCTGTTACATTGACTGGCTGGTCTCTGTTTTGAAGCCGATTTGACTTTTAAGCTTCTGTTATATATAACTTTTGCCCTCTTGCCCTTTTTGCATCTATACACATACAGTTCTGCATGTAGGCAGGGTGGTTTGACTAGCTTCTCTCAGCTCCTGACAATTTCTTTACCATAGTCAATATCAAAAGTATAGTCCTTAGCATTAATAGTTGCTATACTGGATCTGGTAGCTGTTGATTGGGATGTATTTGCATAAAATGATAGATTTCTCACCTTGGTAACCCAACAAATCCTGCACAAATGTTCAGATTGGCACAGAAGGGAGAAGCGTATATGGTCAGGGACATCTGGCAGGTAGAAACTCTCTTTTAAATGGCAGCTAACAATTTTGTCAGGCAAGAGTGAATATGGAGCCCTGAGTGCACAAGGAACTCTTGAGGGGACAAGCAGTGGTGTGGCATGAAGCAAAAATGGGACAGCTTTGCCACAAAAGCTATTGTCTTGTGAAAGAGCACTTTAGGGAAGCTGCTAGTAAAAGTTACAAAAAACATTGATGATCATGACAATTTTCATAGCAGTATTACATCATGGATCTCATAAATAGCTTTTCCTACTGCTCATAACAATTCTGTTTGGATGAATTTAATGGAACTTTATTGCTACTTCAGGAAAAGTAAAAGTTTTTAAAATGCCTTAAGTCACACTATGACATCTGTCAGGAGGGTAGCAAAGCAACTTCTCAGCAACTCCAGTGTGGAGCTACCTGGTGTATTTGGATTTGATTCTTTCTGTAAAGTTGACTCGAAAGTGTCATCTGGGCTTGCTTCAACCATTCATCTTTGTGTGTCAGCTCATGCAGCCCTTCCAAAGCCTTGGCAAGATGCCATCACCGTCGAAGATGCTGGAGAGCTGCTGTGGATAAAAATACCTCACTACTTAATGGCTGACACTGGCTGCAGCCACTGCAGATGAGTTGCAAACAATTTCTCTGCAAAGATCTTCTCACCTTCAGAAGAAATACATTTAAACATGCAGTTTCTTGCTAAAATTATCTGTCACCCCTTTCT
The DNA here is from genome assembly GCA_013396655.1 of Campylorhamphus procurvoides. Lineage (NCBI taxonomy): Eukaryota > Metazoa > Chordata > Aves > Passeriformes > Dendrocolaptidae > Campylorhamphus > Campylorhamphus procurvoides. Next base: position 1,075,984 of record WBMV01008148.1, read on the forward strand.
GGTGGTCCTTTCTGCCTTCATGGCATTATTATGATAGTGGCATCCCCATGACTGATGCACTGGAAGCAAATAATTGTGTCCCCAGGGCAGGCAAAGGTTGCAGGAAGCAACTTTGTTTCCAGAGTTTGGTATCTGTGCCCCATATTTACCCATGTGCAATCTGAAATGGTGGGGGTAGAAGGAGTCTGGGCAGCTCTGCCAAGAACGGGCAGACTGGTAGTGATCTAGCCTGTCCCGGGCCCCCCAGCAGGCTGCAGGAGGAAGCACAGTGATAGGCTGTGTGGTACTGGTATTGCTCTCCTGATTGGACTGGAAGGAAAAAATATGCCTTTTGCCGCTTTGATGAGAGTTTCCACAATGCAGGAGTTCTGTGTTGGCATCTACTGCAGCCAAGTAGGTTAGTTCAGCTGGTGTACAGAATGGTGTCAACAGCTTTGTGAAGCACTCACATTCCCTGGCAGGAGCTCAAGGAGCATTTCCAGCAACCTCCAATTACAGTATTAATTACAAGAGATTATCAAGTTGCCCAGAATAGGCCCCAAGGTTCGTTTCACTTGCAAACTAGCAAGGACTTTCTTGTCCATGTAGGTAAAGCTCTCTTCAGAATATCATAAGTCTGAATATACATCACCCATCACCATCAACTTTCCTTAAACAATGCCATCTTAAAACATTGTTATGCATGCAGAGCACATGCTTTCCTAAAAGCAAATGTCATGTTAAGTTAACTGCCTACCTGGAGGTTTTGAAAGGATGTTTTTATGTTAATTTTCATGATTCTTTCTACTTCTGTCCCGTACATGTCCTTTTGTATGATAAAGTCTAGACTCCTAATAATACAGGCACAGTAACCTCTCAAAGAGAATCATAAGGAGCTTTAACCAGATTGCAGGTCTAGCTGGCAAAATTAGCAGATTGTCTTCAAGCAGTATTTGTGCCTCACTGCAGAAAGCTTATGGCAAGAAGTGCCCATGTTGGCATGGAGCTAGACTTTCCTTTTACTGGTAAAAAAGCAGATTATTTTGCTTTGGTGTGATTGCTGATCCATTGCTGCTATAGGGAGCTCTTAATATTAAGTGGCCTGAATCTCTTCTTGCTGTCTTCAATTTGGATATCCAAAGACTTGGAGACAAAATTAAGTACTTGTGGTAGAATACATCTCACCAATCTTCTAACACCTAAAAGTCAGGGGTAAAGTCAATAGCTAAACGTTCTACTCAGCGAATGGAAACAAAGGCACTTTCAGAAGACAATTTGTCCTAGGATTCCTACCTAGTCTTTTCCAATGACTGCAATAGAAAACTTGTATGATGGACTGTTGACTAGATGCTTTTTTTTTAACCCTATTGGTGTGATTGTGGCTTTTGACTTCTCTGCAAATAACTCTGAGAGTATGCCCCAGCTTCAGTGCTGCAGAAATGAAGTACTGTGTTTGAATCCTGATGCAGCCCCAGGTTCTCCTTATACACATGGGGAAGGGGTAAAAAAACCTAAGAGGTTTGATTTTACAATTAAAAAAAAAAATCTTATGTTCACAGCAAAATGAGCTAGTTGGTGCCTGTAGCCATGTGACATACCGTTCAGATATATGTCATTTTGGGTGACATATCATGGATTTGCCAGTTGCAAAGGTAGAACTGCCAAGGGCTAGTTTAATTTTTGCACCTGAACCAGTAAAAAATTTACATTTTCATTCATAAATCAGCAGTGCAGTCTAGCTCATACCTGCATCTTCTGTTTCCTCTTCTTCTGTGTCTCCTTGCTTCATTAATTTTGTCACCTCCTCTGCATCTTCTGATAAAAATCCATCTCTCAGAAATATGTGTTTCACTCTATCATAGATAGGCCTACTTGGAATGCATTACTCACCTTCTCAAATATTTATCTACATTTCTTTTAGCATGATGGGATTTGGACACAATTTCTGTTATCAGTAGTGGAGATAGGCCAGCATACTTCCACAGGGATGTCAGCTTGTGTCTTATTTATTGAAACAAGTAGTTGTTTTACAAGAGTCTTGAGTGTGAGCAGGAATACATGTCTTGAGCTCCATTCTCCAAAGTGTCAGGCACTGGCTTGAGGATGAGCTAACGTGCTTGGTGATTCACAGGCAGAGTTTCTGTGTTTTACAAGGCTGAGCAAAGTTCCTTTATTTTTTCAGTCACTGAAGTTAACAGAAGCCCTCATGGATGGGTTTTGCAGCATAAATTAACTTCAGTTGAAGAAACAATATTGTTGCAAAGAAAGTCAATTCTCACTGCATCAATGAGAGAGGGAGGATTCATTGCCTTCCAGAATCTGAAGGAAGAGAATAAGAATTAATTTCCTTTTTGTCACTGTCTCAGCACCATTCTGCCTCATATTTCTCCAAATGGTTAAAGATTCAAGCAATGGACCATTCTTTAATATGCAGAGCTAGCACAAAGTCCTCTCTACTCAAACATGAAAGTGGCTTAGCAAATATCTAGCTTCTCTAAGGCCAGCTTATGGTGTATATTTGAGTGAAGAATTTTTTTCTTTAAGAAAAAAAAAAGTCCTCAGTTTAATGGGCAATTTCCCTTGAAAATGGTAAACTGCAAATTAAATGGCAAAAAGCAATTAATTATTGAAATGATAATATCCTTGTAAAGGTTAAGAGGTAATATAAATGAAGTTCCTGTGAGCATATTAGTGGAATTACTATCTTCCCCTTAAAAGTGGCAACTGTAACGACCTTGCTAATTAGCTTTCTCATTGGGAAAGGGAATATTGAAATATGTAGTTTTATTGCAAAAGCACAGTCTATGACTAGGTTATTTTGTTACAACATAATATAGAGAGAATCCTCTCTTCCCAGAGAGGGTTAAGAGCTCTTCCCAGAGAATGAATGGGAGATGAGTGAAGCGCCCATAATCCAGAAGGAGGTTGTTAGTGACCTGCTATGTCCACTAGACATGCACAAGTCTCTGGGCCCTGGATCTACCCCAGGGTGTTGAGGGAACTGGTGAAAGAACTTGCCAAGCCACTCTCAGTCATCTGTCAGGAGTCCTGGTTAACTGAAGAAGTTCCAGCTGACTGAAAATTCAAATGTAACACCCATCTACAAGGATAATCTGGGGAACTACAGCCTAACCTCCATTCCATGCAAGGTTAGGGAGGAGATCATCCTGAGTGTCATTGCGTAGCACATGCAGGACAACCAGAGAATCAAGCCCAGCTGACACGGATTTTCAGAAGGCAGGTTCTGCCTGACCAACCTGATCTCCTTCTATGACAAAGTGACCTGCTTAGCAGATGAGGTGAAGGCTGTGGATGTTGTCTATCTAGACTTCAGTAAAATGTTTGACACCATTTCCCATACACCCTGCTAGAAAAACTGGCTGCTTGTGACTTGGATGGGTGGACTCTTCAATGGGTAAAAAACTGGCTGTGTGGCTGGGCCCAGAGAGTGGTGGTAAATGGAGCTAAATCCAGTTGGCAGCCAGTCCTAGCAGTGTTCCCCAGAGCCCAGTTTTGAAGACAGTCCTGATTAACATCTTTAATGATGATCTGGACATGGGGATTGAGTGTATTCTCGGTAAATATGCAGACAACATCAAATTGGGTGGAAGTGTTGACCTGCTCGAGGATAGGAAAGCCCTACATGGAGATGTGGACAGACTTGATCAGTGGCTAAGGACAACTGCATGAGGTTCAATAAAGCAAAGTGCCAAGTCCTGCACTTGGGTCACAGCAACCCCATGTAACAATACAGGCTTGGTGAAAAGTGGCTTGAGAGCTGTTCAGCAGAAAGAGACCTGGAGGTCCTGGTTGACAGCCAACTCAGTATGATCCAGCAGTGTGACCAGGTGGACAAGAAAGCCAGTGGTATCCTGGCCTGAATCAAGAATAACATAGCCAGCAGAGATAAGGAAGTGATCATTCCCCTGGTGAGGTTGCACCTCAAGTGCAGTTCTGGGTCCCTCACTTTAAAAAGGACATTGAGGTGCTGGAGCATGTCCAGTGAAGGGCACCAAGACTAGTGAAAGGACTAGAAAACATGTGAAAGGACTAGAGAACATGTCTTATAAGGAACAGCTCAGGGAGCTGGGTTTTGTTTAGTCTCAAAAAGAGGTTCAGGGAGGACCTCATCACTCTTTACAACTCTCTGACAAGGAGGTTGTACTGAGGTGTGGCTGGTCTCTTCTACTGTGCCTGTACTGAGAGGATGAGAGGAAAGGGCCTTAAGACGAGACAGGGGAGATTAAGATTAGGTATTAGGATATCTTTTTTCACTGTTAGGGTGATCAGGCATTGGAATAAGTTGCCCAGGGAGCTGGTGGAGTCACCGTCCCTGGAGGTGTTTAAGAATCATCTGAATCTGGTGCTGGGTGTTATGGTTTAGTGGTTTAGGGGTTACAGTGACAGTGCTGGGTTGATGGTTGGACTTGATGATCTTAAATGTCTCTTCAAATCTTGAAGATTCTATGAAGCTTTTGATGGAAACAGTAACCAATGCACTTGAATGGCACTGGAAAACCACTTGTAATTTAGAAGGATAGCACGGACCAAAGCAAAAGATGAACACTGATACACAGACAAAGATATGCCTCTCTTCAGCTTGCAGCAGCTTCCCTGTGGACACAAGGCATGGCCTGAACACAACTGAACCTACTGCTCCCCACAGGGCCCTGTGCAGAGCAGGTAGCCTGGGCTTTGCAGTCCAATCTGTGTCCCAGGTATTCCTTGTTTGGGATTGTTAATATGAGGAGCTACATAGTACACCTATACCTATATATGTATTATAAATATACATACATAATCCATACATCTTTATTGTACATACAGATATATCTAATAAATGCATACTCATTTAGGTATATGAATGCTATATACATACTGGATTTCCTATTGACAAACCTTTTAGAGAGCTTTAAAAAAAATGAGCTTGATTCTTTCACCATGGAGAATGTTTTGGATATTGATACACCAGAAAGTGGGTTTTCTGTTTGGGTTTCTGAAAAAAGTTGTCATTACAATTTTCCTTTGAATGAATCTGTGCGAGATTTCAGAGGTCCAGCTTCCCAGAGTCCCTGAGGTCTGTACGACCCTCAGGGTGTGATGGAGAGGGAGGAAATGAGATTCCTCTTCACAAATAAATTGTCCTTTGTCCCCAGTGAAAGGATTTTCAGCTTTCCTTTCTGAAAACCCCAGAAATCATTAGCCTTATCCTTGGGAATGTGATCTAATGGGGTGACCTATATGCAAGTGATTGCTGGAGCTCAGGGGGAGAGGCAGCTCAACTCCAGTTCTCTAGAAAAAGTCCGAGGGAAGAACAAGACCATGCCTTGCACCCCGTTCTCAGATACACCCAGCTGAAACAAACTGTGCTGGTTTCTGCAGAGGCACCTCCGGAGCCTCAGGGCAGTGTCCCCGGGCAGGTAAGAATCCCACAGGTTTTGTGGAGAACAGAAGCAAGCTCTGCTCTCTGCCCCCGCTTTTCACACACACGCCCTTCCCCGTGTGCGGCCGCATCGAGCGCTCGGGGGGGACGAGGGCAGAGCCCGTGCCAGCCGCTCGGGGCCGGGGAGGTGTGAGGCTCTCCGTGCCCCGGCCTCGCCCATCCCGGCCCGGCCCGGCCCCGCTGCCCGCCGAGTGTCACTGTCGAGCAGTGCAGCGCCGCCGCCGCTTGGGCCCCGCCGCTGAACTGCGACCTTCTGCTGCAAGCCGACCCGAGACCCCGGGGGCTTTAAAGGAAAAAGAAAAAAAATAAATCTTGTCGTTAAACAAACTCAGGTCTCCAAACGCGCATGCCACGGAAGCGCAGGAAAACACGGCGGCGAGACCGGCTCTCTGTACATTCCCTGCGTCTTTCTTTGACGGCATTTGGGAAAAGAGAGACAGATGTTCCCCTCGTAAATAAAATGACGCTATTAAATTATTTGCATTGGTTCTACATACACAGAAAACAGCCCGCCAGTAGATGAGCATTTCTTACTGGGAACTCACTTGTTCATCATCCAGATGTTCCTTGTTTTTCGAAGTCCCCTTGGGAACAGTGGAAATTTAGGATTGAAACTATCCACATGTTTTTCCTGAGCTTGTGCAGGACTAAGACAATTCCCTGGAGAAGGAGGAGGGGTCTGGGACCTGTCATCCCAGAGTTCTGTCACCTTGGTAGTGTTTGTGAGGGCAGAGCAAGCATTCCTGCCTTCAGCCGTGGAGCTGGTGCAGAATAAACCTCCCTGGCCTGTCCCACAGCCACCAGGCTTGCGAGCAACAGGACACAGAAGAGATAATCAGTACCCTGATTTGCTGTAGCTAATATTTTAGAGCCTTGTAAAACGCCGACCACCTAGTGGCTTTTATATAATAGATGATAAGTAATAACTGTAGAAAGATGAAAAAAAGAAAGATATGGAGGGTTTATGGCAAATAATAGTTTCCCTTTTTTTATTTTATATTGACATGTTATTTGCATGTGCATCCAGAGATTAAAAGACTCATGTTAGCAACAACAGCATTATATCCAGAAAGACAGCTGTCCTCCTGAAATGTGCCTACTTCTGTTCATGAGCTGTCAGTAATAGAATTTACAAAATTTACCACCATGAGAACCACCATAAAAATAAATATTAATAATTAATATAGTATTAGAATAGAAGTGGAGAAAGGATCTTTTGGTTAGAACTAAGTTGCAGGCCATGATTCAGGTTTGGATGTGACAGCTCAAAATCTCAGGAGTCTAGTTCCACCCACACTAGAAAACAAGCAGTTTATTTGGCTTAGAAGAACACCATATGGATGTATCAGGGTCTGGTCACTTGAATTTTTTTTCTTCCTCTTCCTTTGAGAAATTTGCAGGTGTTAGAGTTGGGGTTCTCTTTTTGCTACCCATTTAATTGATCTTTTTTCCCAGCTGCTGCAGATTGGACATAATTTCAGGTGAATGTATTAATTATGACATTATTTCCCTAACAGTACTTGTCTGTTTGGTTTTTAGCAATTGTATTTGAATAATTGGGTTCACTTTCTGTTGTTCCTGGTACATAGCCCGAAGACTATTGTTCTACTTACACCTTTCTTTTTCATTTAAAATCGAGTACAGACATGACCTGAAGATCCAGTTTTGTAAGATGCTCGGAACCATGTTGGTGTTATCATTCTCCTGCACCAAACAACAGAAAGCAGATGGTGACCCGAAAGATAAAAACCTCTTGATTCTTTTTCTGGTCAAACACTGAAGAATGAGATGGAGTTTTCATAGCGGCTTAATTTTCTTTGGAGTTTGGGAACATACATGCTCCCCTATGGCATTTTATATTGTCTTACAGGATATACTGTAGTGAAAGAGTCTGTGGCCAAGCCTGTGATGTGTATATTAGCCAGGATTGATTTAGGTACAGTGACAGGATTTTCTGTCTTTATTCTGCTGTGCTGATTAGCTCCATCTAGTCTGTAGGGGCCCAGCTGTAACAGCAGCTTAGTCAATGGATTGAGGAGAAGCAAAATGGTAAAATCTATAAGCATATTTTCCCACCTCCCTGCTAGGGTAGTTTTCTGACAATGTCTTTGTGGGTGTTTGATTCAGTCTGACTTCAAGTGGTTCCAGCAGTGGGTAATCTGTGGTTCAGGTTCCCTTGACCAACTATGAAGCTTTCTCACAAGCAGATTCTCTTAAAATTCAAAACACCAGAGCCAATTTAAAAACCAGCTGCTATTTCAGCATAGACAAGACCCTGGGGACCATGTATTTTGTTATTGGTCTGCTCTGAGGAGGTCTCTGCTTTTGTGGTTACAAGACAGATTGCAAATCCTGAAGCACCATGTGATAACTTTTTCTTTTGGACAGGTTAGTTGTGGATTGAAATATTTCAGCAAACTTTCTCAGTAAAAATACTTCACACGGTGATCACTGAAAGAGGCAGCAAATGTTGATACAACTGAAGCATGTTGAATTGTAAACATTAGGGAAAAAATGGAATAAGAATTTGGATGTTAACATATATATACAATATGTTTGTTTCTAATCAAAACAAAACTCCTTCTTTGACAGAAAATAGATTGTGAAATCAAGCTTATTTCCCTGGAAGTGACTAAGTCATGCAGCCAGCTTGCGAGGGCACTCAGAGACAGTTGGCAAGATAAGATGCTTCAGGAGAGATGTAGAATTCGATGTACAGTTTCCATGAGGGAAAGCAGAATGGCAGCAGCTCAGGGAGTGAACAGGCCATATAAGGGAAGTAAATGAACTGCTGTGGAGATGCCATTAGCAAAGCAAACACTGACTTTGGGACCTTGGCATATACCCTGGAAGAGATAAATTGCATGAATAAATGCATGCTTGTTTGCTTCTCCCTTGGTTTACAAAGCCAGTTTTAACTGAGAAACAGTTTCCATGTGTGAAACAGAAGTTTTTTCCACAGTTATTTTAATGCCAAGCAATTTTTTACCCATGTCTGATCCTCTCCAACACATGCCTAATTTAGGAATATTTATCACAGTCTCATTATAACCCAGGCCTTTGGCTAAGGAAATAAGGACAGACTGGGTCTTTAAACAATTATGGATTTAATAACAGTACTCAGTTCTTCTCCTTCTTTCCACCAAGAGCACAGTTCAAATGACACAATAGTAGCTTAGTATCCCTGTCATTTCAGGTGCTATTCAGGTAAAATGAATAGCAGGAGGTAAAATACCTGACTGAACCAAGTGAAGGCATGAGAGCAGTAAAAAAGGAATGTCTACACTCATCAAGAAGTGCATAGCTGCTTGCAGAAGTGGAGACCTGGGAGCTGGTACACGCTCTCAGGTGGAGCCTTAGCACCAGGCGGAAGGGTGATTTGAAGGGAGGATGCTAGAATGGTGTGCTGTGGAGTTGGCTCCAGCTCTCAGACTTGGGAAAGTTACATCTGCTCCCTTTCTGTCAAACACCCTGTGGGCACATCCACATTCATGTTTCCGTGTGGATCAAGGGTGTGCTTTTGAAGTGAATCTCCAGATCATCCTCACTTACCATGTTTTGTTTTACCCAGCAGTGGCGAGTACACAAAGGAGATTCAGATGGCACTATACCAGAATGCCAGGAGTGCATCAAATGAGTTCTGAGCGCTCATGGGGCCTTCAGCCCATAGACACAGGCTGGAGTGACTCTGCAGAAAAAACTGTGGAAAAGCATGAAAATCCTTTAGGTCCTCAACACCATCTGATTGGATCAGATTGGCCCACATTACTTGCTAATATAGATGTATATTAGGTGGATGTAGCCTAAAGGTAGTCACCTGGGGGTATGGCTGGTTTAGGGTTATGTCTTTGCTGTCTTTCTTGTGAAGCACTTTGTTGCATATATTCTAGCACTCAGCCTATATTTACCCCACTTTTTGGATTTGAAGCCCATTTCCATCATGCTAGATACTTTTCTCATTGCTTGAGAAAATATGCATTTTCAATAGTGTTCTGATTTTAAAAGTTTGCACTATGGGGAAAAATAGAAGTCTTATTTTAAAAATCCAATAAAGTAGCTTTGTAATTTAATTCTGAACATTGCTGTTGTTGCTATTAAATAGTGTAAATGCAGACAGTGCAATAAACCTCACTTGCATTTAGCATTAATAATACTAATGAATGGTATTTAAATCACATGCCGTGTTCCAGGACTGTAAAGGAAAGTTATTAACGACGAGATTTTGCATGTCTGGTGCTGACATAATTTAAACCTGGCATAAAATTGTCTTATATCTGAAGAATTTATTCAAGTTTCTGGGCGTAGAGGAAAAACCAGAATAGGATGTATCTATTTCCCCCAGAGGCAACCCCTCCCCAAAACCTTCCCACTTAAGACACTCTGGGAAAGGGCTGGAGCTTCTGTCTCTTCGCTTGACCTAACACAGCCGGGATGAATGCTTGGTACTGTGGTCAGATTTACTCTCGCTGTAGACCAACTCGCGAACTGTTGCGATCAAAATGCTGGATCAGCAGCTCGCATGCAGAGACAGACACGCAGTTCTTATCACACTCACACCATCAGGATATCAGCCCGTATTTTCCCATGTAAGGGCTGCAGCCTTGCTCCCTTCCTTCTAACACTCCTTCTTCGCCGGCTTTTCCCTCCTCTCCCCTCCTGCCCTTTCCTCCTCTCCGTCCCCGGCTTCACCGCCCCGCGCACCCCGCACTGAGGCGCCGAACCCGGGCAGGCGGTGCGGAGTCCCCGGCCGGGCTCGGGGACGCGACACCCACGACTCCGGCTCTCGGGAACCGAGACCCTCTTCCTCCGCAGTCCCGGGCGGGCTCGGGAAGGCGGGACCCACCCCCGCTCGGACCCCGCGGAGCCGGGACCACTGCCCCGCCCCGTTAGGGCTCGGGGCGGTGCCCCCCTTCCCCGTCCGCCGCCCGGCCCNCGGCGTGTCCGTAAGTACCCCTTCGCTCCCCGGCACCGTGCCCGGCCCCATCCTGACACTCCCAGACCCCTCGCCGCTCGTGCTCTTTCCAGACACCGGCTCTCCTGCAGCCCCTTCCCTTCCCGGACCCCCTGCACACCCTTCTTTTCTCGAACCCCTGCCCTCTCTCGTTCCTTATACGTTGCATCCCTTGCAGGACTTCAGATCCCTGTGCTTTCAGAACCTTATTCGCCTCCGCGATCCCTTTCCAACCTGCACGGCCACATCCCCTGCATCCCCGGACCCTCTTCCTTCCAGGGTTCCTTTTCCCCGGTCCGACACCTAGCCCGGCCGCATCCCTTGCCGTTACACCGGACCCTCCAGACACCCCTTCCCTGATCCCCAGCCCTCTCATCCTCTTGTCTTCCCGCATCTTTCCCCTCCTGGGCCCCCGTCCTTCCCGTATCTCTCTGCCACCCCGGACCGCTCTCCCTTCCCGGCCCCCCTGTTTCCCGGTTCTCCGTCCTCCTGGACGTCCAGATCCCCTACACTCCGGGCACCTCTGCCTTTCCAGCCCTTCGCCGCTCGCATTCCCCTTTCGCTCTTGGACCCCCTTTCCCACCCAGTCTGCTCTTCCCGGACCCCCAGTCCTCACAGCCTCTTCGCCTCCCGGAGCCCCTGCACCCCAGTCCATCCCACCCCGCACCCTGGCGGCTCCGCGGGTGCTGCGCCCTCTTGCCCAGCAGCCTTCCCCTGGCATCACCCCGGAGAGTTTTGGTTCCCGGCCGCCGCCTTCCCTCGGGGGAAGCCGTATCTCTCCGCCGCCCCCTCCTACCGCTGGAGGTGAGGGAGCGGGGTTTCGGGGCCGGAGGGGCGAGCCTGCCTCCCGGGAGAGCGCCCGGGTTGTGAGCTGGCAGGCTCTGGGGAGGCAGGGCTGCTGCCCCGCTGGAGCCGGCAGGTTTGCAGGGTCCTACCATGTTGTCCCCTATTTCCACCCTTATCTCCTCCCCTGATTCACGGAATTATCCCCCCTAAGTTCCGTGACCCACTTTGGCTTAGACTTTTGATGCAACGCCAAGCCACAGACAGATCCTCTAGATGATGCCTCTGGAGGTATGGTGCCCCCCCATGCCTCTCTCCCACATTTTTATCCCCAGGGGTTTGACATTTTGCAGGTTGAAAGGTATTTCTGTGGATAGGCTATGGGTAGATAGGTGCACTCTTCAGCAGCAGCATAGGCCTTTTTAATATTATAGAAGACACTTCTTTTTCTTAGTGTTTTAAAAGTAAACAAAACTTTTGTGTGGTGCACATGGTTAAGCTCACTTCCAAACTTTTTCTACATTCCCTCCTTGTGCTGAAGTAGTATTCACTTCATTGCCTGTTCATAAATTGGATTCACTGATTGGCGTCTAATCATGCTTAGAAGAAAAAGCCCCTGTAAATAGCTATCAGAATTAATTTGGCAGCAACTGTGAGAAATGATCATAAATTTACAAATGCAGTTGGAATAATGATCCAGCATGAATTTAACAAGAAATACACCCCCAACATTTGTGGACAACGTGTAGGTTTCTGTGACAGTTAAATGCACTTGGTCACACTGGTACCGAGCTTAGAGACTGGGAGTTGTCTGAGAAGGATGCATAGGAGTTATAGCTCCTGGGTTTGAGTTGGGAAGAGGCAAAGAAGAGGTGAGCTGAATTCAAGAAGGAATATTAAAAGAGACCTCTGTGTTTTAATCATGTGCTGCTTGAGATTGTGTAGGGGTGAATCCAAAAGATGTGGCAGTGCCTTCACTTTCCAGAAGCCCACCTAGAGTTCAGGTTCCCAGCACTTCTGAACATCAGGTGGTAAAAGGCTCCTTTTGCGCAGGGATCCCAAATAAGTAGGAAAAATGTCATCTCGTAACACTTCTTCTGTGGGTGTGTTAATGAGTTTTACCACTGTCACAAGTGCCTGATCTGGAACTGCCTTAGGCACTGTAAATGGTTTTGCACCGAAGCTGTGGGGCTATGTGAATATACATGTACATGTGAAGTACATTCTCCAGGCATTGCAGAAGGAAGGTCTGGCTAGTGAAGGATAAACAAGACCTCATCTTTTTCTTCTCTTGGCACAGGAAAGATCAGGACATACAGTGGGAAAAAGTGAGAAGCCAAGTACACAGGAAGCCCCTGAAGGTGGCTGCAGAGTGCTCCTGGATGTGCACAGCAGTCTGTGCCAGCCAGGCTGCCTACCACCACTGTCACACAAACCACAGTAGCTGCTATCACTGACAGTGATTGTAGGGTCTGCTTGCATGGATGGGACAGAAAAATGGCATGTCTTATTCAAAAGTCCTGTAGGAAGGAAAAACACTCTGGCAATCAAATATTTTTAATGTCAATATAATCAAACTTGTATTTTTTTTCTTTTTTTGTGTGTTTTGCTATTTAATTAGGGACCTTTGACCTCATAATGGATGGAAATATCCCCGTGGTTGTTAGGATCCGAGCTTCTCCCTGTGTGAGGATTTGTCAAGGCTGAGAGACTCTGGATTATCCACAAACGTCCTCTAAAACACAGAGTTACTTTTGTGTCTTTGCGTCGTGAGCAGATACAGAGATGGCCTCCAGCCTCACCTGTGCCGGTGTCGTCTGGGCCTTCCTCTCCTTCCTCTGTGCCGCTGCCTCCTGTGTTGGCTTCTTCATGCCCTACTGGCTCTTGGGGTCTCAGCTGGAGAAGTCTGTTTCTTTCGGCACTTTCCGGAGATGTTCCTACCCAGTGCGGGATGAGAGCCGCCAGATGACCGTGATGGTGGAGCAGTGTGGCCGCTACGCCTCCTTCCAGGCCATCCCGAGTGCTGAGTGGAGGATCTGCACGGTGGTCACAGGCCTGGGATGTGGCCTGCTTCTCTTGGTGGCCCTGACAGCGCTCATGGGCTGCTGTGTGTCCGAGCTCATCTCCAGAACCGTGGGCAGGGTGGCAGGAGGCATCCAGTTCCTGGGGGGTAAGTGCTCACTCAGAGAGGGGCTGGGACCATCCAGGCTACTAGTTTGTACATATGGAGACTCCCCTGGTACTTTGGGATGAGGAGGGAATGAGTCAAATTTTCTGCTAGCAAGGGGGACCACTTGGCTCCCTTGATGACTGAGCTGGTTGTCTGGATGCCTGAATGTGGCCCAGAGATACAGTGGCTTGTTGTCGTTCTCTTGTGCTCAAGTCCCTGTCTAGTCATTATGAGACTTCTGAGAGTTGTGTGGCAAGTCCACTTTTGTGGCCCAGCATCTTCACACTGGTTTTGTGGGCTGTAGTTTCCAGCAGAGCTTAGCTGGGATGGAACTACGTGGAGAAGCATAGGGGCTACAGATCCCCATGGAGTATTGTAGTTTGGCAGAGGAGAGGCTGTGTTTTGTGAGAAAAACCTCTCTTTCTCCTTCCTATCCCCATCCCTGGCAAACCTCCCTCCATCTCTGCTTTCTGCACCTGTGTGTATCTGGCAACAAGTTTGTGGCCCATGTTTGAAGTGTGGATTGTTTATCCCTGGTGGAGGTGGCCCACCATCTCCGGGAGGGGCTGGCTGACCCACGCTGCCTGCTGCTGATGTCATAGGTTTGTTGACTCCATGGGCTAGACAGTGTGTGGGAGAATTACCTCCCCTCCTATTTCTAGATTGTAATTGTATGGTGTCTGTGTTACTGTGGAGTATTTGAAGGGTATGAAACAATAAACAGGATCCTTGAACATGTTTTCATAGGGCAGTTTTCCCAGTAAATTATCACACTCTTGCCATCAGTGACATGCAGCTCAGTGGCACTCACTTTTGCCTGCTCCAAGTGCTCCACTGCTCACATGCACTTGCCCCCATAAGGTAACGTGTTTCCCTGAGCTTTGGGTGCAGAGCTCGCACAGGTGCCAGCGTTTCAGGTACCCTGCCATTTCTGGTCCCAGCCAGATGCTCTGGGTCATGCCCTAGAGGAGTGGGCTGCAGAGGGACCCTCAACTCTCTCCCCTTCCAGCAGAAGCTTGCCCTGGAAGGCAATCTGGATATATCCCACGTCTGCAGCTCTAAGGAAGCACAAGTCAAAAACTCCACTACTTGTCCAGCTTGGTGTGGACAGCTGAGACGGGGAAAGGGCCCTGTGCCAAGCCTCCAGACAGACAATGCCAGCATAAGTCCCTCCTGGCTGCAAGGAGCCCTGCCTCCAACTTTTGGAGTAGTTTCTGCACTTTACAGCAAGCTGACCATGTCACTTCATCCTTCCCTCAGCTTTGCGACCCCCGGCATTCCTGTGTTTAATCTGGCTGACAATTTGAAAGTGCAGCAGCTGCTGGAGAGTTAACTCTGTTGGGATCTGTGGCTTCTTGAAGGTGGCTCCGTTATACAGTTCCAGCCGGGCAGCTGGGGGTGGAGGAGATTTTCAGTTCAGTGACAATCTGCAAGCCTACTTGGTCTGACTATTTTCACTAAGAGCCATCACAGACTTTAACCACCCCTCTCTTTCCAGCTGCTGTCTTGGCTCATCTGTCTTTAGTTTGCATTTGGCCCCTTTCTTCTGACCGTGGTCCCCTGCGTGCCTGTGGAGCAGGGCTGGCAGGAGAGCTTACAGCTGTTTGCTTACAGCCACCCCAGCAAACACTGCAGCTCCAGTGGTGGGGGATGTGGGAGGTACCCCACTCCCCCATGAAACTGGTGTGGGCTGAAGGCGTGCACCCTTCTCCGAGGCAGGATGGTTGCTCCTGTGCCACAAGGAGAGAGGTCCCTTCAGAACACACCATGGCCATCCCTGGAGCTCATCCAAGCTGACCAGGCAGCATCCCATTTGGCCTGGAAGGGTGTGTGAACAGGTAGTGCTCATCCTCAGTATGTGAAATTCAAAGAAATAAGAACTTGTGATATGAAATGAAAATTGCCAACAACTTTCCTTACAGTTCAGAAATTAGTCACACAGCATGTCTAATTTTCCCCTCTACTGGCTTTTATGGTTGTCTTTCATTTCATTCAGCACTGCTGGAAGTGTGTAAGAAGTGACCAAAGGAGAACCCATCATTTCTTAATCTGCTTAAAACCCAGCTGTGGGGATGTGAGGGAGAGGCCAGGTGGTGAAAGCCAATAATTTGGGTAAACTGAAGGGATATATTGGGGTAGAGATCAGGTCTTTACATCCTTCATCAGATCCTTAGCTGCTATAAATCATTATAAGTTAATTGTTTAAATGACGTGACTACATTTACTCAGATGTCTTAACTTAGACACTATAATTACTATGTTGTTTTATGTCAAGATAGCCATGAGCTATTCACCTTATTTACAATCAGGGATTGCCAGCTCTTTGTTCCCTGTATTGCAATTGTAGGTTTAGCTACCACAACGTGTGGTTTGAATATGGCTCAGTGGCAGTACAGTGATTGTCATTTTAATTGGCCTCCACTTAGAGAGCTAATCAAGTAAAACCCCCACCAATATTATTTTCAATTGGGGAAAAGAATTCCCACCTATCTTAATGTGAAGAAAAAACCTGGGTAAATTAGCAGCCATTGAGCGATGCTGTTAATTTATCCTCTGTGTTAGGACAAGGAGATGGCTAGACAGTTTCACTTTCTTTATGTCTGAGTCATCTGCAGCAATACCCTGCTGTGACTCCTGCTCCAGTTGTGGAGAATGTGTTGAAATAAACCATTTTACTCTTGAAGTTAGAAATCAGTACAAAGACAGGCTCAGTGTAGCTAGTTTATGGCTTTAGTGGTGTTCCTTTAGTTTAGGGTCCAATTAATTTTCTCAACATGACTTAAAAACATGGACTTGAGGAGAACGTAAGCCAATGGACAATGGAGTATTATGGGAGGCCCAAGAGTGGGTGAGATGTACAAGCCACTGAAGCTATGGTGAGCCAAAGCACTAAGGCTGGTAGAACTAACTGACTCCAACACTAGAAGCATTTTTACTGCTATAAAGAGGTGACAGAGAGGTTTGCTTACCAGAGGTGGTAAGAAAACAGCCTGATCCTTTTTTTCTAGCAGTGTGAAGGAGGAATAACTCCAAGTAGGTCAGTGGAATAACACCTGTAAAAAAGTAGTGTGCCTTGTGCTAGCTAAACAGTGCCAAGGTTTTATGGCTGGGATTTCCCCAACTTGCATGTGGCAGCTCATGAAAGTGAATTATTCATGAGTGCTTATACCATAAATCTGCTCTTCTCATAAAAGTTGAATGGCAGAACCTGCAAGAAATTGCAGATCCATGCAGAGTCAGAAGGGCTGATATTTGGATATTGCTTGATTTTACATATTAGTCTGTATTTGCCATTTCAGATGATTCTGGCTACAGACCATACGTGTATTTTAAGAGGACTCTGGGATGATGCGCTTTGAGTTTCTGTTCCTACTAGAAAGATTGCATCGTAGACTTTTTCTCCCATTTGCAATTTTGGGAACTGCTTCCTTTTCATGTAAATGATCATATGGTAGCTCTGCAGCCATAACAGCAGTTGCTTATGTGAAAAACAGTGCTTTTAGCTTTTTCTAAGGCAATTTGGTGATGGACAGCAAGAAGTAGCCAACCCCACCATGGCAGCCAACCCTGCCAAGGCCAGCCTTTTCTGCAGTGGCTGTCAGTGATCTGCAGTCCACAGCCAGCAAACTGCTGCTGTGGTGTCTCAGAACATGCTTCCTGGACGTCTCTGTTGTATTGCTTTGAAGAACTGACAACTAAGGTTAAAGTTATGCTGTCTGTAACCTCTTGAGGGCACAGTCATGTAGATGGATACAGTCTTCACTGATAACAGCAAGTGCAGTGTTTCTAGCTGCTTTCCTTTGTATGTTTGAAAGACTGAGGCATATATAATGTAGCTAGAACAGATTGTGAGGATGTATCTTTGACCATAACTATTGAGGACATGACAGCAGGAAGTGAAGTTTAACAAATCTATGGCCAATTGGAGTCTAATTATTGATCTTCTTTTCATTGTGCCGTGGCAAGTCAATTTCACTTAAATGGAGAAACTAGAAATTTACAGGTAGGCAGCTCAGATATGACATGCTAATTTGGTGAATAGTTTCACTCTCTGAATTCAGAGCAATGATTTTAAGAACATAGCAGTATTTTTAAGAACATAATGAACTTAAAGTTTAGCCAATTTTATGTGAGGCAGTGGCTCAAAAGACACAACTGTTGCAAGGATGGTCAATTTAAGGAGTATTACATTGGCAAGATGAAGCTTTTCATTAAAATGGTGAGCATGAAGGAATGAAATCTTCAGTATCTCAGAACTCCCAGTGGCTGCATGGAACAGCTCAGAGTGTGGATCCAGGGGAACAGAGCATTGAATAACCTGCTGGTGTAGACGCCTCTCTGAACCTTACACTGTGGCCTTGATTCTGAATGTCATGTGAGAAGTGAACCCTCTCCGTGATTATGGAATAGTCTTGTGGTTTGTACTGTCATTTTTACTACTTCTTGATTGCACTCCAGCAAAGGACAAGTTCTGCTATTCCCTTCAGTAAATGAGCAAAGTTTTCAGCAGTGTCTACTCTTCCTCTCCTCACTTCTCTATCTTGTCTCCCTTGTGTCTCATAAGAGTACTGAAACTTCTGAAAGTATAGGCCTTGAATTGCTGGTTAGAAAATCTGGAGAGCTCTTGAAATACAGGGTGATGAAAGGAACATTTGGTTATTTGAGAAAAAGAGGACACAGATCCTACCAACTTCTGATTTTGTCTCAGAAAAAAAAAAAGTGGCCTCGTGAAAAAAGCTCTCAGCAATACATGAAATTGCTGGAGAATCCTTCTCCAAGTGTTCTGTGCCAATAGAGGCCATAATAGTTTCCATGTTTCCATCACCTATAGGTCCTCAGGACAAGTGTTTACTGGGTGCAGAGAGCAGAAAAATGAGTGATCCATCAAGACAAGGACAATGTTGAGTGTAGGCTGATGGCTTTGTGTTGTCTGTGATGAAATCATAGAGAATGTCTTTGTGATTTTGGGCTGAAGATTTTAAAGAGACATCCAAAGAACATTTACAAGTTGTTTGCATATTAAGGGATCAATCTGACAATGCAGGTGAGATGATACTAAAATGCAGGGAACAAAGAATAAAAGAACATTAGGTCATAGCATTGTAGGGACATGTAGAGAAGCTCTCCCTCAAAGGATTTGCTTGGGAAAACAGAGAAGTAAGAGGAGGCTCTTGGGAGAAATGGAGTCACTGAATCTAAGTTGCGTTTCAAGAAATGTGGCTGGCAGTCAGACAGTCCATGGGTTCAAGGGGAACAAAGTCTTGGTTCTGAGACCAGCTAAGAAAAATCATTAGGGGCTTTGGTGAGAGTAGTTCCAGTTGACTACAGGAATGAGAAACTCCTGGGAAAAGTTTTTGTGCAGCTGGAGGCACTGACCAGTAGCCATTATTTTGTCTGACAGCTGAAGTGAGGCTTTCTGCTTTCTGCCTGGAAGATTAAGATCAGCATAATTTTCTGCCTGTAGGGAGAAAATGTAACTGAGAAGAGCCTTGCTGGGAACAGGGAAGATCTGAGACAGTCAACAGACATCCAGAAAGAAAAGAGTTACAGACTCTTTTGTAGTTCTCCAAAGCAGTTTCATCCTTTTGTATCTGTACATGTTCTTCCGAGCTCTTCCTGCAGTTTGTGCCTGAAAAAACCCAGACGTTAAACGCAAAAATGGCCTTTTAGTTCTTTCATCCACTTTAGCCTAAAAATATTTTTGAAAGGCTAATTTCTGGGGAGAGGCAAGGGAAGGGCATCTGCTTCTGTCCAACACCAAACCCTCTTCTTCACCTGCAAGTTACCTGTTCAGGACTGTTTTGTCTCTGTTGTTGGATGCAAAACTTCAGTGACTTTGCTGTGCTTACGTAGACACATGACAGGGCAATCCTCATCCTAGACAGAGACAGGCTGCAGGCTAGGTAGTAATCCAGAGGCACAGGAAAGGAACAGGAGCCTCACAGAGGTAACAGAAGACCATGGCACTGTTAAGTGCTTCTAATGAGTGACTGCGTGTCATGTCATAGGCTCATTGATTCAGCAATAATAAAGTTAGCAGAGAACACTGTGACTATTTAGTCTGAGATCTGCTGTACCATAGGTCATAGGACAATTTTCATATAATTTCGGTTTGAACTAGAGTGTATCTCTGAGAAAAAAACTTCTAGTTTGAAGTTAATTAAGTTCAAGAAAAGCAGGATCTCCATAAGCTGTTCCAGTGGTGAATTGCTCTGATTGCTTTTCTTCCAGATCATTAATACTAATGGTAAAAATGTAGCATAAAGAATATATAATTGTAAAAATTATGTTTTCTTGTGGATATTGTCTCTCTTTTTTTTTATTATAAGATCTGACATTTAGGTTGCTTTTAATCCATTTAAACTGTATTTTGCTGTGATTTCTTCACCAGAACAACCTGTGTAGAAGCTGCTTCACACTAGTGTTTCACATTAGTTCTCCAGTTTTCTATAGGCATCCGCCAAAAGATTAATTGCAGTGTGTAGTTTTGCAGCTTCATTCCTTTTCAGCTTGACTTTGTCTTGAGAAACTGAATCCTGTGACTGCTTGGGCCTGTGCTCAGTCTCTGCTTCCCAGCACTACACGGTACCTCCACATACTGTGGTACAGCACAGAGTCAAATTCTTGGATTTAGATCTGGAATACAGATAAGTAAGACAAGGAAGTGTTATTGTTTGGGAAGATGTTTAGGACAAGGGAATTTAGACAGTGAAATTATCTTAAGGTCTTGTAGCATATATTTTATTGAAGATGAGCCATCTCTCTCATTTGGTATTCAGATAGGAGTTAAAATACAAGACAAATTCAGGACTCAAGACTAACTGATGTCCTCTGTCACACTCAGTTTATAAAGGACATTACTTAGATTCCTACTCTCTTAATTAGATGCTGCTTGTATTACTTGAATCTTTCCTCAGTGCATGGGACACCAGGTCTGACTGGTAGGGAATTGAAGCTAGCAGGTAGTACTTACCTGAAAAAGGTGCGGACTTAGATTCTGTATATTCTTAAGAGATAATCCTATTTCCCATGGTTTCCTTCACCTTGCTCACAGAAGTTCCCACTGCAGCTTTGCTAAAGGCTGCTGCCCTGACAGATCTGACAGCACAGCTTATTGTGAGATTTTCCTTAAGGAGTTCCATTGAAGGAGACCTGGTTAGCAACGTTTGCTATTTAAGTTAACACCAACCATTTTAGCAAAACATGTTAGCAAGGAAGATTCAGCAGTAAGCTTTACTGGTCCTACAGTGCAGAATCAGTAGCTCTGAGGTGGCCATCCCTGCCAGCAAGGTCACAAGTGGTGCAGAGCAAGCTGGGTGTTACATGCTGCTAGAACAGAGGAGGGATAACTTGAAAGAGATAAATGATGCAGAGAGTAGCCTTCATACTTAGCTGTCTTTGTTTTTTAATTTCTGTTTCTAACCATTTCAGATATTTTAACTCTTTCGGTGTTTCAAAATCTTCCAAAAAAAGCATCAGGAGGACCCTTATGGGCTGCATATTTTTGTGTGTCCTTACTAAGTCAGTGACACTTAGTAAAAATTACATCAGTATTTCTATTCTAGAGATAGGATTATTGGATTGTGACATTAGTCTAAAATGGGTGTGGTTCTGAGGATGACTTTCTTCTTGAAGAGCTACCCCCGTGAATTAACTTGTTTATACTGACTTGTGTTTTGAAATACATATCATTTAAAAAATATATTTATTCCTAATATAAATTTTGACTAAATACAGAGGGAAAAAGGCCCCATCCAGAGTTTCAGCCTGGGGCAAATTCTGCAAGTAAGATTTTAGGTGATTTGGAAATACATTTAAAATGGAAATGCTGCTGTATTTGAATAAAGAAGGAAAAAGATGCTGCTACAATATTGGGAAGAATCTTTTTACTTCTCTTGTTGTCCTGCTGATGTTGAATATAAAAGGGCTGTTTTGAATATTGCTGCAGCTGTGTTGCATTTAAGCAGAATTTTGCATTAAGAACAAAATTTTTGATCTAAAGAAGTCCTGGAGTGCTGTTTTATTTATCTGTAGAATGAAGTTCAGTTTTCTTGCTTTTTTA
The DNA here is from genome assembly GCA_013396655.1 of Campylorhamphus procurvoides. Lineage (NCBI taxonomy): Eukaryota > Metazoa > Chordata > Aves > Passeriformes > Dendrocolaptidae > Campylorhamphus > Campylorhamphus procurvoides. The sequence goes on from WBMV01008148.1 coordinate 1,097,372, forward strand.
TCCCTTCTTTTATTAGAAAGAAACAATGATGCTCAGCACTACTGTGGGGCTTTTCATTTCAAAAAGCTTTGCTTGCATAATCTAATGAAACTTCAGAAAATGTGAGATAGGGGAGCAAATAAGCTGTTTTGCTGATGTTGAGTCAGAGTAAATTCAGAGTTACTTCACTTCAGATCGTCTCCATTTGTGTTGATTAGAGCAGAATCTGGGTTGGAGTTAGCAATTTTGTTTCTACGTTGGAAGATGGAGCTTGTTTTGCTTCCTGAGCTCCATGAGATATTTGAATATCTCTGGGAACTTCATTTAAGCATCAAAAGGTTTCAGTATTTTCCAGTGTGGGTGAGAACATATGCCCTACAGACAGGACAAAATTCTTCCTAATGGTGTATTTTCCAGGATTTTGTCCAGCCTGGTGTTAAATGTCAATGTAATTTTTTTTCCTATTTCTTGTAGGAAACTGAGCTTACTATGCATTCCACATGATTTTTACTTTTTTCACAGTATTCAGCCTATATTTTCCTTTCCTTGGTCACATCCTTTTACTTCTCCAATACACATTTTTACCTTCTAAGGACTTTGACTTGAGCTTTACAAAGTACAATAAGGCAGTTTTCAAACTGCTTCATCAATTCAATGAAGTGAGGCATAGAACTTGAGAGCACCAAATGTATTGTTTCCATGCAGTGAGCATTAGGAAGGAGTGTGGTGTAACTGAGAAACACAGGATATATTTGCACAACCAAAACTCCAACCACAGTTGCTTGCCTTGTGGTTGCTGTCATGTTGGCTGGCTTCCTGCTCCATGATTTCCTTTGGCTCTGTGGAACACCTTTCACGTCTTCAGTGATGTTAAGCTTTTTATATTGCATAAGTGTGAGGTCCTAAGTGGCACTCAGACCATATGGAGATGGCCTTAAGTCACAGAGAAGCAAGAAAAGACATCCTCTCCTTGGCTTTGGGATGACTCTGCCACCACAAGACATCACAGGCTGGAGGGGCAATATTACGTTTGACAGATTCCTTCTAGTAGCTGTCCTGTATCTTCTCATGCATGAAAAATTTGGCATGGTCAATACACCCTGACAATGCTGGTGATAAAGCTGATTCACCAGGCATAATTAGATCTCATTTATGTTTGTTCTACTCTCAGTCCCCTGATGTCATAGGTACATGTGAGAAGAGAGGCAGACTTTTTTTCCCTGCAGACTGGCTTTTCCTTAGAGCCTGACCTGTTGAAATCAACAGCAGTATTCCTCTGTGGAACCCATGGGAAGACAGGATCTGGAGCTTAGCATCGTTGCTACTCATTGTAGCTAGAGGGATTTGGAGGAGGTTCTGCTGTGTAGCAGTGCAGAGACCTTCGCGGGATTCCAGATTCTACCCAATTCCCTAGGTATGGAGTATTAATTGCATCAGGACTAACACCTTAGAACAAAACTCTTAAGAGGGTTGCGGTATCATGAGCTGACTCTGTGTTTTCCTGCACAAGCCTGATAAAGCCCAATCTTGCATGAGCACTGACCACTTTGAATTGATTTGCAGGTGCAGTTCTTTACTGGGCTAACAGACTTGTACATAAGCTTGGCAGTATTTTGTAGGAATATAAGCAAAAATGATAGTGAAAGAAAGGCTATAAACAATTACATATTAGAAATAATTGTTACTTTGTCTTGTAACAGAATCCAAAGAGCTCCAGAGAGAATGAAGCAGAAAAGGCAGGATTCTGATAAACACTGTATCATTTCTATAGTAATGTAAAGATTTGACCCTTTCTTTTGCAATCTGATGGTTAAGTTGTCTTGCATCGTTTCCCAATATAAAGTGGTATTGTTAATTTGAGAAGAATAGTTTTCTAATAGATGCAAAGGAATGTGGAATTTGTCCCTTGCATTGAGGAGAAAGAATTTGAGATAAAGCCATGAATGGCCAATCTGGAATAACAAAAGCTGCTTCTGAAATACAACAAGCACCCTGTGAGAGGATATGAAACCCGCTGACATAGTGGCATATAGGAAATAGTCTTACAGCTTCTGAGGAGCGTGCTGCCTGACTTCTTCACAAGTTCAGGCTTTTGTCCAAATCTGCAGCTAACTGAATTTGAATTTATGAATATTTTTTTTTCCAGATGGAAATGAACTTGATATTCAGAGCATCACAAGCCATTCAGGTCAGGCACAATACAGCTGAATGCTAGTTACTGGGAAGGGTTACCAGGACATACTAAAAAGTGTGTAGTTTTGGGAATTTTTGGAAACCAGGATAGAGTGATATTGAGGGACCTTTGTGAGTGTATGTGTGACAGGAAATTTCTTTGTTTCAGACTTTTTTCTGACTCAGCCCAGGTGCTGATACATGGTTACGAGCTTTAAATGGTGTTTGCAGATTAGTGCATCTGTCTGGCAAATTTGTACAAACATCCTCAGGTGTACAGTGTTGCTTCTGTTATAGTTGTTGTTATAATGTAGGAAATTCTAGAATTCCCCGTCGTGATGGGGGAAAAGACAGAGGGAGTTGCTGCTCCAAAGAAGTCATAACTGAAACGAAGTCATACTGGGAAATTGAGGGAGCTTTGAGTTTATTGCATTTTTAATATGATAAGAACTGATACTGCCTAATTTCTTGTGTGCTCTGTAGAAGAGTAAGTAAAAGGAGACATCTAAATGGTGGCTTAGTAACAAATGACAAATGTATTACTTTCAGGGGCAAAGTTTCCTCTTCAGATAACCTGTATTGCTCTAAAAGCTCTTTTGCTTCAACTGCATCCTCAGAAAGGTATGAGCAGAGGAGGGAGCAGTCAGAGACAGGGTGATGTGTGGGGAAAGAAGCAGGCAGAGCAGCACAGGAAAGGGCCATGGGAGGAGAGGAGCTTCACCTCCTTGTGAATTTCCATTTGCTGTATCTGCAGACAGATGTATTCTTTGCTACTGCTGACTTGCAGAGGATCTTTCAGATATTGTGTTGGCTACACACAGGAAAATACGAAACATAACACCTCTACGCTGTAGCATGTTTTAGATTTCAAGGAATTCTGTTAGTTTTCAAGTCCTTTTTCTGGCACAGCAGTAAAAACGTGATGAATGGCACTAAATACTGGACTAAAGCTCTCTACAGCCAAGACAAGCTGCCAAACCATTACAGGCACATTCTGAAAAATCAAGAGGACATGATAAAAGTCAGGACATTTTTATGAGAAGTCCTTTTACAAAAAACACAATAGCTGGCTTTGCAGAGCTTTGTTCAGTACTGGAAATCTCTCTAACTCAAAACTTTCTCTCTGGAAAGTATTCAGGGTCACTTAGCAGACTGTTAAAAGCAGAATCTAGCTATTTGGGCCAGGCTACAAGTTTGAGCAGGTTGTGATGTTGAAACTTTTGAATGAGACAAAGGTGTAGACCCTGAACTTCTCTTTCCGGCTCCGAGCTAAGACAAATACCAATGTGTCCCTCCCATCTGTCCCCCAAACTACTGATAACTCCCCAAGCAACTGAAGTAATGAATGTACCTGAAGCTATTTCCAACAAAGATGGGCTGCACAGCCTTTTTGTCCCTTGTCCTCAACTAGGATTTGGGGGATTACCCCCCAAATGAATGCAAGCAGTTCTGTTTATGAGATCGTGCTTTTCTTAGCACAATTTCAAAATAATACTGTTATAATAATTAAGGAGTAAAATGACTCCTTAATAGGCTGCAGTGGAGTGATGCTTTGGCAACTGTTCTCCGTGTAAGCATTGGGCCTTTTCCTAAGCTGGTGTGATCTTCCATTTCCTTTTCTCTGTTGACATCAGTTCATTCCCCAGGCTGTGGAAGGGGACATCATGGCTGAAGATAGTTTATGCTGAGCCATTCACAATTCTGTTTAGCTTGTTCCTCTTTTCCGTAACAATTTGCAATAAAAACTGTGTCAGGAAAAAGCCCTGTGAGGGCTGGGACAAACCTTACACTGGAGATGGCAAATTCCATTTCATGCCACTAAGCCAGAGATCCAGTGCTAAGAACACAGGAAGCTGGGAGGATAAATACTGTAACTTTTCATCTCATGCATAAGAATTGCAGTCTGTTTTGATCTAGTGATAGAGAAAAGTCATTCTGCTTATCTCATCTAACATAGTGGCTAGTCTGATTACAAGCTTCCCTGCTTGGCACTTTTTTAAATTCAATTTGGCTGCCTGTGCCCTTGGCACACAGTGGGTTTCATTAAATTTCACAGCAGTTAGTTTTCATTCCCTCTGTGACACCTTTTTATCAACATTTGACTCTAGTGTAATTTCAAGCAATTGTGCCTTTTTTTTTGTGAAGTGCTTGTACCATAATAATTTGGCAGAGCAGGTGGGAGAAGACGATTCAGAGACTGTTGAAAATCTCTAGAGAAAACTAATATATGGGAAGCCAGGTCAGCTTGCAAGTGTTTCTCATGTATGATGACGGCAGAATGGAGGTCCTTCCCTTTCTATTCTGGTGGTATCATTGAAGACTGTCAAAAGTGCAGTTAAAGAGCTTGCTGTAAGTGACGAATTTTACTTCCTTTAGGCTCATCACAGCTTCATTTTATAAGCAGAGTTAGTGGACTGCTGGTGGACTGACAAGCCTGCAACCCAGACTGGTTAGCCAATCTTTGTGAGTTTTCGAAAACAGATGAGAAAGTTTGTTAGGGAAGCGTGCGTGTGTGTGTGTGTGTGTGTGTGTGTGTGTGTGTATGTATGTATGAGCGCAGGAATGCAGAGAGCAAATGTGGTTGTTTTCCTCTTACTGTGGGATACTCAGTCCTTGGTAGGTGCTGTGAGGGAATGCCAGCACCCCAGACCGAGCTTGGCATCTCTTGTTTCCAGCACTGCTACCTCCTCCCCAGTGCAGATCAGCATTTTCTCCAGACAGATGCCGGGCAAATTTGTTCAGCTGTAAGTGGTTTTGTGCCAGTATAAGTGATTTTCAGGTGCACTCTAAAAGGCTGTTATTTGCAGAGTGACAGCCCTACTGAAATGCTAGCTCTTTTTCTGTCTGCCAAACTGAATGTCCAGAAATAATGTGTTATGGTCTCTAAGAAAAATTTTTAAAAGTACCTATTTAAAAATTAATTCAAAGTGAAGCTTAAAAATTCTTAAGGGTGAGCTCTGTGTTCAGAGGTAACAGAGAGATCTATAGCTCTGCGCCTTCCTGCAAGACGAGGGTAGCCAAGCTTTGGAATCCCTAAATCATTTTCAGAATGAGATTTCTGATTGATGAAACTTTTCCTTATTGCCCTTTAGAAGGTGTTAGTTCATGTCCTTTCAGTTTTGCTAATGGACCATCTGCATTCTGTCACTCTAAGGTCTCCACAGTGCCTTTGTAGACAAAGTATTCCCAAAAGTACAGTTTTGAGCCTCCTTAAACACCTCAGGTTTTCCTTCAACATCTCAGGAAAGCTGGAGGTTATAGACAGCTCTCCACCTTCTTTGCAGGAGAGACTTTTGTGCTCTGTAGCTCCTGTAGTGGGAGAAAACCCACTGGGGATTTTCCTCAAGGAGCTCCACTTCCTTGGAGGTTTCCCATGCAATGGGACGGGTAAACCCTATGCTAAAGAGCTGGACTTGATTCTTGTGGGTCCCTTCCAACTCAGAATATTCCGTGATTTTTTTGGATATCAATATTTAGACAGATATTTTTTTCTAATGTGGCCAGTGGCCGCTCTGAAAGAGTAAATAACCAAAATACTATTTGTACTGGTTTAGAGGTA